>CM076579.1:1169030759-1169614735 GCA_034641835.2 Pinus albicaulis | reverse complement strand
GGGTTTGCAACAGACTTCGACAGATTCTTGGTGGTCGACGATGGAATGGTGACCTCCAAAGAGGCTTCCCTTGACATCAGGTACTCAGTCTTCATCTATAAGACTTCCTTGCGGTTCTATGCAGAATTTTTAGTTTCTCAGTATGCGATGGGTTGATGAACTGTTCAAGCTTTCAAAAAATTTCTTGTTTATCCGCCACAGCACCCTCGGGTAGGCTGTGCCCTCATGAATTTTTCTTTCTGTTCTCTTACTTTTGTTGCAAATCTGTTGAATTTGCTGGTAGAAGTGACTGGTGCTCTTTGGCTTCCACTGTTCCCCGAGGAACTACAGGTATTGCTCTCTCATTCTTTGGTTCTATTTACAACTGTGGAGATGGGTTAAACCCCTTTGTTCTTCGTTTTATTTTTAACAAAAATTTCGTCCTGTTTACAGCTACTATCCATTTTCCTCCTACCCATTCAGGATTCTTGGCTATCCCATGGTTCCGTCTGTGAGAAAAGTCTAATTCTTGCTTCTATATACAGGTACCTTGTTGTTGACGGGGTTTGGATCCCTTAGATTTTTCCTCGACTGGAATGTCTTGTTAGTGGTAGTTGTTATTGGGATGGCTAATGTAACACCCCCAATTTGTGTGTTGAATTTTTAAAAGTTAGACAGTTGGACTGAAATCCTAAGGGGGTGGACCTCAAGGGATAAGTATGGTGTGAATGTATTTGCATATTTTATTTAAGGAAATAAATAAAATGATGGTACATTTTGACCAAGATGAGAATTAGAGATCACTTGCCAAATCCATGAGGATGGATAAGCCAACAAATCCCCAAAATCTTTCAAAAAATCCTTGAAAGAAATTAATTTAGATTTGACGAGGAATCTAAATTTCCCCAATGAAGAGGAGTAGTTGGGAAGAGGTGAGAAAAAGCTAGAAAAGCTGAGGAAAAGCTTAAAGCGGCTTTAAAGAGTCCCAAAATGGGAAGCCTAGGCTAAACGAGAAAAGAAAGCATCTGCTATTACGGGCCTTGAGAATTAGAAACATGCTTTGGGGAATTATGAGCTTAAATAGTTTGCTCTGGAGACGAGATCGAGAGGTTGATCTGTGCTAGGAGGTGATCTCTGCTCGGGGGTGAGTCCTGGGTGATAAAGAGGACTCTAAGGTTGGGAGGTTGGTCATTTTGCAGATTTTGTGGTATGGTCTGAAATTCTGGTTTCTATGTTTTATTACAGTATGAATTGGCTACATATAAAATTTAATTCTATGACAATGAAAAGTTTTGGTTCTACATTTAACAGAATCTATCCTTAGGCATTCACCTTCCAGATTTTGTATTGTTGTAGACCAGACAGTTCATAGAGTAGAAACTCCAGAATCTCTAAACCAATATCGGTCTAAATCTGAAGTTACATAGCCTCTACCGATGACTAATTATGGTTCTGATCCCAGTAGACATAAAGGAGATGTGACATGGTTATGTGTATGCTAGAAAGACATTATAGCAGAAAATAAAGTTACATAGTACCTATCTAAGAGAAGAGGGTAGGATAATTTGAATATGACATTTGAAATTGTACAAGAAAAAAAAATATAGTAACTCTATTTTCTAGAATCTTTATATTTGTCATAAGAGAATAGATTTCACTTCTAGTTCTACCTTTAGTCCTTGAATTATATATCCTAGATAAAGATTTAATTTATAATGAAGAATCGCTAATTCAGCACTACCTCTTATCTATAAAGAGAAGAAAAAATAAAATATAAGAGCATACTAGCTCTTATCCCATCCTGCCTGTACATATTAAATCTAATGGTACTATTAAATCTTGAAATAAAGATCATTGTAATTAAAAAAGGTATTTACCGCAAAACTTTGAAATGAGTAATATGGTTATAGATTAAATATATACTCTACGAACCTTTTCCAAATGACTATCAAATTTATGGGTAAGCATTTTTCCACATTATA
The DNA here is from genome assembly GCA_034641835.2 of Pinus albicaulis. Taxonomy (NCBI): domain Eukaryota; kingdom Viridiplantae; phylum Streptophyta; class Pinopsida; order Pinales; family Pinaceae; genus Pinus; species Pinus albicaulis. The sequence goes on along the minus strand of CM076579.1, from coordinate 1,169,612,774 downwards.
TATATATATGCTACTATGTATCAAAGAACAATTATCAATAGGTCTTTTCGCATAGACTATATATGCGCTACTCTATATACATATAAACCTTTTCGGTCAAAAACAAAAAGTGAGGAGATTTAAACATGTATATTATAAATGAGCGCGTATAAGTAAAAAGGAAAGACCTAAGCACAAATCGTAACTATGCATTTTATGATTAGAGTGTCACCTCAGATCGGCTTATTAAAATGGAGCATATATATATATGATAGATATGTACGTGCGGAACAAAACACAAACGAAAACAAAACAAAAATGATTGCCGAAACGAATTATTATACTGCAGTGGGGGATAAATAATATAGGATCGCTGTAATGATTCAAAGAAATGAATAAACCACTATAGCACGGCGCGGCAGTCCATTAACTCATTCCGCCGGTGCCATATGAACCTCTAGGGATTTACCGACGGCTGTAGTCAATGGCACGCTGAAGATTTTGTTGCTAACGATAAACAAAATCGTAAAGAGGTACCAGATCCCACGCTAAAATGATGGCCACGGTTGCAACTTCCCTGCCGAGAGAAAAATCGCCTTTCGTGTTAGTAGTGGCTGATATACAGGAAAATACATATATAAAAAAAAAAAAAACGGTAATCGCATCAACACCGAGCTATCCTACAATAACGACGCAGCTCATTTACTTTGGCGAACGATTGAAATGAAAAGACTGTAAACCACATCATATCCGATTCCATGAGCCACGCAGAAATAAACTAGGTCACGCCATGTTTAAAGTCATAGAGGAAACGAAGAAAAATAAACCAGAAACAGTAGGTTAATTCTCCCAAAGCCGCGTACACGACGTGCGCTCAGAAGGCCGATCATCATTATCAGAATAATAAGAGTAACGGGGGGAAAGTATCGTTCCAGAAGGTGGAAGACCGACACTGTAAGTCGGTATCCGTTCCTCGTTTGAACCATTGTTAAAACAACCAGTAAATCCAGATAGAACCTAACGGCGAGATTAGAAATTGAAGAATCCTAATCGCGGTTGATTCCAACCACCAAAACAAATCAACCGTAGATAAATAAACGTAAACCTACAGTAAACTCATTCGATCTTTGGAAAGTCGACCGATAGCATAACCTACAAAGATTTCGATGCAAGCCATAGACATCGACTGCAGAAATAACCGACTTGTAACCAGACTTCTCGCAGAAAACAAGAATAGGGTTTCCACCGTGCAGGGAAATTAACTAAGGATTTTTAACACTCTAAGGGTTCGAATGAGGAGGCCGACTCCATGCCTGGAAAAGACAGGCGATAGAGGGTCTGCCACTGGGAAGAAAACAGAGTTAGAGAGGGCCTGGCAAGTTGTTCGACCGAAGGGTCTCGGTTTAAAAGAACAAACCTACCCGAATGTCACTGCTTCAAATCCGCAGAGAATCCCGAGGTGATTTGGGAAACCCTAGCGAAACTGATAGGAGGTGCACGGAGTTAGAAATGGTTGTAGTAGAAGTGCCAATCGTCGAGATTGCACTGGATCAGGACTGCGGTATGCAACTCCTTCATCCCAAGAAGGATACATTGCTTCTGCAAACAGAACCAGCAAAACATTATAACCCTGTAACCGTCAAAACCTAGTGGTACTGGATCCTGCGTTAGGCGGCCAGACAAATACTATACAGTACGAAGCCAGGACGCGCGTATAGGCAGAGGTTCGATTCACAAGCCAGAGCTAAACTGTCAAACTTCAGTCCGGAGTGCGTAGGGTTTACGCCACGCAGAGGCTGAAGAAGTAGGCGTACTGCAGTAGCCGGAAAAGCAGTGCCACGTCGTGTTTAATTCTGCAAGACGGCACGCAATATCAGTCATCGCAAGTTACGAATAATGGACTGACGCATTTCACAAATTAAATCATTCAAATGCAGAAAGCTCTTAACGATCCGTAGGTACAGATGTATCAACCGGCCCATACATGCCATTGATTAACTTTTATAACCAGCAAACGCCGGCTTCTATGGATGCGATTAAACTTTCCTAGGTCAAAAAGAAAAATGATATAGGGAACGCGACACACTACTTGCTGTTGAAAGGTGTCGAAACCGTATAGATATATATACCTAATACCTACGCCCTTCCATAGTTATATTATGGGTTATAAATATACATGCCTATGGATTAAAATAGATCGAGATATGTAGGTTGATAATTGTATATAAACGCATGCCATTTTAAATCAACCTTGTTTAAATATATATATATATAGTTGATTTAGATGGGTACCGGCAATATATATGTATATGAAATCTACAAGTCTACTAAGTGATGTATAGGTGCTCTACCATAACTTAACTTATATATGTGGCATATATGGATTTTACATAGGTAGATATTGCATATGCTTTATATAAATCTCCCATATGGTATATATAGATGGGATAAATATATATTATATATGAGCTTAAAATTTCATATGTGTTCTAGATGGATTTAAGGTATGTATAAGTTGTATATATACTATACACCAATCTCCTATGTGTTCTATAGGAATTTAAATTACACATATGTTATATGTGGATTTAAGATATGTATAAGTGGTATATGCCATATACTAATCTTCTAGAGGATATATATGTGTTATAGATGGATAAAATGTAAACTTTCGTAGAGGAAGAGTGGAAAAGAACTCCTTGTAGTTACGAATGGAGAAAAAAAAAATATATATATATATATTTAGGGTAAACTGGAGGTGTTACAAATGGTATCGGAGCACTAGTTACAACAGATTGGGCTGTCGTTTTGTGCTCACTGCTTATTACATATTTTGTTTTTGTTCTGAAGTTTATAAACTTTGCTAATCTGTGCTGTAAGTGTGTACAGTTGAAATGGCTGAAGGTGAAGGGATTTATGTGGATCTGCGGGATGAGTTTGCTACTCCAGATCCCAATGCCCCGGTACTGGCTATGTTGCACCGGATGCAACGAGAGTTGGCTGAATTAAGAAGCCAAAATGACCTGTTGTCATCCGCCAGTAAGGAGCAGGAAAAGCTCATCAGGGAGCTAACTTCCCGGAACAGCCAGGAGGGCGAAGGTTCTGGAAAAAGAAAGATGGATGAATCTGAGGAGGAGGATGCAGCTAGAAATCAACAGAAGCAGAAAAGAGAGTTGCAAGGAGAATTTAGAAAGATCAAACCTCCCTCCTATGATGGGGAAAAGGAGGAGGATGCTAAAGCTTGGTTGCTAAACATGATCAAGTATTTCCAAGTCTATGAATATGAGAGCAATCTGAAGGCTAGATTAGCTGTGTACCAGCTACAAGGAAAAGCTACACTCTGGTGGGAGGAGACAAAAATGGTGCATGCCATTGATGAAAAGACAGTTACTTGGGAAGATTTTCAGACTAAGTTCAAAAGTCGTTATTTGAATGAACGTTATTATGACGATAAAGCAAAAGAATTCCATGAACTTAGATTAGGGCAGCTCACTATTGATGAGTTTGTCACTAAGTTTACTAATTTACTGAGGTATGTTCCTTACATTAGGGAAGAAAAGGAAAAAGTGCAAAGGTTTTTAAATTGTTTTCCTACTGTTTACAAGGAGAAAATTGAGTTTGACAACCCAAAGACCATGGATGAAGCTGTTAGAAAAGCAAGATTATGCTATCAGCAGTTTAAAGGAAAAACTGAACAAGGGAAGGGCTGGATGAGCAAGGGAGAGTTCAAAGGAAAGAGACCAAAACCAGCATATTTGAGGAATTTTGGTAGAGATCATCAAAGGAAAAAGTTCAGCAAACCAAAGGAAAGCCAGACTGCTCAGTCCCAAGTGGTTTCAAAACCAGTAGAAGGGAACAATAAAAAGGAAGGGACAGTCAGAATGAAGGAACCTCTGAAATGTTGGGGCTGTGGAGAACCCCATATGATGAGGGACTGCCCCCATCGAAATATACACATGATCAGCAGAGAGAGAGAGGCAACAACCGTCAATGACATAGCCAGAAACATACCAACCATCAGTGCAGCCCTGGAAAATCGACAGGCAGAACATCAAGAAACCATGGTGGAAATGGAGGGTAAGATTTCTGACCTACCTGTTACTGTTTTGATTGATCCAGGTGCTTCTTTGAGTTACGTTAGTCCTGGAATTGTAGATAATTGTAAAATTAAACCTGAAAAATTTCAGCAGTCATGGTTGGTACAGCTGGCCACTGGAACTAAGAGAAAAGTCACACATAAGTTGCCCAAAATAGCAATACAATTAAATGGGTTCCCAACAGAAGTAAATCTAAACATATTGCCATTAGGATCCTATGATCTGCTGATAGGAATGGATTGGCTGGAAAAGAAGAAAGCCCTGATGAACTGCTGGGATAAAACCCTGCATTGTATAGATGAGGAAGGGAAACCTTTTACACTAAAAGGGAAACCAAAACCCATTGTAGTAAGACAAATATCAGCCTTACAATTGAAAAGAACAGCTAGAAAAGGATACCAAGTATATGCAGTGCATGTAGAAGAAATAGAACAACAAACTGAGGAAGAGTTACTGGATGCTATACCAACCATCGTAGACCCAGCGGAAGTCTTTCCTATGAAATCCCCTTTTCACTTTCCCCTCAAAGAGAGATTGGATTTTTCTTATAGATCCGTGCCGAGAGTTCACTCCCTATTTCCCGAGCTCCTTGACCTGATGAGCCCGCCAGAATCGATATGGAGTCAAGATGTGCCTGCAAGAACCATTAGATTATATATCACTGTTGGGTCTCCATGGGAGCACTCAGACAAAGTAAAAAGAAGGACGGAACCTTTAGACGTGGGATGACACGCTAACCCAATAAGGACCATTAAGAATAGAGATCACTTCTCATGAATTGGATGATCTTTTGATCAAGTGAGAGGAGCTTCACCTTCTCCAAGATACCCTCCTGGGACCGGGTGGTATACCACTGCACTAAAAGAAAAGACACTGTTAAAAAACAACATTTAAACTGTGCATGGGCATTGGTTTAATTTGTAGTCCTTGTGCCTTGGTTGATTTAATGCCTCATGATTTTTATGTGTCTGATGAACAGTGTGTTGAATAAGTATTTGGACAAATTTGTTCTTGTGTTCATAGATGATATCTTAGTCTACTCCAAAAATGAGGAAGAACATAAGGAACACCTGAGAATAGTGTTGCAAACTTTGAAAGAAAATCAGCTATATTCCAAGTTCAGTAAATGTGAATTTTATAAAGATAAAATTCAATATCTGGGTCATATAATTTCTGAAAAAGGGTTGGCAGTTGACCCTGAAAAGATAAAAGCCATTAAAGAATGGCCAGTCCCCACTGATGTTTCAGCAGTAAGATCATTTATGGGAATTGTAGGCTATTATCGCAGATTTGTGGAGAGATTCTCTGCGATAGCAAATCCCATAACCTCATTGCAAAGGAAGGGTGTCAAGTTCGTGTGGACTGAGAAATGCCAAAACAGTTTCGAACAGTTGAAACAGAAACTTATTTCAGCTCCTATATTAAAAATTGTTGATCCTGATAAAGAGTTTGTGGTATGTACAGATGCTTGCAGGGAGGAGCTAGGAGGAGTCCTATTGCAAGAAAATTCAGTTATTGCCTATGAGTCTAGGAAATTGAAAACTCATTAACAGAATTATAGTGCATATGATTTGGAATTTGCAGCTGTTATTCATGCTTTAAAAATGTGGAGGCACTATCTGCTGGGAAAGAAGTTCACATTAATGACTGATCATATTAGCCTTAAATATTTCTTTTCCCAAACTGACCTGAATGCAAGACAAGCCAGATGGCTGTCTTTTCTAAGTGAATTTGATATGGACATAAAGCATATCAAGGGAAAAGAAAATAAATTTGCTGATGCCTTAAGTAGAAATGCTTGTCAACATTTAAACCGCATTGGGAGTAGTGCCCAGATGGAGATAGAAGAATTGGTGGGAGAAGCAGCAAAACAAGATCCCAACTATGAAGCCCTTTTGGTGAAATTACAGAAAAGGGATGAAACTGATTTCACTAAAAACCCACAAGGGTTGCTCTATTATAAAAACAGGCTGTATATTCCAAATATAGAGTCATTGAAAAGAGAAATACTAGATGAATATCACAAACAGCCCTATGCAGGACATCCAGGGTACCAGAAGATGTTAACAGCCTTGGAAAAGAAGCTGTTCTGGCCAGGAATGAAGAGAGATGTGGCAGAGTATCTAAGTAAATGTATGGAGTGTCAACTAGTCAAAGTTGAGCATCAGCACCCAGCAGGGCTTTTAAATCCCCTGCCAATTGCAGAATGGAAATGGGATACAGTTTCCATGGATTTTATAATAGGACTAGCCAAAACCAAATACCAACATGATTTAGTAATGGTAGTAGTAGACACTTTAACCAAAGCTGCTCACTTTATACCAGTCAAATCTACTTTCGGAACAGCTCAAGTAGCAAATGTTTTCCTGAAGGAGATAGTAAGGCTTCATGGAGTGCCCAAAGTAATTGTCTCAGATCGAGATGCTAAGTTTACAGCAGCATTTTGGAAAGGGTTGTTTGGAGGGATGGGTACTAAGCTGAATTTTAGTACTGCCTATCACCCTCAAACAGATGGGCAGACAGAAAGGACGAATCAAATATTAGAGGATATGTTGCGAATGTATGTGATGGATAGACCATCAAAGTGGGAAGAGTATTTACATCTAACTGAGTTTGCTTACAATAATAGCTACCAATCCTCTATTAAGATGAGTCCCTTTGAGGCACCATGGGTAGAAAGTCACACCCTTTAGTTGGAGTCAACCAAGAGGGATAAACTCATGTTGGGACCAAGTCTTGATGTGATGGTGAGAATTGTTAAACAAACACAGAGAGAGAAACATCCACATGAGCGTCGTTTCTTCATAGTGTTAAAAGTAACGAGAATTCAAAGTGAATGTATTATGATGTTTTAAAATAGGTTACCTTTTGCAGAAGTCAGTAAAACCGTTCCTAGATATTGTAGTTTTCGTAGGTGAGAGAGGCAGGGACCACATGCACAGCCACCTTCGTACCCCTGACACTTAAAGTGTGCAATGTATTTATATGTTCATTTATTAAAAGATATGTGCAAGATGCTTTACAGAAGTGACTAATGCCATGTGTCCTGAGAGTTTCTAACCTACTTTAAATATTGAGCAAAGAAATTTAATTGAGAAATGTACGTTAAGGAGTAAAAAGGAAGCACTTTTTTTATAAACAATAATGGGGGGGGGAGAAATATCCATTTTTGTTTAACTGAACTTTAGTAGTTGAATAACAACACCGAGGACGGTGTTTATTTTCAGAGGGGGAATATGTAACACCCCTAATTTGTGTGTTGAATTTTTGAAAGTTAGACATTTAAATTTTAATCCTAAGGGGGTGGACCCCAAGGGATAAGTATGGTGTGAATGTAATTGCATATTTTATTTGAAGAAATAAATAAAATGATTGTGCATTTTGACCAAGAAGAGAATTAGAGATCACTTGCCAAATCCATGAGGATGGATAAGGCAACAAATCCCCAAAAATCTTTCTAAAAATCCTTGAAAGAAATTTATTTAGATTTGAGGAGGAATCTAAATTTTCCCAATGAAGAGGAGTAGTTGGGAAGAGGTGAGAAAAAGCTGGAAAAGCTGAGGAAAAGCTTAAAGCAGCTTTAAAGAACCCCAAGATGGGAAGCCTAGGCTAAACAAGAAAGAAAGCATCCTGCTATTCTGGACGCAGAATTAGAAACATGCTTTGCATCTGAGCTTAACAAGTCGTTTTCCCAGACAACATCGTAGGTTGATTCACATAGAGGCAGATCCTCCGTTTCTGGGGTGAGTCCTGGTGACAAAGAGCACCGTTGCTGAGAATGGCCTCACATTTTTAGGTATGTTCCAAATTCGGTTTATGTTCATTAAGCATAATCATTGGCATATAAAACGACCTTGCTAGCATGTTTTAAAAGTTTGGGTTTCACATCAGCTACCTATCCTTAGGCATTCACCTTCCAGATTTTGTTTAGTTGTAGACCATAGAGTCCATAGAGTAGAAACTTCAGAGACTCTAAACCAAGATTGGTTTAAATCTGAAGTTACTTGGCCTCTACAGATTCTTTAGTGTATTTCCTGTAGAACAAAAAATATAATGATAGAATCTGCCTATGTTTATACTAGAGTAATATTATAGCATAACTGAAGTTACATGGTGCAAGACAGATATGGAGGAAATTAGGATGTTAAAATCTTACACTTATAGTAGTGACAGGAAAAACAAAACTCTATTCCATATGAGTATTATAGCATTTGTAAAGGTATATTTTACATTCCTAGATCTATGTTTAAGCTTTGAAACAAGTATAGAAGAAAAAGATCTAGAATATAATTAACAATTCTCTAGTCAAGCACTAGGAAATAAATACAGATATACCTCAAAAGAAGAATATAATTTAAAAGCATGGACCTAGAAAAGGCATTCCTACAAATCCTAAAGATACCCTATAGAGGTATTACAATTTCCATAATCATGTAGTATATTTTGGATATCGAGTTCATATCTAAACCTGGAAATTTATATTATGACAAAGAGTTTATGCTAAGTCTAAAACTCCAAGCTCCAAGAGCGCACCTAAGCGCTTAACCAAGAGATTATTATAACATGTAAATTCCAAGAAAAATTTACATAACCACGTGCTCTCGTTGCATATGTGAACGACTTATAGGAATATTAAAACAAATTTGATACGTACCTTTCATGATGAAGAGAATGACGAAAACCATGATATTAGCAACACACATATATGGTACATATGGTGTGTGTGCGTGTGTTCTTATTTTGTGAAAAAATACACATAAGAGCACATAACTTCTTATCCCATCCTTTGCCTGCATATATCTACCTATACCTAAGTAACCAGAACAAAGATCAGCCTAGAATTAAAAGGTATTTACCGAAAAACTTTGAAATGAGTAACACGGTTATAGATTTATGTATACTCTACGAACATCTTCCAAAGGACTATCAATTCAATGAGTAAGCATTCTTCAACATTAGATATATCTATGCTGCTACGTATCAAATAACAATTATTAATAAGAGACTGTATATGCGCTATCCTATATACATATAAACCCTCTCGGTCAAAACAGAAAGGGAGGAGATTTAAACCTGTATATTATAGATGAGCGTGTATGGGTAAAAAGGAAAACCTAAGCACGAATCGAAACTATGCATTTAATGAGTAGAATGTCACTCGGATCGGCTTATTAAAATGGAGCATATATATATATGATAGATATGTACGTGTGGAACAAAACACAAACGAAAAACAAAACCAAAAATGATTGCCGAAACGAATTATTATACCACAGTGGGGGATAAATAATATAGGATCGCTGTAATGATTCAAAGAAATGCATACACCACTATAGCACGGCGCGTCAGTTCATTAACTCATTCCGCCGGTGCCATATGAACCACTAAGTATTTACCGACGGCTGTAGACAATGGCGCGTTGAAGATTTTGTTGCTAACGATAAACAAAATCGTAAGGAGGTACCAGATCCCACGCTAAAATGCTGGCCACGGTTGCAACTTCCCCGCCGAGAGAAAAATCGCCTTTCGTGTTAGTAGCGGCTGATATACAGGAAATTACATATATGAAAACAAAAACGACGCTATCAACACCGAGCCATCCTACAATAACGACGCAGCTCAGTTACTTTGGCAAACGAGTGAAATAAAAAGACTGTAAACCACATCATATCCGATTTCATGAGTTAAGCAGAAATAAATGAGGTCACGGCATGTTTAAAGTCGTAGAGAAAACGGAACAAAACAAACTAGAAACAATAGGTTAAATTATCCCAAATCCGCGTACACGACGTGCGTTCAGAAGACCGATCATCATTATCAGAATAATAAGAGTAACGGGGGGGGGAAGTATCGTTCCAGAAGGTGGAAGACCGACACTGTAAGTCGGTATCCGTTCCTCGTTTGAACCATTGTTAAAACAGCCAGTAAATCCAGATAGAACCTAACGGCGAGATTAGAAATTGAAGAATCCTAAGCGCCGTTGATTCCAACCACCAAAACAGATCAAACGTAGATAAATAAACGTAAACCTACAGTAAACTCGTTCGATCTTGGAAAGTCGACCGATAGCATAACCTACAACGATTTCGATGCAAGCCATAGACATCGACTGCAGAAATAACCGACTTGTAACCAGACTTCTCGCAGAAAACAAGAGTAGGGTTTCCACCGTGCAGGGAAATTAACTAAGGTTTTTAACACTCTAAAGGTTCGAGTGAGGAGGCCGACTCCATGCCTGGGAAAGATAGGCGATAGAGGGTCTGCCACTGGAAAGAAAACAGAGTTAGAGAGGGCCTGGCAAGCTGTTCGACCGAAGGGTCTTGGTTTAAAAGAACAAACCTACCCGAATGTCACTGCTTCAAATCCGTAGAGAATCCCGAGGTGAATTGGGAAACCCTAGCGAAACTGATAGGAGGTGCACGGAGTTATCAATGGTTGCAGTAGAAGTGCCAATTGTCGAGTTAGCACTGGATCAGGACTGCTGTACGCAGCTCCTTCATCCCAAGAAGGATACATTGCTTCTGCAAACAGAACCAGCAGAACATTATAACCCTGTAACCGTCAAAACCTAGTGGTACTGGATCCTGCGTTAGGCGGCCAGACAAATACTATACAGTACGAAGCCAACAAGCACGTATAGGCAGAGGTTCGATTCACAAGCCAGAGCTAAACTGTCAAACTTCAGTCCGGAGTGCGTAGGGTTTACGCCACGCAGAGGCTGAAGAGGTAGGCGTACTGCAGTAGCCGGAAAAGCAGTGCCGCGTCGTGTTTAATTCTGCAAGACGGCACGCAATATCAGTCATCGCAAGTTACGAATAATGGACTGACGCATTTCACAAATTAAATCATTCAAATGCAGAAAGCTCTTAACGATCCGTAGGTACAGATGTATCAACCGGCCCATACATGCCATTGATTAACTTTTATAACCAGCAAACGCCGGCTTCTATGGATGCGATTAAACTTTCCTAGGTCAAAAAGAAAAATGATATAGGGAACGCAACACACTACTTGCTGTTGAAAGGCGTCGAAATCGTATAGATATATATACCTAATACATGCGCCCTTCCATAGTTATATTATGGGTTATAAATATACATGCCTATGGATTAAAATAGATCGAGATATGTAGGTTGATAATTGTATATAAACGCATGCCATTTTAAATCAACCTTGTTTAAATATAAATATATATATAGTTGATTTAGATGGGTATTGGCAATATATATGTATATGAAATCTACAAGTCTACTAAGTGATGTATAGGTTCTCTACCATAACTTAACTTATATATGTGGCATATATGGATTTTACATAGGTAGATATTGCATATGCTTTATATAAATCTCCCATATGGTATATATAGATGGGATAAATATATATTATATATGAACTTAAAATTTCATATGTGTTCTAGATGGATTTAAGGTATGTATAAGTTGTATATATACTATACACCAATCTCCTATGTGTTCTATAGGAATTTAAATTACACATATGTTATATGTGGATTTAAGATATGTATAAGTGGTATATGCCATATACTAATCTTCTAGAGGATATATATGTGTTATAGATGGATAAAATGTAAACTTTCGTAGAGGAAGAGTGGAAAAGAACTCCCTGTAGTTACGAATGGAGAAAAAAAAAAAAAAAAATTAGGGTAAACTGGAGGTGTTACACCTAATATGATACCAAAATAAAATTACATAATCACACTTTTCATTAATAAAAAAAAGTTACATATAAATACATGAAGTATTGTCTCAATATAGACAAACTATTTTGGACACAAAATCAAAAAGTTGGGGTAATATTTCAACAACCTCTTAAATAATAGGAACAAACTCCTTTTAGAGCTAATGAGCACACCAAAGACAAGTAGGAGTTGTATTTTCTAACTCCCCCCCTTAATGAATACTTGTGCTAATATTACTAAGAAAAGTATATATATGGTCCAACCTGGTGTATAAAACCATTATGAAAAAATGTTGACATTCATAAAAAGGAATAACCATCCACCAGAATGCATGGGTACCTAATCGCTGCAATTACTGATCTACTATGATGTATTTCGTGTACATGGTTCATTCAACTATCATATATGAATACCTATCACTATACTTGTACCTTTAATTCCCCATGCATCATCATCATCATATTTTTTTTCCTCGGATTACCTGTAACCATGCTATGGGTTTTGTCGGCTTACTCACAACCGTGCGTTGGGTTTTATCAGTTGACACTTAACCATGCTCTAGGTTTTCTTAGATGGCCCTTAATCATACTTTGGGTTTCCTTAGCTGACTCTTAACCATTCTGAGGGTTTTTTTGGTTGACCCTCAACCATGTTATAGGAATCTCTATCCATTTTTCTCTCACAACTAGTGTTTGGCTTACCATAAACCTACACTAGAAAATGGTTTCCAAATTACCACAAACCTACACTTAGAAGGTGGTTTTAATATTATCACAAACTTCACAAGGGTACATTTGACTTATTAGGCTTATATAGCAACATACATTCAATGGAAAACTCCACTGATGGAGATACTAGGCACATACATTCTCAAGAAATACTATATGGAATTAAAACATAACAGATATACTTGCTACAATATCTCTCTCATGTCCATGCCCTCACCATCCTTTCTATAACACACTATCACATACTAGGAATCTTTGTCTCCATCTTTGAAATATTGGTTGAATAAATATCTTGGATCTCTGTACTTTCTCTATCATTTGTTAGAGTCACAAATTCTAACAAAATAAATAAATATATATTGAGTTAGCAAGGCGTAATAAAGGCTCAATAAATCCAAAATTCCAAAGATAAAAAAATATAAATTCTCACTATCTCATCCAAATATTGTCATAGCTACCATTTGGATGACCATCACATATCAAACTATCTCAGAAAAACAGATTAAAATTACCTTGATTGCCACCTTTAAACCATATGCCATTAGATATGCTTCCAATATCCTCACATTTTTTAGATTTATGAGACCATATACCATTTGGCATCCCTTTCAGGATCCAAATTTATGGGAAAGACCAATCGGCTCAATGAATTGAGTTGACGGCTATCATGTGAATTGAACACCATCTTACAACACTGTCTTAAAGTCATGTGATTTAACTCTTTAAGACCTCCTATTCTATTGGGTAAAGCCTTCAACTACACATAAAAGTAAAGATTTGAAAATTGAAGCACTGAAAGATTACTAATGCTCATAGGAATTTCTATCAATTTGTAACATCCACTCAAATCAAGGAACTCAATTAGTCTAAGCTTCCTCATTGACTTTGGATGCCCTGTTATACTAGTAGTAGACAAATCTAGAACCCTAAGAGACATGATGTTACGAGACACGAGTATCATTCAAAGATAATGTTATAAGATAATTAGACATATTTGGTTGAGCTTGTGCCACATTCCATAGAATCTCCATCACTTTTGTGTAACTTTATCCATCAAAGTTTTTTTAGACTCCTATATTTCATAGTATCACCAGGTGACTGATTATTGATTAGATTTGTCATTGCTAAAAATAATATTCCATGACTATCATCTATTTTCAGGAAAGATGGAATGTCCTGACTTTCATGAGCTTCAAAAGAATCTATGTGCCTTTCAATTTAGTGGGAAGGGAAAATGTTGCTAATAAGATGGCAAAGGAAACAAAGGCAACAAAGAAAGTCATTAAGGTAAAGAAAACAAGCAAAGGTAGATCCTTGAACATTTTTTGTTCGAGTTGTGCACCCTAAGTGGATCAAGTCATGAACGATTATGCTATGAACAACAAAGAAATGAAACCAATCATGTCATCGCCCCCCACCTTTCCTCCTCCTTCCTCCCTATGTTTCGCACATCGCACATCTTAGATTTGACCTCTAATGCTTCATGGTAAATATTTGTGATCACGATGCGGTTTTGGCCCCACCATAATACTCTGCTCACCACAAATATGCCTTTCCTTTACTATCATTCCCATTCCACTACTCCACGTCATCATCCTCCTACCACATCACCTCCCACCTCACATCACATCGCTGATTCCTTTCCTTATATCATAAACTACAAAACTTGCGAAATGTGATGCTGTCGTAGATGTGATGCAACTCCAAGATAAAATCCACGGATTTTCAAGTCTGGGTAAATGGGTATTTTACGATGTTTTGTGTAAAAAAGTTTGATTTGGGCATTGATGTAGAGATATAACAACAGAGACTGAAGGGGCATCAAGGCACATCAACACCAGCATCAATAAATGAAATTAGCTAATGTTGCACCAGACTTAATTATCCAACGCCGATATTTTGAAAAGCATGACCATATGTCAGAGCCATAAATGCATTTAGATCCATAAAGAGCTGCTCAAAATTAATTTTACAGGCGGTACATTGTCAGAGATCTTTTGCTCAAAGCCGTGCGTGGCCATGCCTATATAATTTCAATTGTTTTGTAATAAATGAAGATTGGCCCAAGTAGGTTAGGGAAACTGACTCAAATTTTAGTTAAATACTACTTGAATTGTCATTATCAAGTGTTGGAACCTTGTTAGACTTCGTGTTGTAAAATATCATTATATTGGAGCACTGTAACTATTTTGAGCTGGGCATCAATAATAAAGAGATTGTTCAGAGGATTCATGACTATGTTAATGGTGATGCTCTTTCCTCTGTGTTAATGTTTTCCTCTTTTTTTTTCATGCTGTGCATTAGTTTCTCTAATTACAAAACATAAGTTTTAGAATAAGATTTGCTGAGAGACCACCATAATTCTATCTGTTTTTGTTATCTTAATGTTTTCCTCTAAAGTATAGTTAAATAATTGTTAACTTCTCTTTAGCTATTACTGAACTCACTGCTTTCTTTCATCTCATATTCACACTACCAGTAAGATCCAGTCTGCATAGTTAGCTTGCCCTGAGAATGCCCTTTGAAAAATTTGATGCACAATTCAGCCTCTTATGAGCCCAATGGATTAAGTTTCACAACTATGTCTATCCAACCACACAACCAATCAAAACCAAGAGTTCTCATAATCTCTATAACTAGCCTAATATCAACAATTATAATCATCAAGCTAAATCATAAATCATAAAGAACAGAGAGAGCCCTCTTTGAGTCTAGGAAGGCTAGGTCCTAGACTCCAAAGTGGTTTGATGTTGTCCAATGTCCTCTATTGTTTGTTCTTTCCAATCTTACAAATTACGGAGCGCTAACAAGTTTTAGGAGACTTCAACAAATAAAGAAACTTAATTTTGTAAATTTCCAGAATCATACCAATAATATTAGTTGCATGATCTTGTTCGAAATGATCCACTAAAGGATACAAGCTTTCTCCATGCATCATTAATTGTTGTTCCAAATTTGCATTTGGAAGAGCTAAAGCCAAAGATCAAATAAATATAGGTTGTGAAATGGCTATCTAAGCTACACGTAAAGTAAGGCTTCCCATGAATATTGGTAAAGGATGTATCCCTCCAATGACTCTAGATAAAGAGTTTCATTGACATTCCTTTCAAGCGAGTAACAATATAGGCGATTACCACGAGGTAGCATTTACTATTGTATAAGTTGTATCTATTGTTGTAGTTGTTGTCATATGAGTTCTACACCGCCTACAAATCCAACATGCACATTGCTGCTATTCGCTGATGGAAATTCTCTTTAAAACAATGAACAAACAAACAATCACAAAATTCACTATAGGAAATCTACCCTTCCAATGTCCCTAGGCCCTCTCATGAGGGAGTAGGCCCAAACGCGTTATGATACCAAAATGAAATTACATAAGCCCACTTTTCATTAATAAAAAAATGTTATATATAAATACATGAAGTGTTGTCTTAAGGTAGACATACTATTTTGGACACAAAATCAATTGGTTAATGGAATATTTCAAGCACACTCCAATTTGTGAGGCTAATTACTTGGAAAGAATCTCCCAACCAACTAGGCGTCAACAACCTCCTAACCAATAGGAACATGCTCCTTATAGAACTAATGAACACACCAAACAAATAGGTAAGAATTATATCCTCTATCAACAAATTGCATATACCAAATACCTCAATTTCCTTGCTTTTAAGTTTTTTTTTTTTTTTTTGGCACATTATTATAAATCTATAGCATCTTGGTTTATAAAAATTTATAGCAACATCAATGTTCAAAAATAATTTGTTTAATTAATTTTCAAAAATAATTTATTTAATTATAAGATATATGTAATTGGTATTTGGAATATTAAATCTTTTTCAAAGTGAAGTTGACTAAAAATATAGATGTAAAAAATGTCTAAAATATACTAAGCATAAGTAATTTTTGTAATAGTATTTCAAAAATTATTTTATTTTAAATAAAAAATATTAAATTATTTAATAACAAATATTTTAGATATCAAAATAGACAAGTAATGTACACCTAATAATAATAGGCTAAATATTATATAAATTGCTAAATTTAAATGTTGCATATAATATAAAAAGTAAAATAAAGTTTAATGTGGATTTTATTGAATGTGGTTTACTTTACCGGCCTCCTCCTTTATTAGGATGAAAAGACTTGCAGGGCAATGGGGCCAATGTTTTTCATAGCAGTTACCACCTGGCTACCCTTTCAAGTAAAAGATAGGTAACAAGGTAAGAATATATACATAGTAATCGCACCGCCACTCCCCAACTAAAGTTGGTTGTGACGGTAATCGATGTTGAATGGTCGTTGAAGTCAAGGGCAACAGGGTGCCCATAAAAGAGAGATGGGCAGGAGAAAAGGCACGACGATATATATTCTGAATCTCTATAGTTGAAGGGCTAAAATTGTGTTGTGTTAAATAGGTAACCATGGCTGGTGGCGGAAGAGCAGGAGGACCTGGCGGTGGTGGCGGAGGACCTGGTGGTGGGTTTGGTGGCGGAGGAGGAGGAGGTTGTGGGTTTGGTGGCGGTGGTGATGGAGGAGGAGGAGGTGGTGTGTTTGGAGGTGGCGAAGGCGCGCAGGAAGGTCTTTATTGATAATATATATACACTTGTCTGAAAGAAAGAAGTCTGCGTTATATATATTGTCTGTTATAAGCACACTGTACGTTCATTTGTCTTAGACAGTGATATTTATAAGAATATTATGTCAGAGATCTACCAGAGTAAAATGTGTAAGAAGAAAAGAAGGGTATGTGTTGTTCATGTTATAGTTTCTTGATGTATAACATAACATAAATAGTTACTTGAAGTTCAATCTCGGACCGACTATCTAAATCAACATCTCTGTAATATAATTGTAAGATTATGATCATCCTAAAAATTCCGAGAACACTTTACATTTATGATGAAAACCTTTAAATAATTGTCTTCTCGTTGAAGTTAAACGTTGTCTCAAAACAATGTTCAGATGACCTACGACGAATAATTATTCAATGAATTCCAACATCCAGTGGAAATGGTTAAGAATTTAAATGGATTATTGGTTAACGCAACAGGAATGAGGGTGAATTAATATTTTAACGTTCGGTGAATTAATATTTTAACGTTCGGTGAAAAATAGGTATGGAATATCGTTGTAATTCAATGTTGTATTTGGGTTTGTTGGAATAATTGTGACACAAATTTTATTGGTAATTAATTATTTGGATTAATTATTGATTTAAGAATAAGGGTTTATGATGGTAAAGATCTAGAAGTTTACTATTATATCTGGATTTTGGTATTTAAATTTGTCAAGTTGGTTTTAATGGGGAATTTTGGATTAATTGTCACACCCACTTCATTGGAATCAATTAGGTGGGCTCATTACCACTTTGGAAACATAGAAGGTGGACTAACTACGACTTTGGGAATATAGAAGATAAGACTAACCACCCACTTGAGATAATGGTAGGTAAAGCCCACCACTATGGAAACATAGAAGGTGGATTAACTACCACTTTGGGAATATAGAAGATGAGACTAACCACCCACTCAAGATGATGGTAAGTAAAGTTAAGGGTTTGAAAGTTTATTATTGGTAGAAAAATTGTGAAAGTGTTGATCTCCTTTTATCTTATGCTCAAAGATTTATCAAGAAATACTAATATTTATGTTTAAGGTCATCATCTCTTTTGTAAATTTTGGAATCTTTGAGAAATCTAATTTAGAGGAGTGAAGTCAAAAAATTAACTTCACTTCTATTCATCAAACCTTTAAAAATATATAATCAAAATTAGGACTTTCCAATATGGAAAATTTTGTAATCTTACATGCATGGTTAGGAGACAATCATGTTCTTTGTTATATTATTATGTAGGGCAGGTTATGGGAGAAATATACAAATTTCTCTTCTTCCTCTATCCCGCTCTTGCACTTCACTTAAATTCGAATATCCTGCTATGAACTTCGAGTTATCATATATGTTCTCTTTTCCCAAATTTTTTGGGAATAACCTGAATTTTAAATCTAATCTGGATCTTCTCTTCTTGACTTTTGGAGAATCCATAATGCTAAATCACAATATATTATCTGCAACTTGGGAACTTCATTGATATGCTTATCTAGTAACAACATGGCTCTTCTCCTCTCCTCAATTTGGTCATTCGACCAACCCATGACTTGATCTTAGAAGGGATAGAGGGATGGATGAATGGATTGCCTTAGACCTAAAATATTCACTTCTGGAATCTACCATATGCCTTTGATGCTTGGGCCTTTTACCTTACCCTAACTTAGTGCTTGAATCCTAAGACAATAGAGTACCTTACCAATTCACTACACCAGGGTTAGGGCTAAAACTAACTATAGCGGACCATAGATCAGGCCAAGACCAAGGGAATAAAGAGATACGAGGGGCTAATCTTCTTGGCTTCTATACCTTCCTTGGCTTACCCTCCCTGGTGAAAGGTTAAGGCTGAAGGGTAAAGTCATAAGGCTTCTGGTGACTGTCTAAAGGTTCCAGGTGAAGCTTTGGTTCAAGGTTTCAGGCTCAAGCAACCATCCAGCTTTCATTTGTGGCAACACTCATAAATGAACAGGCTATATGCAAGATGAAAAGCTTTCGAAGGAATGAATATTGAATACATATACACTACTGAACTTCCTATCACTGAGGGAAAAAGAAAGCATTGTTCACTAACAATTTTTTCTAAAAAATTAAAGTAAAAAAAAAAAATCTTATTTCCATTATAAATTCAATATATCTAATAGCATCACTAAGTAATTAACAATCCACATCAACACAAAATATTGCATAATTCACAACAAAACAAAATATTGCATATTATAATTTAGGAGAAGATTTATGAGACTCGACAATGAAATGAACTAACAAAGACAAGAGCCAAACCTTAAATCGGGAAAGTGCAAACTAAAGTAACATTCTCCTTGTAGTTAAGTTGCAGCAATGTCAAGATATATCAATACTAATATACTAAATAGTAAGAAGTAAAGTTCAAATGTCATTTTTTGTAAATTTAAAGAAAGCATGGATTATAGTTGGTTAAAGATCCAACCATGAAAGGTATAAATTAGGAACTTGTTGGGTAAAAATTCAACTATGAAACACATAAGCCAAAATTTTATTAAATATGGAGAGGAGAGACTAGTCAACATCCCACGGTAACTTCTCTTCACTAGACATGAAGGAGGTGACAAAAGGTAGACTTTGAGATTTTGAATATTTTAAGGAAAATTAATTGTTTTTTTGTAAGGTTGAGAAAAAGTTAGTTAAAATCAACTAACATGTGGAAGGAGTTTCCTTGTCTGTATGGGCTGAGAAGGGACATGTAACAAGGACCATGTCACTTCATTTAATGAGTGAATTTGATGTGATTGCAAAAGGTATCATTATGTGGAGATGTGGAGTTTATATTAGTATTCACTTAATGTAGTGTAGGTGGTGGTGGTTATTATTCTAGTTTTTCTATATTTTGGTTTAGATACTCACACATTTTTTTTAGGTGGAAGGTTGTGGGTAGGGTACTAATCTCTTTATTATTTGGGCAAGCCTTTTTTGATGGAATTTAATTTCACTCATCCTCGCCATTTTCAATAATTTTGTATAGCACATGAGGCATGATATTTGTTCTTTCCTTCTTTGGATTTGCAACAACTAAAGCTTGTCTCTACTTTCTAGTCGATTCCAATGGCTGTGGGGTATGTGGGGTATTTGCATGAGAATCTTAGCCTAGAAACCAACCTAGTGTATGATGATTCTTTCTCTAAACATGTTCTTGTAATATCCCCCCACATGCTAAGATGGTTAGACATAGAGCACATTGTCAAAAAGGGTGACATGGTCATTGCTCAGCAAGAAGCTCCTATGCATAAATGAAAGAGAACACCTTTGCAAGGTTGTACAAGGATATGGGAATTAGAAGATTAAATTATTTTAGAACACAACAGTTTTCAGTTTTAGTATAGGTAGAAGATGTGAAAGAAGGGGCGTCAAACATAGGCCATACCCATGGATGAAAAGAATCATTATCCACTTACCATTGTCTTGTATTGGAGGATGAAGTCGCTAATGGGTTGACTTTATTGAGATCAAAATGATGTTAAAAAAAAAATTATTATGGTCTTCGATGACATCATTTTTCAGTAGAAGGACATGCATGGCATCATGAGGATAATGACAAAAATTGTGGATGATGTTCGTTTGAGTTTTCTCAACTCACTTTAGGTGGTTGCTTCTACCTCATATCAATTTTATTTTTATGTGTTTAGATTTGAGCGTGTATCATTTTTTTATGCTTCCTTTTCTTCAAGATGATGGAGTGTAATAAGATCTTATCCTTCTTTCAATGAGAGCTTGATCCTTCTTGAGATGATGAGATATTTCCATGAAAGTTTGATATAATTACCTTCCTTATAGGTCAATAGGTCTTGTTATTGCTTCCTGTGTCCTTTTTAAAATTATTCCTCCTTGGCAAGAAATCCCTTCTTAGCTCTGATATTCAAGTTTCCTTCTCTTTCAGCTTAGCTCCGATACCATGTTGGAGAATCCAAAAGGGAAACTATTTAAATTTTTTCTCCTTATCCTTAATAATTTCTTATGATATATATTCAGATTTTTCTTATTATTTATTAAGATTCTCTTCATCAAAAAATTATCGAGAGCATAAAACACAAAGATAATAGACACAAGAACTAGGCTCCAAGACATGAAAAAAATACTCCAACGGGAAAACCTAGAAATAAACTCTTCTCTTCTTATATAATCAGTTCAAATGAGAAAACCAAGACCCAAATACCAAATTTAATACCTCCTCCAAGCACCAAGTGATCCGGGTAGATTCCTGATACCCTTAACCAAGACCTTTTACTTCAGATGACATCTTATAATTGCATTTAATCAAACCGTTAATGAACATAAATGAATATCTGCATGATGTAAAGAATAGTAACATAACAAGAAATAGCAACATAAGACATTGATTACAGAGTTTGTCCAGGAGGGACTACATCTTCGGGCCTTGGTGTCAAGATGGTGTAGGCCACTACATTAAGTGATGTAATGAGTGAAGATGTATATGGATGGTGTTTACTCTGCCGTACAATGAAAATTCCCTCATGCAGGAGTGGTTAGACCTCTCTACAAGATGTTCCACTATAGGAACTCTCATTCATAAAAAGGATTCCTATTAGTATGATAATAACTCATACATAATGACTATGAGTCTCCCGCTAGCACGACAATAAAGGGATATCAATCAAACATACATGTGAAAATGAGTATCCGCCAACATGGAAACAAAGGGATCTCAAACATAATACAAATCCATGGTAGAAATTACATCTAACATCAAGAATAAAACAAGATCCCACATCTAACATCAATTGGGATCTGTACAGCACAATGCATCTCCTAGCAAAGAGACAAATAAGTACATGAAATGAATGCATCATATACTGTGCATTGAAGATGATTGAAGAATGAGCTGCTCCGCTGCTGTATGTGAAACCACCATCGCAATTGTGGGGTTGAAAGGTGTGAAATTGACAGCTTACTCATTGAAAGTTGACACCTGCACTCCACTTTGAAAAGTGGCCAAAAAATATAAAGCTCAGATGGAAAATCTGAATACACCATCAAATTCGTGTCATTGAATAGTGCACAATCGACTGTCAAATTTCTGAATTTTGACAAAGTGAAAATTTGGGCCTTAGGGAATCATTTAGATCCCCCTAGATTCCTCAAAGATGTTGTTCAACTGGGAATCTAGAAATCCGCAACTCAAAACAAGAATCTAATCTCACAATTAAGATCCTTGCAAAATTTTGAGAAGAATGAGTATAAAGTTGACCTCATTCTGACACCGAAGAATTTCGGCCTCCAAGGAATCTGCAAGATTCCCTCAAGATTCCTGAAAATTCTCCTCCAAAGAGAATTTGTAAAACCACTACTCAAAAGGAAAATCTAGGCGCACCATTGCATTCCCTGTGAAATTCTGGTTAAAATGCATATAAAGTTTAATACATTCTAAAAATTTTACCTCCTTGGGATCAAAAGATTCCCTTTTCCTTAAGCGGGAACCTGTCTGAAACTACGTTCTCCAACCTGCCTCCTTTGCATCAAAATCTATGCCCAGGCTTGTTGGGTGCATTTGTGGAAATACAAGTTTCTATCAAAATTTGAGGGTGGAGTTAACAAACAAGGCGATTGGCACATTGGTAAAAAAGGTGATTTGTTAAGGGGAGGTTGAGGGATCAAATCCCTCCTCCCCACAGAATCCACACATATGTTTTGTTGGGCACAATTTTAATTTCTGGGAGGGTCAGGCCTACCTTGGGCGATCCGCCCAACAAACTCGCTCGTTTTAACAATGATATATTGTAAAACGGTTATGGTAGTGTAACGTATATAATATACATTATAACATATTATATATATGATATATGTTGGTTGGGGCCCATGGGGTCATGACCCATTGGGCCTTAACAATATGTCATTCTTTTATTTGGAATATGATACGTGTGGGTGGGGTGGTGGGGCTGGTGGCCTGCCACCCCCCCTTTTTTTTAATTTTAATTTTATTTTATTTAAAACAACTTATGCCTTTTGAACATTCGTTAATTTGACCGAAGGAGTCAAATTAACGACCCCACAATTTTTCTTGGAATCCAGCCGTAGTTGGCCGGAAAAGTGCAAAATTGTGCCTTTCTTAAGCCAGCCAAGTCACCAAGTCAACCCAAAACTTTGAATGCCTCTAACTTTCACATACAAGCTCTGTTTGATAAATCGTCTGCATCGTTACGATCAGGATGATGAGATCTTCAACTTGATGCTAATTTGAGTGAAATCCAATTTTTTATTTTATTTTTGAGCTTCCATAAGCCCTGTTTGTCCCATGTGTGTCTTTGGAGTCAGTTGGATCGATCCTCCCCACTGAGAATATTTTGGTCCTCCAAAAGAATCAACAAGATTCTAGAACTGTTGTGTACTATGTCTACACCACAAGCATCCTGAAAAGGTCACCCTTCCATCTCCTTCACCTTTGTTCTCAAAATCCTTAAGAGATGAACTGACACCTGCACATTCTGCAATCCTGTAGTACAATCCCCTACAGATTACATGCTCAATTGACCAACTATGAGCCATGCATTCCATACTCGCCACGATTTTATAACATGTACTTGGTGGTCAAGCTTACATCAAAATGTAAATCACACCCCAACTATCATTACAAGACCAACAACATCATCGTCGCATTTCAAAGTGATGGAAAACACCTCATCACTTTTACATGAAAGAAATGCATCACATGACTCATAAAACTAGGCCAAAATATCATTGTTTCTTAAAGAAGCGATGGAGAAACACATCATTACTTTTACAGTTAAAAATGAAACATATGATTTACAAACATTTCCATGACAAGCTAACAAATCTAGAAAAACCCCTCTTTAGCAAAGTGAATGGGCCATTTCCCTGTGGGGAATTCGGTCGTCGATTAGATCTTTCAACTGGTTTCTGTAAAGATGTCTTGTCTTTGAGGCGCTGCTCTGGATGGAGTCTCCAACACATGGCTCTTTGATGGCCACTTCGGTCACAATGGGTGCAAAAGGTCTTTTTCCTCCAAACCTGCTTAACTGATTTATTTCCTTGTTGTGGAGAAGGCTTTCCATGCCCCATCCTCCTTTGTGCTGCCATCCTTTTCTAACACTTAGAAAACACATGGTTATGTAAACCACAAAAATGACATGTTTTGAGATGCCATGATTTACGACCATGGTTATCAACATTATTATAATCAAAATGCACTCTGGAATAACGAGATTTATTATACCTTCTCTGGTGGTCTCTGGTGCAATCATGGTGATGGGAGCTTGCCTCAGCTCTACAACATGTGCTACCCTAGAATGATGGCGAAATGTTCCCATCAAACCTCTTCTCTTGTGAGTTCAACAATATCTGTTTGCCTTTGATGTCCTTCGAAAATCCTCCTTTAATGTACCCCAAACCTGCATATGAAGGTCTCTCTAGAACCTCCAATGGTTGAGTTATGCCTTGGCCATGAACACCAAGTCCTCCTCCTTTGTACCCCATCTTGGTGAGAAGTCTCATGCTGATTGCTATAATGGGTATCTCCACACTTCCAACCGAAATGATATCATGTGAAGAAACTGAAGAGAAATCAACACTATTTACCTTAACTGTTGATTTTGAAATAGGTGAAGAAGGCTTCTATAAGCCTTTCTTGCACTTCACTTCCTCCAAGGCCTCTTTTGCAGCTTGTAGCTGAAACTGCAATTGCTTCTTCTCCTCCTTATCTTCATGTAGGAGTGCCTTCAATGCATCATGATCTTCTTGAAGAATTTCGTTGTTGTGCTTCAATTCTTCCAATGCCTCTATTGTGGCTTGCAACTGAAGCTATAATCAATGTTTTTCCTCCTTCTCTTCTTGTAGGAGTGTCTTAAATTCGGTGTTCTCTACTGCTTGTTTTTCATAATCCTTGTACAAGATGTCCGCTTTCTCAGACATCTTGAGCATGGTCTCGTACATGTCCTTGACATCCTCCATTTCTCAACTCAGTGGGCATTCAATAGTTCACGTATGCAATCCAATTGGCAAGAAGACCTACTCTCATACCACTTGATCCGGGTAAATTCCTGATACCCTTAATTGCATTGCATTTAATCAAGGTGCTAATGAATATAAATGAACATCTGCATGCAGTAAAGAAGAGGAACATAACAAACAATAACAACATAAGACATTGATAACAAAGTTCGTCCAAGAGGGACTACGTCTCTGGGCCTCGATGTCGAGATGGTGCAAGCCGCTGCATTAAGTGCTGCGAGGAGTGAAGATGTACATGGATGGTGTTTACTCTGTCATATAAGGAAAATCACCTCATGCAGGAGTGGTTGGACCTCTCCACAAGATATTCCGCTATAGGAATTCTCATTCACAAAAAGGACTCCTATCAGTGTGACAATAACTCACACATAATGAGCATGAGTATCCCGACAACATGGCAACAGAGGGATCTCAATCAAACATACATGTGACAATGAGTATCCCACGAACATGGCAACAAAGGGATCTGAAATATAATACAAATCCATGATAGAAAGTATCAGGGAAAGTTTTAGGGGCTAATATTCATAGGTATGCTAATTTTCCATACTTTTTCCAAAAAAAAAGATTCGCCAATTTCCATTTTTTTGAAAATTGATTCGCCCAAATTTTATGGTATAAAATTGTTTTATCCTAAAAATAGCCAAAATTTTATATATAGTAATATCAAATAATTAGAAACCTAAACATTTCTACAAAAACATCATAAATTTTTTTACAATTTACATATTGGGGACTAGTAATATTTGCCAAGATTTATAAACTTTAAGATAAATTTCCATCCTTAAAATTTTTCCTGGAAAGTACATCTCATATCAAGAACAAAACAAGGCCCCACATCAAACATCAACAAGGATCTGTAAAACATAATGCATCTCATAGAAAAGAGACAAAGAAGTACATGAAATGACCACATCATATACCTCACATTGAAGATCACTGAAGAATGAGTTGCTCCATTGTTGGATCTGAAATCACCATTGGAATCATGGCATCAAAAGGTGTGAAATCGACTACTCACTAACTAAAAGCTGACACCTACACTCCACTTTAAAAAGTGGCTGAAAAATATAATGTTCAGATGGAGAATTTGAATACACCATCATATTCATGTCGTCGAATAGTGAAAAATAGACTCTCAAATTTATGAATTCTAAAAAAGTGAAAATCTCGGCCTTAAGGAATCTTTTAGATACCCCTTAGATTCCTCTAAGATGATGCTCAATCGGGAGTCTAGAAATCTACAACTCAAAATAGGAATCTGATCTTATCATTGAGATCCTTGCGAAATTTCAGGAATAATGAGTATAAAGTTGACCTCATTCTGACACCGGCGAATTTCGACCTCCAAGCAATATGCCAGATTCCTTTAAGATTCCCGAAGATTCTCCTCCATAGGGAATTTGCAAAACCACTGCTCAAAAGTAAAATCTAGGTGCACCATCGCGTTCGCTGCGAAATTCTGGTTAAAATACATATAAAGTTTAATATGTTTTGAAAATTTTACCTCCTTGGGATCAAACGATTCCGTTTGCCTTAAGCTGGAATTTTCCTTGCGCTGCGTTCTCCAACCTACCTCCTCTACCTCAAAATACGTGCTTAGGTTTTTTGGGTGCATTTGTGAAAATATGGGTTTATATCAAAATTTGAGGGTAGAGTTAACAAACTAGGAAGTTGGCACATTGGTAGAAAAAGCGATTTGTTAAGGGGAGGCTAGGGGATCAAATCACGCCTCCCCACTGAATCTGCAAATACATTTTTTTGGGTACATTTTTAATTTCTGGGAGGGTTGGGCCAACCTTGGGTGACCTGCCCAACAAACCCGCTCGTTTTAACAATTATATATTGTAAAAATGGTTATGGTAGTGTAACGTATACCATAAACGTTATAACATATAATATATATATATATATATATATATATATATATATATATATATATATATATATATATATATATATATATATATATATATATATATATATATATATATATATATATATATATATATATATATATATATATATATGTTGGTTGGGGCTCACAGGGGTCATGGCCCATTGGGCCTTAACAATATTTAATTCTTTTATTTGGAATATGAAATGTGTGGGTGGGGTGGTAAGGGTGGTGGCACACCAGCCCCCGTTTTTTTTTTATTTCTTTTTAATTTTATTTAAAACAACTTATGCCTTTTGAAAATTATTTAATTTGATGGAAGGAGTCAAATTAACGACCCCACAAATTTTCCCCAGAATCCAGCTAGAGCTAGCTGGAATTTGGTGGCTAGGAAAGTGTGAAATTGTGACTTCATTAAGCCTACCAAGTCACCAAGTTAACCCAAAAATTTTACTGCCTCTAACTTTCGCATACAAGCTTGTTTTGATGAAGCATTCACATCGTTACGATCAAGACACCGAGATATTCAACATGAAGCTAATTTGAGAGAAATCCAAACACTTTAATTTTTGAGCTTCCATAAGCCCTCTTTATCCTGTGTGTGTCTTTGGAGCCACTTGGATCACCAAGTGAGCCCTCCAAGAAATCCTTCTTCAAGCTAGTCAAGTCCTATAAGATCGATGAGAATCAAACCTTGCTTGAACTGCTTCAATTCTAGTATTCAGTCCTCTACTTAAGATCTTCAAATTTGGCCCCTTGTATACAACATAAACCTTATCCTTCTTACATGTGGCAACCTTCCAATATATTCTTAAGAAAATCAAGATATTCAAAGTAAATAAAAGTAAAACTAGGTTAGATTAGAGTTTCGGTCCTTTACTCAATTCTGCAACTCAACCAGTATTTTTGAGTCCTGTAACTTGGCCAGAAAACCCTAATTTTTACATGTGTGAGCATATCTGGTCCAAATTTGAGGTCTTCCAACTTCAACCTATACTTTTCTGCCTTCCCTTGACCTTCGCTCTTGAATTTTATTCTTGTTCTGCTACAAATCAAACTTATTGTGATTGTAGAATGAGTGTATACAAAATGAGGTCAAAATTTCTTCTATATATACACATGTGTGGAGGTCGAATAACCTTTTCTAGGCCGACTTGTTACTAGCATGTCCGAATTTTCCTTGGATGTATTTTTTACTTTCTTGACACAAAAAATAAAAATAAAAATAAATAATGTTACAACCTACCCAAATGAGTCTTATACAAATGATAATGACTCTCTTGACTCATGAAAATATATTATGACATGAAAAACCATAAAATCGTGAAGAAAATCCTTAACCTAGATGACCAATCAGAAGAAGCATGAAACCCATGCTTGAAAATAATATTTTTATTTCTTAATTTGCTTGTTACATATGATATACATAGTGACATGATTACAATCACAATTATGAAGACTGAAACTATATAAGATTATATTTTTGCTTTCCATCATTATATGGTAAACAAAAATTATAATTAAAATAAATTTGATTTCACAGAATGTGTTCAAGTTCAAATATCGCTAAATATGAATTATTTGCATCATTTGAAGTCATACTTATTGATCACAAATTTTGATGTGCACTTCTCATATATCATGACCATATTTTCATAGAATGACAAGGTTTTATTTTATCCACAATGAGAAAGATGAGTAAAATATTGCAGGAAATTTATGAAAAAAGGTTGTATATCAGCTTCATAATGAGGTTCTTCACTTGTAGTCCACCATTTCTACATTTAAAATATAAATGCAATATTCAAGAATCGATTCGAGTCTAAAATGGCAAAGAAAATCAAGAAGGATGACAATATGTAGTCAACCATGGGTAAGTATTTCTATAATCTTGTAGATGATTTTTAAACTATGGTTAACCTCCTTGATGATTTGGTGGTGGAAGTTGAGGATCAATCAAATTCAAAATTTTCTATCTTGAAGAAAGAAATTTGCAAGTTTGAGGAAAATTTCTAGAAAAGTAGAGAGCTTGCTTATTTAAAATCCTCTATGGAAATTCTTCATGAAGAAGCTTCCCCTCTTCAAGAAGATAATAATGAGCAATATCAAAATTTAAAAAAATATCACGATGCACTTTTGTAGCAAATGACAAAGAAGAATGAGATTATTCAAGGTTTTCAGAAGTGAAAGCATATCCTTGAGTTGGAATTCAGAAGCCTACAAAATGTTGAGAAGGATACTTTTGTTATTGAGCTACTAGGATCACCTTCTTCCAATATTCATGATTATTGTAGATGTGCTATTTGTGAGAGTAATAATGTTGATTATTGTACCTCACCACATGCTTTTGTGTAACCTAGATTTGAAAAACATATTATAGGTATTGGATCCCAACTACTTAGTAAAACTGGATATACTAGAGGAAGACTTAGAAAAAATGGTCAGGTAAATTCTATTCATATTAATCCTATGTGAAAAAATATAGAGCAGGTCTTGGATATGTTAATGCTATTATTTAATTTCCTACATCCAATCATATTGAATATGGGAAGGTATATTTTCTTCTTCAGGTGGAGTTCATACGAAGTTGATGAAATATCATCCCTTATTGATTATGTTGTACATATTGATAAATTAGTTAATAATATTTGTTGCATATGACCATGTTTCTACTATAAATTCTTGTCCTCTTGTTTGTGCACCAATATTTGAGTTTGCAAAAAAATATTTAAGCCACATCAACATCCTCATATGAAAACTAGGAACTTATTGAGGAATTAGAAAGCTCTTCATTATGTATTCATATCATTACAAAAATGATGAGAAAGGTTGAACCATGGACTAGTTCGAGTGATCAAAATTTATTATTGTTGGATTGATCAATGGTCATGGAATAATTTGAAAAGATGTTTGTAGACGTAATACCATTGTGTCTCATGGGATATTGATTATAGTTTCTCCCTTAGTTGTGTTTTAAGGGGGTAAGTTTGATTATGACAAAGGTTGTTGGTTGTCACTCTCTATTTAATTATGTTTTGTGTGTTGGGGGGGGGGTGGTATTTGATGAGGATATAAACTTTTGTTGTTGGTATGTTTTCTATTCAATTAATATACCAGAATATGCTACCTTATTGTTTTTTTTTTTACTACCTTGTGCTTGATGAATGACGATAGTATTCAAACATATTCATTAGTGGTTCTACTATGTGTTGATTAGATTTTCTAGTCAAAACAAATTAAGTGGGAAAGTTATGCTAAGTAATTTATTTTACTCCAAGCTAAGTATGTCATACTTCATGTTTAGATATTTTAGTGTCTATAGGCCTCATTGTTTGTATGATGGTTGACCTATCATTGATTCTATTTGAACTCTTTATACTAGCGTCTATTTGAAGTTATTATGAAGTGTCTATTAATGTTTTCCTTTATTTTCCCTCTACAACATCTTTTAATTTAGAGGTCAACCAAGTTCATTGAGGTCTTATCTTCACATTTTTTGGTATTTCTTGATTGAAGTGGGCTTTTTTTGTATATCATTGTGGGGTTTATAGTTTTAGCCCCAATTTTATCTCAACACTGCCATATTTCTCTATTTTGGAGATAATTTTTCTTCTTATGGGTTTTTCTCCTTTTCTCTACTTATGAGAAGTTGTACTTGGGTACTTTATCATACCTTGTTGTTGGGACCTAATTTGTATTTATGTTTTCTCCCTATGTTTTTCTTAAGAGAAGGTATTAATGATGTTCCTTTCCAACATGCTCTTTTACAATGAGCCAAGTGTTGTGAGTTGTAAGCTCACATAGTGTCATTATCTGCCTAATTGTCATAGTTATCTTAAATAACATTGGACCCCTCGATTATTATAAATAGATGACTTTTCTATGTATTTTCAAAACAATGTGAGTAATAAAAAACTCAACTCTTTCATGGATAACTTATCTTCCATATAAAAAGATGATAGGAAGGTTTCCATAAACAATTTTTTTTTTTTTTTTTTTTTATATATTTCATTTCCACATAATTTTATAAAACGATCCATAACTCTATTTATTTTATAAAATGATTCCATAGCTCTGTTAGTATATTTAAGTTAGTTTACATATTCCATTTTGAATTAAATAAATAAAATATTTTAATAATAATAATAATAATAATAATAATAATAATAATAATAATTTTAATATATTTTATAGAAATTAGTTTAAATCAATAATTATTTAGATATAATACGGTAATATTACACGACCCTGTTATATATAGTATTATAATAGAAATATTAGAAAATTAATAATGATATTCCACAATTTATCTATAAATAATATGATAAGATTACACAACCATATTATATAGGGTATTATAATATTCCACAATCATATTATAATAAAGGCATAAAATAGTTTTAAATTATTTTTTTCAAAAATAGATTTTGTATTCAAAATTATAATATTAATAAATTTTAAACAAATAACTTTAAATGACGATAAATAGAAAAATTCTCACCTTCTTTCTAAACAAATTTTCAAGAAATAACTTACATATAATAACATACTACAAATGATAGAAGTGTTTAATTTAATAACAATCATTGTAGAAATTAATCCAAAACATAGAAACATGGTGTGAGCCTTAAGTAGTATGGTTACATTTTGGTAAAACATTATTATAAGATGAAGGGTTTAGGTTTTATATTTTCTCTTTTCATTTTTATTATTTTTATTTTTTTTTATTTAAATTAAAATGTGAGGATACTACTATTCCTCTTCTACTATGTTATAGATAGATATAATTAAGATGGGATGCTTTTTACTATTCATTTTTTTTTTCATTTAAAGTAAAATTTTAAATTTCAATAGATGATATTACTAAAATTGTGATTAGATATTAGATATTATGAAACATATCATCAATTAAACTTAATCTCAACAATAAATACTAGACATGATTAATATTATATGTTATTAGAAAGAATGTGACATAATGGACAAGATTTCATTTCTATATATATATAGATTTTTTTAGTTATGGAATAAGAATTAAGATTTCTTATAATTGGTTAAGAACTCATTTTTAACAACATAAGAAAAAAATTAATAAGCCCAACTCCAAAGGAATTTTGTAGGAGGAAAATTTCAAAATCCAATATCTTACTAGGTATCAACAAGTCATTTTCAATAATATAATTATATTTAAATATTTAATAATGTTAAGTCAAATTACATTCATAACTAAAAAATAATGATAAATATTTTCACTCACCATTAATATTAAATTATAATAATTTAAAAAATAAAATAATGCATCACAAGTTTATAAACTAGCACAGTCACATCAATAAATGTGGTTGCTATATGTCAATCCATATCATTTTCTAGCAAAACTATTCTTTTTATAAACCACAACGATTATTTTCATAAACCCACATATAATAATTTTAACACAACTATTTGTTTCATAAATCCAATTATTTACATGATAGATTTGTTATTTAACAATTTGCATGGTAATTTCATAATTATATTACATGTTGCTATTTGTTATTTGTTAATCTCCATGGTAATTTTATAAGTGTATTAGGTAAATGTGAAAAGATAAATATATATTTAGATATCTAAACCAATTAACATTTGAAATTCTATCCAATGATGTAGAGGAGACTTCAAAAATAATTTTATAAGTCTATTAGGTAAATGCGAAAAGATAAATATAGATTTAGAGATCCAAACCAATTAACATTTGAAATTATTGAAATTATATCCATTGATGTAAAGGAGACTACAAAAATATGCTAACGTCTCTCATTTATGAGCATAAGATACAAATTTGGATTGAACCAAACACCTATCAACACAATTAGAATTATCTTATTATTAATATTATATTTTAATAGAGATTCGAAAAAATAACCATAGTTTTCCCACCTAAGTTCAATTCTAACAAATAATATATTTTAAATAAAATAATAATAATATTTCTCATCAAAACAGACAAAATAATATATTCTTAATTTAATTTAATGTTTCTGTCACATCTCCCACTCTCTATACTATAAGCTTATTTTTATTTTATTTTTTCTAGCCCCCAATAATACTTTCTCCCAAAGGATATAGTATATCTACCCCTTGTATGGATATATATGTTACTTATCATATTTCTATACAAAATGTGACGATTCTACATATCAATACCCATTCGTTTCTACCACTAACTTTATTGATAGGAAATGTCTTCATGTTATAGTCACAAGTATAGTTCCACCCTTGAATTATTTTGGTTAATGAAATTTGTTGCATAGATATAAGCTTCTTTCTCGCTTGGTTACATCTTATTCATCAGTCCATTTTACAACTAGTCTACATTAAGAAACCTACATGGATGCGATATTAAATATTTGATGATACTCTCAATATCAGGTCGTACCTTTCAGCCTTTAATAGTCAAAGCACTTACTTATCAAAACCTCATCGTTTTATCCATGATATATGGTTGAATGTTGTGTTAATACCATTCCTATCCATGACATATGGTTGAGTGTTGCGATAATACCATTCACCTCGTGAATTATGTAAACGTACCTCAATTATCATAGCATTGGAACTCAATATTAACATTTTGATTTGGATCATGGTGTAGATATTATATCTTCTGGCATACGTTACCTATTGATGGCTCGTTGATCTAGTTTTGTACGCATTCATTTATGGTAAGCTACGAGTCCCTTCATTGAGCCCATAATATAATCGTTGTTTATTGGGTTTTTATCACCTGACTGTCAGTCGTTGTAATTGAAAACACCTACAATGGTACTACAAAGTTAAATGAAAATAGGGTTTCCCTCCATCACTTTAAACAAGTTTTCGATCTACGAGAGGGTCGACAGATCATCGCCAAGTGTAGCGTGGGATACGATTAGGGTTCTTTAGCATGTGTCTCTATTAAAAGCATCAATTGCTTCCTTTTCATTCTTCTCTGGAGGTTTTCTTTCCAGCGTAACATTCTCTGTGCTACCACAATTGCTACGAGGCAAATCCATAGTGCACGCCGGGCTTCGCCATGATGGTTCGATGCCTTGGATATGATATAGGTAATTTCAATTTATTTATTACCCTATTTTGTTTAAATCTGTTACAATTTGGGAGATGCTCTCCACAAATTTTCTTTTGAAGTAATTGATTTTCTTGCGGCTAGATTTATCTTACATAATAGCGCATCTCCAAGAGTCGTTTAATGGGTTTTTCCTGTTGTGTTCATTTATTTCCTTTTCAACTTCCTATTCATGTTAAAATAGTTTCAATGTCACTCCTGTTCATGTAGCACAGATCTATACAGTGGTTTCGAACTGAGGTTTCTTTCACAGTGCATCCTCGTACCTTCGTTTTTTTTTCTCTCTTTCACTTATGGCCTATCGCTATGGAATTTAACTATTTCGCTTTTCATTATCCCTTAGCAAGATCAATATTTGGTCCTTCCTGTTGCGGTGACTCGAGACCAGAATGGGATTTAACTCCAGTTATTACCATAGGTAACTATGGGAAATTCTTTTGCGTCGAGTTAATTTAATCGATCTTAAGTTTTATTTTCTCTGACCGCGACTAATTTCTTACTTTTGCTGTGGTTGCAGGTACTCTCTTTTACTCATTTTTGTTGGCATCTATATCTTTATGCCCCCATACAATACCATCTTCGCATACTAAATGAATCCATGGCTTCATTTACAGGTTGGTCACGCTCGCTTTCCATACTAGGCGACTCTGAAGATCTTCCAGAACTTGTCATAATTTGATTTTAAGTTCTCAGTCTAGCATACTCTGCTACCACTCATACAAATGTATTTAGAATGTAGAAGTGCTCTCATGAACATTTGAGAGTCTTTGTGTTTGTATAATTTTTCTTTTCGAGACATATTCAAATGGACTTTCCCAACTTTATTAAACTGTGCTGTACATGTTTATAATTGTTTGTATGGCAGCGATTGGGTGTCGAACTTAACTGAGATATATATATATATATATATATATATATATATATATATATATATATATATATATATATATATATATATATATATATATTCCGCATTTAACTCTTCCGTATCGTTGCCTGATCTTTAAATATTTTGTTTCAGCCTTTGAAATATAGCAAACCGGGTTAAGTTAATTTATTTTTCTCCGTTCTCAAGGTTTACTAAACTGCTTCATTTAACCATCTCTGTTTATCTATATGTTTATTTTATATATAATATATATGTATAATAGTCTTTTGGTTTTATGCACATGTATGGAAACTCTAGGTTAACCCACATTTTAGGTCATTTAAAACTCTTTTCACTTACTACACCATTATTTCACCACTATTCCATGCTCAAAGTTTACATACTCTCTATTGTAATATATATTGAGAAGTCTTTCCAAAGTTGAATTCTGGTAAGACTATAATAGAGGTGAATTATAATAAGAATTCTTATGTTGGATACCTAGGAATTTAATAATCATTTATCAGTTTTCTGAAATAATACTGTTCTCCAAAATAATTTCTTTTCCTTGGTAAGATTCTAGAAATAAGCATTATCATAATGCAGTTTGGAATAATTGCAATAAATAGCTTTCTCTGTATACCTCTATAATTTCTTCCATTTAGCATTTGTATACCCATAAGATAGCTTAACAGTTGCATGATTCTCTTTTCCCTTTGCAATAAATTTCAATTTATTCTACTTCTATATGCAGGAAGTTTACACATATATTTCTAAATGTATAATTTGCATTGCTCAATTTAAATTAAGTAAAATGTTAACTGTTAGCTTGATAACAGAGTTATTTCTTGTTTTAACAGAATTATTTAATAAGATGTTGTCTTTGCTCAGAATAAAATTTCTGTTGCAGAAATCAGCTACAGTTAAATTTGTTTTACCACAATCTGTTGCTTTCTTCTTTGAATTATTTTTTCCATAATTTTAATGTTTCAAATCCTGGTAGATCCTAGTTTTGAATGAAAATTGTTTCTATTTCTAATTTCAGAAGCAGATTAAAGTTATATTAACTGTACTAGGGAAGCATTTACACTTTCTCCAGATTTATACCATCTAATGGTTTAGAGGTTCTGGTTGATAGTATTTCCCTAGTATTCTTTCCTACTACCATACAGAGGTTAGGAGAACTATTTCTTCTATTCATCTCTGTTAGAAGTAATGAAATTCATTACACATCAATTTTAATCAACATAATTACCATAACACTTTTCACTGTTATCCATCACTATCAAATTTAATTACTTAGCAAAACAGTGTGCATACCACTTCTGCAATTGACCTGCCTCCCAACCTTAGAGTGCTTCTGTCCTTAAGAACTCACCCCCAAGCTGAGATAATCTCCTAGAACAAACCACCCTCTAATCTATTCAGGAATAGCTTATTTAAGATGTTACTCCCCAAAGCCTGTTTCTAATTCTGCGTCCAGAATTACAGGATACTTTTCTTCTTGTTTTCCTAGGCTTCCCTTTTTTGGGACTTTTAAAGCTGCTTTCTGCATTTCCCAGCTTTTTACCTCTTCCCAACTACTCTCCACCTCATTTGGGAAACTAGATTTTTCCTCAAAAATCTAATTTGGAAATAAATTCTTTCAAGGATTTTTGAAAGATTTTTGGGGAAATATTTGCCTCTATCCATCCTCATGGATTTAGCAAGTGATCTCATAATTCTCATTTGGTCAATATGCACAGCATTATTTTATTTAATGTTCATAATGAAATATTTAATTACATCCACAAAATACTTATCCATTTGGGTCCACTCCCCTTTGGATTAAATTTCAAATGTCTAGCTTAAAAAAAACATAAACTAGGGGTCTTACATATTCCCCCTCTGAAAGCAAACACTGTCGTCAGTGTTAATATCTAACTACTAGAGTTCATCATTTTTTTTTCAAACAAAAATGGATATTTGTCCATCATTTCAGCTTCTCTTTCCTAGGTAGCTTCTTCAGCAGTAAAGTGCTTCCACTGAACCTTTAATCTTGCTACCGTTCGATTCCTCAACTCAATTTCTTCCCGCTCTAATATTTGAAGCGGCTCTGGAAGGAACTCCCCTTCTGGTTCCACCTGTATCAAATTCCAATCAACAATGTGAGAAGCATCATGTATATATCTTTTTAATAATGAAACATGAAACACATCATACAC
This sequence comes from Pinus albicaulis, assembly GCA_034641835.2. Classification (NCBI taxonomy): domain Eukaryota; kingdom Viridiplantae; phylum Streptophyta; class Pinopsida; order Pinales; family Pinaceae; genus Pinus; species Pinus albicaulis. Next base: position 1,169,575,573 of record CM076579.1, on the reverse strand, counting down.
TTTAATATGGGGCGGTAAGGCTAGTTTATAAGCTACCGGTCCCACCCTTTCCAACACCTCAAAAGGACCACAATATCTAGGAGCCAATTTTGCACAACTTCCATCATAAAGTGTGCTCTTTTTGGGTTTAATATGCAAATACACATGCTCCCCCACTTTGAATTCTCTATGTGCCCTCTTCTTATCAGCATAATTTTTCTATCGATCTTGTGTTGTCTTGATGTTTTTATGTATTTGTTTAACAATTCTTTCCATTTCTTGTAAAGCATCTGGTCCCACCATTATCTTATCCTCAAGTTGGCTCTAGCTCAAAGGAGTACGACATCTCCTTCCATAGAGTGCTTCAAACAGACTCATTTTGATGGAGGATTGATAGCTGTTGTTATAGGAAAATTCAACTAAATGTAAGTAGCCTTCCCATTTTGACGGCTTATCCATCACATACATCCTCAACATATCCTCGAAAATCTGATTTGTCCTCTCTTTTTAACCATCTGTCTGAGGGTGATAGGCAGTGCTAAAATTCAGTTTAGTGCCCATGCCCCCAAATAGCCCTTTCCAAAAAGATGCTGTGAATTTGGCATCTCTATCTGAAACAATCATCTTTGGGACCCCATGTAACCTTACTATCTCTTTTAGGAACACCTCTGCTACTTGGGCTGTCCCAAAAGTAGATTTTACAGGTATAAAGTGGGCAGCTTTTGTTAAAGTGTCTACTACTACCATAAATGAATCATGCTGGTACTTGGTTCTGGGTAATCCGGTTATGAAATCTATAGAAATGGTGTCCCATTTCCATTCTGCAACTAGCAAGGGATTTAATAAACCAGCTGGGTGTTGATGTTCAACTTTGAATAGTTGGCATTCCATACACCTGGCTAAATATTCTGCTACATCCTTTTTCATCCCTGGCCAAAACAACTTCTTTTTCAAGGCGGTAGGCATTTTCTGATATCCTGGATGTCCTGCAAATGGCTGTTTATGGTATTCATCTAGGATCTCTCATTTCAAAGTTTCCACATTGGGGATATACAATCTATTTTTGTAGCAGATCAATCCTTTTTTATTTTGAGTGTACTCATTCATCTCCTTCTTTATTAGTTTCACCTGTAGATTCTCATAATTTGGATCTTGGTCTGCTAATTTTTTCACTAGATCTTCTAAATCAAGACTAGCACTACTTCCAATGCTGTTTATGGTTTGACAAGCATTTCTGCTCAGGGCATCAGCAATTTTATTTTCTTTCCCCCTGATATTTTTTATGTCCATATCGAATTCACTCAGAAAAGACAGCCATCTGGCCTTTCTAGCATTCAAATCAATTTGGGGAAAGAAATATTTAAGACTAATATGATCAGTCATCAATGTAAATTTTTTTCCAAGAAGATAGTGTCGCCGCATCTTCAAGGCATGAATAACAGTAGCCAATTCTAAATCATATGCACTGTAGTTTTGTTCATGTGTATTCAGTTTCCCAGACTCATAGGCAATAACCGAATTTTCTTGCAACAAGACTCCTCCCAACCCCTCTGTACAGGCATCCGTACACACAAAAAATTCTTTATCAGGATCTGCAATATTTAGTATAGGGGTTGTAGTGGGTTTTAATTTTAATTGTTCAAAACTGTTTTGGCATTTTTCAGTCCACTCAAATTTGACACCTTTTCTTTGTAGTGAAGTTATGGGATGTGCTATGGCAGAAAATCTCTCCACAAATCTGCAATAATATCCTGCAATCCCCATAAAAGATCTCACTGCTGAAACATCAGTTGGCACCGGCCATTATCTAATAGCTTTTATCTTTTCAGGGTCAACAGCCAACCCTTGTTCAGAAATAAAATGTCCCAAGTATTGGATCTTGTCTTTATAGAATTCACATTTACTAAACTTGGCATATAACGGGTTTTCTTTCAAGGTTTGCAACACTATCCTTAAGTGCTCTCTGTGCTCCTCTTCACTTTTGGAATAAACCAAAATATCGTCTATGAATACTAGGACAATTTTATCCTAGTACTTGTTTAGAACACTGTTCATTAAGCACATGAAAGTGGCTGGGGCATTTGTCAAACCAAAAGGTAGGACTACAAATTCGTAGTGACCATACCTGGTTCGAAAAGCGATTTTACTTATGTCTTCCTCCTTAATTCAGAGCTGGGGATAACCAGTCCTTAGATCAATCTTAGAAAATACTGAAGCTCCTCTTACTTGATCAAAAATATCATCAATTCGAGGCAAAGGATATCTGTTCTTAATTGTCAACTTATTTAGTTGACAGTAGTCAATGCACATTCTAAAAGTTCCATCCTTCTTTTTCACGAACATCACCGGTGCTCCCCAAGGAGACACACTCGGTCGGATATAACCCTTATCCAGCAATTCCTGTAGTTGCATTTTTAGTTCCATGAGTTCAGGGGGACTCATTCGATAAGGGGCTCGGGAAACAGGTGTTGCTCCTGGTACCAAATCGATTGAAAAGTCAATCTCTCTTTTGGGGGGAAGATGAGAAATCTCATCTGGAAAAAAATCCTTAAACTCTCTGACTACTGGTAACGTATCCATCAAATTTTCTTTAGGTTGTTCTAGTTCTTCAACATGTACTTCATACACTTGGTATCCTTTCCTAGCTGTTATTTTTAGTTGTAGTGCTGATATTTGTCTTACAGAGATAAGTTTTGGTTTTCCTTTGAGAATAAAAGGTTTCCCTTCTTCATCTATGCAATGCAGAGTCTTATCCCAACAGTTCATCATACCCTTTCTCTTTTCTAGCCAGTCCATTCCTATCAGCAAGTCCTATGAGCCTAAGGGAAAAATGTTTTAATTCACTTCTATCTAAAAATCATTTAATTTAATTGCTGTTTGAGGCAATTTATGTGTTACCTTCCTCTTGGTTCCAGTGGCCAGCTAGACCAACCATGACTGCTAAAATTTTTCAATTTTGTGTTTGCATTTTTTTACCACTTGTGAACTAATGTAACTCAAATAAGCACCTGGATCAATTAAAATAGTAACAGATTGGTCAGCAATCTTACCTTCCATTTCAACCATGGTAGCTTGGTGTTCTTCTTGTTGATTCTCCAAGGCTGCACTGATAGTGGGTATATTTCTTGCTATATCATTTATTGTGGTAGCTGCTCGATCTCTCATAATCATCTGAATGTTTCGATGGGGACAATCCTTCAACAGGTGAGGTTCTCCACAACCCTAGCATTTCAAAGGTTCCCTCATTTTAACTGTACTTTCCTTCTTGTTTTCTCCATCTAGTTGTTTGGATCCAACTTAGGATTGGGCAGTTTGAGTTTCTTTGGGTTTGTTAAATTTCTTTCGCTGATGATCCCTGCCAAAGTTCTTCAAATAAGTTGGTTTCTGTTTCTTCCCCTTGAATTCACTCTTGTTTACCCAACTTTTTCCATGTTCATTTTTACCTTTGAACTGTTGGTAACATAATCTAGCTTTTCTCACTACTTCATCCATGGTTTTTGGATTATCGAACTCTATTTTCTCCTTATACACAGTATGCAAACAGTTCAGCAATATTTGCACCTTTGCCTTCTCTTCTCTAATGTAAGGGACATATCTCAACATATTTGTAAAATTGGTGACAAAATCATCAATAGTAAGCTGTCCCAATCTAATCTCATGAAACTCCTTTGCCTTATCATCATAATAACGTTCATTTAAATAACAGTTTTTAAACTTAACCTGGAAATCTTCCCAAGTAATTTTCTTTTAATCAATGGCATGAACCATTTTCGTTTCCTCCCACCACAAGGTAGCCTTACCTTGTAGCTGGTAGACAGCTAATCTGGCCTTCAGATTGCTTTCATATTCATAGACTTGGAAATACTTAATCATGTTCAACAACCAGGCTTTAGCATCTTCCTCCTTCTCCCCATCATAGGAGGGAGGTTTAATATTTCAGAATTCCCCCTTGTAATTCCTTTTTCTGCTTATACTGATGCCTAACAACATAATATTCCTCAGACTCATCATTCTTCCTCTTTCCGGAACCTTCACCCTCCTGGATGTTCTGCGAAGTTAATTCCCTGATGAGCTTTTCCTACTCCTCACTGGCTAATGAAAATCTGTCATTCTGGCTTCTTAGCTCAGCCATTTCTCATTGCAAACTGTGCAACATAGCTAGTACTGGAGCATTGGGATCTGGTGTATTATCTTCATCACGCATATCAACATAAATTTCATCACTTCCAGCCATTTGAATTTTCCGTTTCCGCCACACTGTACACTAAACAACACAGATCAGTAATAATTTTTTTTTTTTTTCAATGGTAAATAATTTATACAGTGCAAATAAAAACCGTGAGCACCACAACAACAACCGAGTTTATGTAACATGGGCTCTGATACCATTTGTCACATCTCCCACTCTCTATACTATAAGTTTATTTATTTATTTATTTTTCTAGCCCCCAATAATACTTTCGCCCAAAGGATATAGTATATCTACCCCTTTTATGGATATATATATTACTTATTATATTTCTATACACAATGTGACGATTCTATATATCAATACCCATTTGTTTATACCACTAACTTTATTGATATGAAATGTCTTCATGTTATAGTCACAATTATAGTTCTACCCTTGAATTATTTTGGTTAATGAAATTTGTTGCATAGATATAAGCTTCTTTCTCGCTTGGCTACATCTTATTCATCAGTCCATTTTACAACTAGTCTACATTAAGAAACCTACATGGACGCGATATTAAATATTTGATGATACTCTCAATATCAGGTCGTACCTTTCAACCTTTAATAGTCAAAGCACTTACTTATCAAAACCTCATTTTTTTATCCACGATATATGGTTGAATGTTGCATTAATACCATTCCTATCCATGACATATGGTTGAGTTTTGCGTTAATACCATTCACCTCGTGAATTATGCAAACATACCTTAGTTATCATAGCATTGGAACTCAATATTAACATTTTGATTTGGATCATGGTGTAGATAATATATCTTCTGGCATACGTTACCTATTGATGGTTTGTTGATCTAGTTTTGTACGCATTAATTTATGGTAAGCTACGAGTCCGTTCATCGAGCCCATAATATAATCGTTGTTTATTTGTTTTTTATCACCTGACTGTCAGTCGTTGTAATTGAAAACACCTGCAATGGTACTATAGCGTTAAATGAAAATAGGGTTTCCTTCCATCACTTTAAACAAGTTTTCGATCTATGAGAGGGTCGATAGATCGTCGCCAAATGTAGCGTGGGATACGATTAGGGTTCTTTAGCATGTGTCTCTATTAAACACATCAATTGTTTCCTTTTCATTATTCTCTAGAGGTTTTCTTTCCAGCGTCACATTCTCTGTGCTACCACAATTGCTACGAGGCAAATCCATAGTGCACACCGGGCTTTGCCATGCTGGTTCAACACCTTGGATATGATACAGGTAATTTCAATTTATTTATTACCCTATTTTGTTTAAATCTGTTACAATTTGGGAGATTTTCTCCATGAATTTTCTTTTGAAGTAATTGAATTTCTTGTGGCTAGATTTAGCTTACATAATAGCACATCTCCAAGAGTCGTTTAATGGGTTTTTCCTATTGTGTTCATTTATTTCCTTTACAACTTTCTATTCGAGTTAAAATAGTTTCAATGTCACTTCTGTTCATGTAGCACAAATCTATACAGTGGTTTCGAACTGAGGTTTCTTTCACAGTGCATCCTCGTACCTTCGTTTGTTTTTTTCTCTCTTTCATGTATGGCCTATCGCTCTAGAATTTAAATATTTTGCTTTTCTTTATCCCTTAGCAAGATCAATATTTGGTCCTTCCTGTCGCAGTGACTCGAGAACAAAATGTTATTTAACTCTAGTTATTACTATAGGTAACTATGGGAAATCCTTTTGCGTCGAGTTAATTTAATCGATCTTAAGTTTTATTTTCTCTGACCGTGACTAATTTCTTACTTTTGCTGTGGTTGCAGGTACTCTCTTTTACTCGTTTTTGTTGGCATCTATATCTTGATTCCCCCATACAATACCATATTCGCATACTAAATGAATCCATGGCTTCATTTACAGGTTGGTCACTTCTCGCTTTCCATACTAGGCGACTCTGAAGATCTTCTAGAACTTGTCATAATTTGATTTTAAGTTCTTAGTCTAGCATACTCTGCTACCACTCATACAAATGTATTTAGAATGTAGAAGTGCTCTCATGAACATTTGAGAGTCTTTGTGTTTGTATAATTTTTCTTTTCAAGACATATTTAAATGGACTTTCCCAACTTTATTAAACTGTGCTATACATATTTATAATTGTCTGTATGGCAGCGATTGGGTGTCGAACTTAACTGAGATAGAAATATATGTATATATATATTCCGCATTTAACTCTTCCTGTAATGTGCTTGATTTAAATATTTTGTTTCAGTTCCTTTGGAAATATAGCAAACCGGGGTTAAGTTAATTTGTTTTTCCGGTTCTCAAGGTTTAGTAACTACTCATTTAACCATCTGTTTATCGGGCAGATTTTATATATATATATATATATAACAGTGTTTTGGTTTTATGCACATGTATGGAAACTCTAGGTTAACCCACCTTTTAGTTCATTTAAAACTCTTTTCACTTATTACACAATTATTTCACCACTATTCCATGCTCAAAGTTTACATACTCTCTACTGTAATATATATTGAGAATTATTTCCAAAGTTGAATTCTGGTAAAAACTATAATAGAGGTGAATTATAATAAGAATTCTTATGTTGAATACCTAGGAATTTAATAATCATTTATCATTTTTCTGAATTACTACTGTTCTCCAAAATAATTTCTTTTCCTTGGTAAGATTCTAGAAATAAGCATTATCATAATGTAGTTTGGAATAATTGCAATAAATATCTTTCTCTGTATGCCTCTATGATTTATTCCAGTTAGCATTTGTATACCCATAAGATGGTTTAACAGTTGCATGATCCTCCTTTCCCTTTGCAATAAATTTTAATTTATTCTACTTCTATATGCAGAAAGTTTACGCATATCTTTCTAAATGTATAATTTGCATTGATCAATTTAAATTAAGTAAAATGTTAACTGTTAGCTTGATAATAGAGTTCTTTCTCATTTTAACAGAATTATTTAATAAGATGTTTTCTTTGCTCAGAATAAAATTTCTGTTGCAGAAATAAACTACAGTTAAATTTGTTTTACCACAATCTGCTGCTTTCTTCTTTGAATTATTTTTTCTATAATTTTAATGTTTCAAATCCTAGTAGATCCTAGTTTTGAATGAAAATTGTTTCTATTTCTAATTTTAGAAGCAGATTAAAGTTATATTAAATGTACTAGGGAAGCATTTACGCTTTCTCCAGATTTAGACCGTCTAATGGTTTAGAGGTTCTGGTTGATAGTATTTCCCTAGTATTCTTTGCTACTACCATATAGAGGTTAGGAGAACTATTTCGTATATTCATCTCTGTTAAAATTAAGGAAACTCATTACACATCAATTTTACTCAACATAATTACCATAACAATTTTCACTGTTATCCATCACTATCAAATTTAATTATTTAGAAAAATAGTGTGCATACCACTTCTGCAATTGACCAAAATCCTAACGTTAGAGTCCTTCTGTCCTAAAGAACTCACCCCCAAGCTGAGATCATCTCCTAGAACAGACCACCCTCTAATCTGTTCAGGAATATCTTATTTAAGTTGTTGCTCCCCAAAGCCTGTTTCTAATTCTGCGTCCAGAATTACGAGATGCTTTTTTTCCTGTTTGCCTAGGCTTCCCTTTTTTGGGACTTTTAAAGCTAATTTCTGCTTTTCCCAGCTTTTTACCTCTTCCCAACTTCTCTCCACCTCATTGGGGAAACTAGATTTTTCCTCAAAAATCTAATTTGGAAATAAATTCTTTCAAGGATTTTTGAAATATTTTTGGGGAAATATTTGCCTCTATCCATCCTCATGGATTTAGCAAGTGATCTCATAATTCTCATTTGGTAAATCTGCACAACATTATTTTATTTAATGTCCATAATGAAATATTTAATTACATCCACAAAATACTTATCCATTGGGGTCCACTCCCCTTTGGATTAAAGTTCAAATGTCTAGCTTAAAAGAAACATAAACTAGGGGTGTTACAGTTTCTAAATATATATTAAGCACCCTTGATAGTGTCATTCATTTCTCTGAACTGTATGCATCTCCACAAGAGGCATGTTACATTATTATAATGTATTTAATGAAATGGTACATAGTTAAATAACTATATAAAAACTGTATTTTGTTTAATGACATCATGACATGGTACATTATTAAATAATTATCTAAAAATTCAATAAATTCCTAAGTATCATTTTTTATAAGGGTCTCATATTCTTCCTTCATTGCATATTTCTATTATTTATTCTCATTAGTTTTTTTGAAATTCAAATTTTCTATAACATTAATTATTGTAGTCATTAAGGTATACTATTTAAATCTTACTGGTGGTTTATTTTGATGCAATGACTTTATTCGTGTTTCACTATTTTCATATTTTCTCATGCTTTGTGGTGAATCATATCTTCCTCTTGGTGTGTTGTGGCCATTGAAGGTGTGAATGTCATATTTTTATTATTATTATTATTCTTATCATCTGATTCCTCTTTGACATCATCATAATAAGAAGGAATCTATCATGTATCATACTTGTCATCCTTATGGAATTAATTTAGATGCTTATGAAATAACACATATCTACTTGTAAAATATTTATGTGTGCATGAATCAATCGAATTTTATGCTTTATGATTGTAACAATAAGCAACAAAAATTCTCTTGATAACTTTTACATCAAGTTTTATCCTATCTTATTTCAGAACATAAGAGAAAACTTTACTTCCAAATATTCTTAAATGGCCTACTATTGGTTTATAATGATAAATAGCTTCAACATGAGTCTTATGATCTAAAATTTTAGTTGGATTTATAGTTTTAAAGTAAACAGCAATGCTAACAACTTTAACCCAGAAAACATTAGCGATATTTTTACCTTTGAACATGCTCGATGCATATTCTACCAGGGTTTTGTTCTTCCTTTTAGCTATTCAGTTATACTATGATGTATGTGGTATTGTGTATTTTTGTAAACTTCCATTGGATTTGTAGTACTTGATGAATTCTCTTGAAGTATATTCTCCCCATTGATATGATCATAGGTTCTTGATGTATTTTCCTATTTGATTTTCAAATAGATTTTTGAACTCTTTAAAACATTCAAATACATCACTTTATTTCTCGTGAAGTGAACCCATGTATATTTTGTACGATCATCAATAAATATTAAAAAATAATATGCTCCACCTAATAATGTTTTTTTCGTAGGACCACATACATCTATATTCACAAGTTCTAGAATATATTTTTTTTATCTGTATTAGTAGGGAACTCTTCGCTATACCTAGTTCTTAATGCACACCCTTCACATGAAGAATAGTCATTCTTAAGAACTGAAAGAACTTCTATCATTCCTATTTTTTTAAGTAACGATGAATCATGGTAATTAATGTGGCCATACCTTTGGTGCCAAAGAACTTCTATTGTCATCGTTGTGGATGCCAATGCTTGATGAATTTTTCTTGTCACATTAAGCTTATATAAGCATCCAATTCTAACTCTTGTTGCAATGACTTTGAATTTTTCCTTCATATAGTTCACCACACAATTTGATTTTACAAATTCTACTTTCAAACCATGACCTGTTCTAGTAGAAACTGAGATTAGATTCTTCTTAATACCAAGCATGTACATCACATTGTGAATTTTTTTAACACAAAAATTTGGTAATGTCATCAATACATCAACATACCCTTTATTTTGGTGAGAACGAGCATCCCCACGATATATATTTTCACCATTATTAATTTTATGAAAGTTCTCAAACTAATGCTTATTAAAGGACATATGGATGGAGGCTCCACAATCAACAAACCATGTATTTAGATATTTTATTTTAGTAGATAGTGTAACATGTACAACAAATAATCTTTTTTTTTTACGCCATCATTCTTTGTTTCTCCTCTATCAAGAAAATGACTAGTGTGCCTTTTGTTTCTATGTTTGGACTCATGATAATTCCTTTTCACGCAATCTCTATAGTAATGTCCAAAATTTCCATGGCAATGATATTTCTCTCTAACATCAACATTTGGAAATGTCATATCTGATTGTGGTTTTTCAAATGGAAGCTTACCAAAGGATGTATTTTCTCCTAGATTACCTTTTGAAGGCTTTTCTTTTAAAGTCAATTTCCCTTTTGCCATGAATGCCAATTCGAAACATTGAGGTCTAAGCTTATTTTTCCTTTCTTCATCCTGCATGAGTATACCTACCAAATCATCAAAAGTGGGAGCCTTCTCCCTTGCTACAAGAGCTGTGGTGAAGGTCTAACACTCATCTGGCATTCCATTTAAGCCTCTAGTGACTAGGTCAGTCCTATATATTATTTTACATATATCTCCAAGTTTATATTTAATGTAGTTAATTCTTCAAATGAAATTAATAATTTTTTCATTTTTTTCCATTTTAATAGAAAGAAGCTTAATTTTCAGGGACATGAGTCATTTTGTATTCTTCAACTCAAACAAATCCCTAAGTGTTGTCCAGATCTCGTTAGATGTCTTGCAATATCTAATATCCAGTATCATGTTTCCTTTACAAACATTCTAAACAACACTTTCACCTCTCTCAATCTTGAATTGAAACAATTTTATGTCCTATAGTGGCCTTTGGATTGACTTCATCACCACTTTCTATCGACTAGACATTTTATCCTTCCATCAATTTTTGCATTTTAAAATTTTAATTCACATAATTGGTGCCATTCAACTTTGTTGCTTAATTTTGATATGATTATGCCAGAGGATTATCCATTTTAAATATATGTTTCTCCAACTTCAAATCAATTTTTCACAACAATTCACAAGTAGGCAACAATATTTGGCTACAACTCAAAAAAAAATGTTGAAGTAAATAACAAAATATCAAACCAAATTCAAGTTATCTGTAACAACTCATTCGGTAGTGGACTTATACAAAAACTCCACATATAATATTTTCTTCATGGTCAATTTTTAGCTAATAATTTTATTTTTTCCTTGTTTATTACATACCAACCTTTATGCTGCAACTCCAACTCAAAAAACCAATTTATGAGTCCATGATTTCGTTCCAAAGTCTATTCATAATCACAAAAAATTAATAATTATGACAAATGTTAATTATCTAGGGATTCTGTAGCCACGATCTAAGATATTTTATTGCAAAATAATGATACTTGAGCCCTCAATTTATAAAAAACCATGAATATATTTCTCACCCCCAATACAATATTTGAAAACTCCAAAGTAGGATTAGATAAGCTTCATGCCTTCTATTTAGTGAATATAAATATGATACTTCTAAAACTCTATTCCAAATTGTTCACAAACTAGGGGCTACCATTTCCATTCAATCACAAAAATGGAAATCTGTGAAAATAAAACATCGCAAACATTGCAATGTGAATTGCAAAATTAAATGTTAAAGTATCATTTTTTAATGTACAACACATGTATGTTACTTCCAGGGGGGAAGTTGTGACAGCATCATTAAAGCTAACTAGTATTAACTAGCTAAAGACAATTTGTTTAATTTTCTTTTATTTGGCAAGAAAAACTTAAATCATCACTGTTGATAAAGAAAATTATTTAATTTGTTGAAATTAATTAATGAAAGGAAATCTTTTTAAGCTGATGGTAAAAATGTTTCCAAGAATAGGAAGTGGTTGGGGACAGTTGGAAAGACAGTTACCTACTCCTCTAAGGATAAATATGGATCCCCGGGGAGGAGTAGGCATTCTGTGAAATTGGTAAAGGGGGAGTATTTTCTAGAGCTGGTTGGGACTAGTTGAAAATAGCTTACAGCAACCCTTGTAAAGAAAAAAATATCTGAGTGTGACTGAATTGGCCATCCCAAGGTCACAGCAAAGGAATCCACTGCTATCCCGTGGCACTGTCCAGATTCTGGAGCTAGGGGGCAATTGGAGGACGTAATCGCCTCACTTGATGGTTGGGAGGACCACAACCTGAAGGACTAAATTTCTAGATAAGTATAAAGACTTTTAGTGTGGAAATATTGACTGTCTGGATGTGAAAAATTACTCAATCCTATGGATTAGGAGGAGCATTTTGCTTACCATTGTGGTTCTCATAGTGGAACAAGTTAAGTAAAAAGTTATGTGTTGTATTAAAATGAAGTTTTATAAGATTGTGTAAATATCCTATGTAGATATTAAGAGAAGAGGAGCTTAGCACTCGGAAAATGAATTACTGAATGTATAAGTTCATTTATAATATTACTAATTTGTTTGAATGTCTTAGCAGATGCTAGGATATTCCTATGGCGCATGGATTGACCATTGGTATGATGAAGAGAGCTAGGTGCTCTCTGAGTACTTTTTGAAGTACTCTGTCGATGTCTTTAGTAGGAGCTAAGACAGTGTGCACGTGATGCATTGATGAGAGGGTTGGTTCTCTCTGGGTACTTATGGAAGTAATTTGATTAAAGCATCTCCTTATATTGCAAGAATGTTTGTTAGTTGCAACTATTTTCATTTGATTGAAACTATGTGACTAATGTGATTGAATTGTTAGTCATACATTATAGGCTCTTTCCAAGAAGTGTTGATGGGTGTTCAACCATTCGATGAGAGGTTTCGTAAAAGCCATCATTTCTACCAATAGTAATTGGTAAGTTCGTATAGATATTTTTCTATACTTTTGTGAATTGAATAAGGGATAAGCAGTAGAAATGGAAATGAAATTTTCTTTGCACTATGCATGCTTATGAATATGAATAAAAACATTATTGTTTCAATTAATGGAATTTAAGGAAACGAAAGTGTCTCATTGCCAAGGGGAAGGAGCCCCTTTGGATTGCTTATATTATTATATCATGAGTATAAGTTTAAGTTTTAGTGAGAGAAGCACACCGAGGACGGTGTTCTCTTCAAGGGGGAAGTATGTAACACACGTACTCAAATGAATAAATATTACGTTATTTTATTTTTAACTATTATTATCAAGAAACGGTTGAACGAATTCTTGAATCAGTTGAATATTGTAAAGACTCCCATTTCCTGGTTGGAGGAAGTTCGATGATCGGCCAATATAAGAGATTATGTCTAGCACAGTTAAAATATTCCCATTTCTTGGTTTGAGAAAGTTCGATGATCGGCGTGTTCATTGGTATGAATGAATGCTCTAGAACCAGGACGCTGGTTACTGTATATCATTGAATTCATTCAACCTTAAACATTTCACTGATTACACTTTGAAAACGGATCTACTTCATGCCTTCCAATATAATATATTATGTCTGGCACAGTTCAATAGTGTAAAGATATCGATTTTTTCATTTGACAAAGTTCGATGGCCAGTGTATCCATTGGTATGAATGATTGGTATGAATGAATGCACTAGAATGAGGAGGGAGTATGGTGAATTCATTTCATTGAAGTCATTCAACCTTAACAAGTTTGCCTGCAAGTCACTGAATATACTAGGCCCAAGAGGCGTGCAGCATTCACCACATTCTTGGTCAGTTTGCATTGCAGTTAAATATTTGTATTCAATTCGGTGAATGGTAAGTGATTAAAGTAATCTTTGCTAATTTTTATTCTATAATATTTTTTTGTGAGAATAAAGATATAAATAAATATTATATATCATATAGTTTTCTGCAAAAATACTATTAAGAAAATCGAAATACTAATGATCTTTCTCATATTTCCTGAGATAAGTTACATTTACCAAGAAAATGGTATTTCATTAGTTTATTGGGATTTGATCGAAACAAATTTATTGTTGACTATTTTCATAAGAATGTATTTATCTTGGGAGTAGAATATAAGTCCATTGCATTAATTCCTTTGCAAGGGTTTGCAAAGGTTACATGTTAACTTTGTTATTATTTTAAAAGGTCTATCTAGCTCTTATGCCCAAATAAGGGTTAGTTATGGTACTTTATTTTTAAAAGAGATTTTCTTGATTAGATTAAAGAGGGTAACTCTTTAATAAAAATATTTACATAAGAAAGAAAATAGAAGAGGAATGCTCTTATTTTAAAAGAGATTTTGTACTCATTTAAATTATGAAGTGATAACAAGTCCAAAGTATTTTTCTTGAATAGATTAAAGACAGTGACTCTTGAAATATTTTAGTGTGTAGTGAAGAAGAAAAGAGAAGTTTCTCCCATTATTATTCGATACATCAACCATGTTGTAAATAGTAATTATTTAATAAATCCATGGATAGTTTACCATGGTAATGGTAAATATTAATTAATAAATCCATGGATAGTTTCATAAATCCATGGATAGTTTCATAAATCCATGGGTAGTTTTTCCATGGTGTTGATGGAGATTAATTATTTAATAAAACCATGGGTATATTACCATGGTGTTTGCAAATATTAGTTATTTAATAAATCCATGGATTTTTTACCATGGTGCTGGTAAACTTAAGTTATTTAATAAATTCATGGTTAATGGAACTAATCAGTTATATTCCTTAGATGAACAAACTAAGTGATTATTTTTATATTATCATGATTATGATGTTAATTCCCTTTGGAAAAAGATCATGCATATACATGCAATATATGTATTAACTTTTATTGAAAATAATATACTTATTTGTATGTAGAAAGATATCTTGTAGTATTAAACTACATTGAATATGATTGTTAGTATAATCTTGAAAAATAAGACATGTATTTGTATTCTTAATTGCATATTTTTACAAAAAATAAAACATATGTTTACATGCTCACTAGCATTGAGATTTTCTTTGGGAAGACTCGTGAAGGAGGTTAAGTGCTTCGTTGTGTAATCACTCCTTTAGGGAGACTCTTTTGGAATAGATATGAATTTGCATGCATGGGAGCAACATTTGTTATGTTATCTTTCATTCGATGCACTAAAAGAAATAGCTTAAGGGTTAGCTATTTTGATTAAATTTATGTAAATCACATGCATAAATATATTAACTGATGTATCATTTTATTTTAAAGAAAAGCTTGGGAGATGTAGCCATTGTCTTGCAGGAATGTGTGCTTATGCGACGGAAACATTAGTTATTGTAATGACTTATCACCAACACATATGAGGTATGTGTTGTTAAAAGGAGAATGACAAGGTGCTCTACTTGCTTGTCATGAATATACATGAGTAGATGGAGAAACTACTATAGTACATATATGTGAAATGATTGATTAATACTTTATGAATCTTGACATCATTTTATGCTGAAGGCATCATAGCAGGGAATGATGGTGACATGTACAAAGGAATATTATGCTTGTGATGTACAAAGGAAAATTATGCTTGTCCTGGTGGCAGGTAAATGATTAATGTTCATGCAGATGAGTGCGAGTTGCAGGAAGGTCCAATGTATGATGGTCCATTGTAGGTACATCCATGCCACCAAGATGTGAGTATATGAAGATATGAAGACCAGAGGGTAAATGGTATCATATTTATTGAATGGGTTAAAGCGAGATATTTGTATATTTCCTTGTAAGATTTATAAAGGATGGATAAGGGATGGTCTCCCTTATAATCCATTGAGTGAGGGCTGATCACCCTCACGAGCGTTTAACAATAAAATTAAACGTTGTTGGTTTTCACCCTACGGGGTTTCCAGGGTATATTGGTGTTCAATGATGTGATTGATTATCGTGTCAAGATGATGATGTTGATTCCTTTCTTGTTATGATGTTCATAATGGCAATTATGTGTTGACTATATGAGTAATGAGATGAATGGAAGGTTACATCATACAATATTATGTTAATGTATTGTAATGGAGGTTTTTTAATGGTTAAGGAGCTTACTATGGTAAACATTCTATGTAATGATGAGTAAGGAATATTTAACAGTGAATGGATAGTTACCCATGAGTAACTTGTATATATATAAAAAAAAATTAACTCCTTAAATTTCCATGTGAAGTTAACGGTGTATGTTACATTATATTATACTTAATTATAGAGGTAGAGGGTGCAATAATATTATATTTTTCTCCAATATTTTTTCCCACCCCTACTTTGACACAAAACTGGGGTAGAGAAAAATATTGAGAAAAAGGCTATTATTTTAGTAATAATATTAAAAAAATATGTATTTTACACTCATTTTTGTTGTAAAAATATTTTTAATAAAATTATAATAAAATGGGTGAGAATAGGGTGAAGATAAAGAAATAATATCAGAAAAAATATATATTTCATTTTTTTATGAAAATACTAAATAAAGTATATTTTAAATTGGATTTTTTTATGAATAGTTTATATTAAATTAGTATTGAGAATTAAATATATAGACTTCAGTTTATTGTGCATAGAATAGATGGTGATGGGGTATATTGTTAAGACACGCTGTGATGTGAAGGTCACCCCTTAGAAACTTTGTGGGAAAAAACCAAGCCACGTTAAAGGTTGGTGTACATACTAGTGCGATCCTCATAATTTTAATAGCTTAAATGCTCTTGAGTAACTGTTTCTCAAAAAAAAAAAAAAATTAAACATAAACTCATACAATTCAAACAAAAAATAAATTTAAATATAAAAATAAATAAAAATTATTAAATATTAATATTATTTTTATTTCCAAATATATTAGAGTCACACATCTTGTTACATGGTGGAACATTACAATATGGAAACATCCCCTCTCGTATATCACACACACACACACACAGATATATATATATATATATATATATATATATATATATATATTTGCTCCAATACCCTAAGATTTGTCTTTTCTGCAGCAAATGAAACTGAATTTTTTTCTGAGATGTTTTAAACAAAAACAATATTTTCTAATTGTTGTTAGCATCTTTTAATATCTAGGGTGTCTGACATAGGAACTTTGATGATATTCATTCAAAATCAACTCCTTAAAGCTCATCTAATTTGGAATGTATATTTTTCCTTGGAGTACCAATAGTTTTTCCTCTTTAATCCCATAATCTGACTATTTCACTTGTTTTTCTACTTCTTGTGCTTGATGCCACAAAAACTGATATTTAGGGTCTTTTTGCGCTGCCCCCTTTACTTGCTCCAGGAACTTAAATTCCGCTTCGTTAAAGTAGAGATCATAAATACAATGTAGTTTCCTACTTAAAGCGTCAGTGACACGGTTCTCCTTACCTTTTACATGCTGAATGCCAAAGTCGAATTCACTCAGGAATTCATTCCAGCTTGCTTGGCGGGTGTTTAAGTCAGACTGATTAAAGTACCTAGTCAAGCTGCTATGGTCGGTTCTTAGTACAAACTTTTTCTCCAATAAGTAATTTCTCCAAACCAAAATGGAATTTTCTACCACAGTCAACAATAAGTCATAAGAAAAGTATCACTTCTCATGGTCCTTTAACTTCTTGGATTCATATGCTATTAATTTACTGTTTTGTGTCAATAGTGCTCCCACCCCATCCTTACAAGCATCAGCGCAGACTTCAAACTCCCTATTTGGGTCATCTACCTTCAATACATGAGAAATTATTAAAAATTATTTTAACCATTCAAAAATGGCTTGACATTCATTATTCCACTTAAAAACTCTCCCCTTCCACTGCAAGGAAGTAATGGAAAAAGCTATCTTAGAGAAGCCTTCGATGAAGCATCGGTAGTAGCCATTCAAGCCCATGAAAGAACGTATATCTGCTATATTTCTGGGTACCCTCCATTCCATAATCCTCTTTATTTTTTTGGGGTCTATTGATATTCCTTCAGCAGAGATTACATAGCCCAAATATTGGATCTGTTCTTTGTAAAAATCACATTTGTTGAATTTTGCATAAAGCTGATGATCCCTCAACATTTTCAACACTAAGCGTAAATGTTCCTTGTGTTATTCCATATTTTTAGAGTCGATTAATATATCATCAATGAATATTAGAACAAATTTATCCAAAAATGAATGGAAGATGTCTTTTATTGTACTCATGAAAGTTGTCAGTGCATTGGTTAATACAAATGGTAACACCAAAAATTCATAATGTACGTATCTGATGTAAAAGGATGCTTTAGATATATCCTCGTCCTTAATCTGTATCCGAGGACACCGAGATCTTAGGTCTATTTTTGAGAACACAGTCACTACCTTTACTTGATAAAAAATATCATATATCTGTGGCAGTGGATACTTGTTTTTGACAGTCAGTTTATTAAGTTGTGTGTAATCCATACACATACGCATCGTATCGTCTTTATTTTTAACAAACAACACTGGTGCACCCCAAAGGGACACGATGGGATGGATACACCCCTTATCCAATAATTATTGCAGTTGCATTTTTAATTCTGTTAGTTTAGGTACACTCATTCTGTATGGTGCTTGTGACACAGGTGTTGCCCCGTATTTTAAATTGATGGTAAAATCGATATACCATTTTGGGGTAGTCCCGTGATGTTTTCAAGAAACACATCCATAAAGTCCTGAACAACTAGAATTTTTTCTAGTATAGGAGTCTTGTCCTTAGATTTGGAAAACCCCACTTTAATAGCATAAAGTTGACATCCTTTTCTGATGCATTTACCCAGCTGGAATGCAGTGATGGGGAGCAATTGGAGTGGTTCCTTAATTCCCTGTAACTCCTGGAAAGTACCATTTTCAACCTTAAAATGGATGATTTTTTCTTTCTAATCTACCCCAGTGCCCTTCTAACCAGTACATCCCCAAAAATATATCATAGGAACGTGTTGTGCTATACAAAAAAGAACCATTTATTTCTATAAATAAGGAACCTTTAGAAATAAATAGGAAATTCTTTTATATTTCCTAAAAAAAAAAAAACTTAGAAAAATAGATATTTTTATTTTTCCGCCTTATTATTTTTTAGCGCATTGAAAATTGCATATCTTATGAGTTCCAAAAGAGAAATAAAACTTGAGATATGCAAATAGTGATCTGCGCTGAAACTTCTCCGAAGAAATGATTTAAAACTTTGCAAAAAGCTTCAATCATCATTATATTTACTTTATCGCACCGCACTTCACTAAGTCAATCGAAAAATTTAAAATAAAATGATATAAGCTGCGACCCCGTGGACACGATGAGAAAATAAACTAATAAATATAAAAAATTCGGCTATCATGACCACTTAAGTTTTACAATAAATCTCAATTCGGATTTCGCTCAACTTATAATATACAATTAATTGTTATCCTATAAAAGTTGCGATATGCGATCTGTGTAGATCGCATTTCCAAATATTTAAGGGTAAGTATTACAAAAGGTTATAAGTTATAATTTGCGATATGCGCACCAACACCATTTAATAAATCAAGCATGTAAAACAACTTGTGTCATGTCAAAATGAAATTTAATATCTTAACGGCCTCAAAGTGATTGATAGATCTTACGTGTGGAGATATATGAATATTAATTTAGAGATTATGAATGATGATTGATGTTATATTTTAATAGATTGATATCTTCTCACGTATGTTTGAAATAAATGATTGATTTATCTCTTTGATACTCCTTACTTGTAAAAATTCGCTTTGCTTTCAAGAAAGTAGTTAACGGATTGAAAAAGAAGAAAATGAACAAAAAGGGAAAATAAATTTCTTAGAAGTCGTCCACAGAAGACACAGATATGTCTCCATTATTTTCAGATACTGTCTACAAAAAATATTGCGGAAGTTCGACATGGGAAGCAATGTATAAACTTTTTGAAAATGAAGGACCAAGGGTGATAAACAAAGTTTCTTCGACATACACTGCTTCCACCTCTGACACAACTCTTTTTGATGTTGCATGCTGCAAGACCAAATATTCTTCCTTAGACAGACATGGTTAAGTGATAAATTGACCACTTAAACATTAAGGATAAAATGTTCAAGAATTCTAAGCGAGAAACTATGGGTTCTTTTAGGGCCAAAGATTTAACAGCAATGTACCATCTACAACCCCCACAACATAAATATGACAATGACTATTTGTAGAATTTTAAAAGAGAACATCTAGACCTTATCAAAGTCATCCAAGAATGGAAGGATAACCAGGGGAAATTGTAGCAAGACAAGTTTGGTACGTACCCAATTTACCAAATTCCTAATCCTTACTGTTGTGCTGTGGGTATGTTATGTATATTATTTTCCAAACCAGATAGCACTAGATTCTCAAGAGTCTGGGTTCCCCTAATTGATGCAATCGTCAATTCATCTATTTTGAATTGGGAAGACATTTTATCCAATAACCTATCCAAGCATATAACCGAATATAGGAATAAAAGAAGTATTTCACTTAGAGAAATACCTCCCTTTGATATGTATGCTTATGTCATGGATGTTGTCTGTTTTACTTCTAGTTTTCCCACCATGGGATGGAAATGGACCACCAAGGACCCTACCCCAATTCATATTAACAACAGATAACTCTGTGATTCAAATTTCAACTTACACTTTTATAAAGTCTGTTATGGAGTCATATTGCCTATACACTAGATGATTTTTAACAAAAGGGCTCCTAGGGTTTCTGAAGAAGCCAATGCATACATTATCCAAGTAGCTAGATGGTTTGCTGAAGAAAATTTTACATATATTAGAGTATTCAGGAGTTATTCTTCTCCCAATGTTTTACCCTATTATGTTACCGATAAGTTACTTGCAAAATAAATAGCCTATCAGCTTGTTAATGGTGTTACAAAACAACTGAAGGATGCTAAAAAGGCTATTTGGCCTAATTTCCCTCTACAGTGTGGCACCTTTTCTTTGTCTAATATCAGCCATACTTACAAGGAGGTTTCCAAAATTCATTTTTTGAAATTGGCATTTATGCTAAGAAGATTATATGACCCAAATGATGTAAATAAAAATTACATCATAGAGCTTAAGATGAAACCTTTTGTAAGGGAGGAAGATGGATTGATAAGCTTTTCCAAGGCATGGAAAAATTTTCAGATATTATCAAGTATGTATCTAGTTAACTAAGTCAAAAGGATGCTGAAGCTTTTCAAGCATATAGAAACAAGAGACTAGAAAAATTCCATCTCAAATTTTTAAGTATTGAAGATGAAAACAAACACACTCCAAGTGTTAGTCTGGATGATGAAATAAAATAAATGTCTGAAGATGAATCAGGTCATTCACAACAACAATTTGATAATTAATATCACTTTGAAGATGAATCTGAATCTAATAAGGAAAACTGAGAAAAGACAATTGACCAATTCATTCAAGAGATAGAGATGCTAGAGGAAACAAGAAATAATGGGACAAAATCCAATTCTCAAGTAATTCAACACAGTCAGAACATGCTATATTAGTGTAGTTTACCACAAAAAAATATCTTATAAATGAATGCGATGAATTTTCTGAAGCCATAAAAACTTCTAAAGAAAATCCCAATACTGATCAAGCAACAAGTTTCCAGACACTTGAGCATTCACAGAAGATAGTGGAGACTGTTAATCCAATACAAAGAGTTCCAGCAATATAGGATAAAGAAATCATACCGGTCTACCCCACAGATCAGATAGTTCTATAGATTGAGGATATTCCTTCATTAGATATTTTCTGGAGTCTTAGTTACAAGGTTGTAGTTAAAAAAAATAAAATAAGGAGAATTAATGAAACAAATCAAAATCCTAAAAATGAATCAATTGATGTACTATGGAAATATTCCTTAGATTACCCAACTGAACACCTAACCAAATTATCATAGTATGTAGGGGCGTACGCTATTGCTACTGTTGATAAAGCTACTGAGGTTAGAGTGTTGTTAAAACAAAAGGAAGATAGAGTACAAGAACTTGAGAGGTTGTTGAATGAAGAGAAATCCAATTCCAGTGAGCAAGTCAAAGCTAACACAACCAAATTTCATAAAGATATTGAAGGCCTCAAATTTCCTTATCGGACAGAGATTAATGAAAAATAAGCACAACTGGAAATAGCAATGACTAAGTTACAGAGTCAACCATAATCCGAAAAATTTATCAATGAAGCACTTGATTTAAACACAAAGTTAAAGAAAGAACAAGAAGTGTTTTGTCATCAAGCTTCTATGATTGATTATTATTGTGATTCAAGTAAAATAATGATCCAACAGATAGCAATTCAAAAACTTGAATCTGAAAGACTTGAGAAGAAAATTGAAGAGCACATTCAATGGCAAGTTTCAAATTCAGGAAAGAAAGCTAATCTACCTCAAGTAGATAAGCTTCATAAATAAATTCTATCCATAGAATGGGAAGCACAGATCAAATAGGCAGAGAAGGAAGTGGCAAAGATATCCAAGATTTCAAGTGAGATTATTGAATATATGTGTGAGCAACTGTCTAAAGCAGAACTTCTTAAGGAAAACACATCTGATGTGTTTTCAGAAAAAATATAGGTACAAACACAGTGGAAGAAGAGAGAAAACACACAGGAGGAAATGACTAAATATTTAAATAAGTTTGATTAGGAAAATTGCTGGAATTTTCTGATGAAACCTTATCATCAGCATCAAACTCTACAGTCTCTTACAGATTCAACAAAAATATCCCAGTTAGGAATCTCAAATGCTATTTTCAAGGGACGGATCCGATCAAGGATATCTCAGCTACCTCAGCTCAAAGCAATGTTAGATATTTTCCAACTTCATGACCACATTCAGAAAGAAGGGCTAGACTCCCAAAATCAAAATTTTTAGTTTAATTTCCTAAATTGTAGTTTAAGTTAGCCTTTTGAGGAAGGTTGTTTGAAACATCTATGTTTTTTCTATAATCTATTTTAGTTTATAGTTAGTTTAGTATTTAAACCCTTCTCATGAATTTAGAGAAGGTTCTAGAAATTTTTCAAAAACATTTGCAAAGAATGCACTATTGTAAGTTTGTGAATGCTTTGATGAATTAATGGAACACATTCTATTATCTTTTAACAATTAAAGTTGTTTAGCTAATGTTGCACTATTGTACTCTTTAAATTGCTCGAAAGTGAGAAGAAGGAGATTCATTGCTGTCAGTTTACATGAGTAGAACTCCATACATATGGTACTTCTATTCACTTGTGTTAAGCCTTACTTCATAGATTGAAAGTTATCTTTTATTGCATTATATATTTAAAACATTATCATATATGAATATTACATGCACTTATGTTCTAATATTTAGCTATGGTTTCTTATTGAATATGTAATCACACTGATAAATGTGATATTTCTTTCACAATTCTTCTATGCAAACTAACTTGTTAGAATAATCATTTTACATAATTTTCATCTCTTTCGACTGTTAAATGATATATATTACTAATAGTTGAAAGATATCATTTTAGATTGCATAAAGGAAAACCACTCCAGGTATATATTAGATTAATAATTTAGATAGATGCATATAGATTAAAATCATTATCCACTTGCATGCTATATTCACAACACCCTCAAAATCATCCTTATTGGGAAACTAGTCCCATTATCCCTAGTTAGAGCCACTATATGAAACGGAAAAGGATCTGCTTTAAGTTCCGGACCAGGTGGTTTTCCCCATGTATTGGCAACAAAATTTCGAGTTCTCAACATATTGGTGCTAGAAGGAGGGCCAAGTGAATGGAACAAAGATATGATCAATCTAAAGGTCAATAAAAAACTCTCTCTCCCTTTATATCCCCATCAACTTCTAGAAAATTATCTAAATACTCATCTATAAAATCTGAAGTTGATCATCTTTCCCCTAAGTCTCCTAGAGATAATCAAAATATACTATCTCCTGAGTTTCATCAAAATTCCCCAGAAGTTCAGTCTTTGATAGAAAAGTTGGAGAAAGTATCTATTTCTACTGAAAAGCCTAAATCTTCTCAAATATCAGATCTTAGTATTTCGTCTTCTTTACAACCTCGAAGGATATTAACTTGATCAAAAAGTCAAAAAACAAGGATTATCCATTTTGAATTTCCTATCCATAGTACTCGGAAGAAGTTAAAGAGGACTCAATCAGAATCAATCACTAGCGAGATATTATCTCATTCACCCCCATTACCTCCACTCAATTCCACAAATTTCATTCCAACAGTCGGTATCACTTTCACTAGTTCCAATACTCAAAATATTGGTCCTAGTACTTGACCTACCTCATCATCAATTCACAATCAACCCATCCAAAATCCAATGGCAAGTAGAGTCCCTCCACAGAATGTGAACCCATGGAGTAATCCAGGGGCTGTAAACATGCTTTCCCCTCTTCATTCTCTACTTAAAAATCCCGAAAGATGGCTACTAAAATTTAATCTCGATGATGATCTTCCTGCAGAAGAACATATTCATAATTTTATGTTAGTTTTCAAATTGAATGCAGTAGTTGAAGAAGATTGTGTTGTATGATTATTTCCATATAATTTAAAAGGATTTTCAGGATCCTGGTATTTTTCATTACCTGCTCGCTCCATAACTAACTGGAATATGTTTGAAGAATAATTTCTGGCTAAGTTTGGAGATGACAGAACTACTGCTACTCTTATCAATGATTTTTCAAATCTTAAAGCTAAACCAGGTGAGAAGATAAAAGATTTTAATTCAAGATTTAATAAACTACTCAAAAAAATTCTTGTTACAACAGTTCCTGCTTCAAAAGTTCAAATTGAGTGGTATATTTCATCCCTTTCATCTAATATAGCTATTTTCTTTGATAGAGAAAAATTAACAACACTTGCTGAGAATATGAAAGAATCTCTATCTGTAGAGAAACACATAATTGCTCTTGAGAAAAATAATTCTCAGGAAAATCGAAAATAAAAGAAAACTTCTTTCAAATATGACTCTAAGAAGAAGATGCCAAAGGATCCACTTGATGTAGAAGGTATTCAAAATTTTTTGAAAACCATGACCAATGAAATGACAGATATCAAGAAACAAGTCGCCAAAAGTTCAAATTCAAAAAAAAGTTTTAGAAATTTCAAGAAAAAACAAACCTCTAATTCTCAACCTCCAAATATTATATCTAATGTTGAATCAAATCGAGAAGGGGAAGAAGAAAAAACAGAGGAAGGGGAAGATGAAGAAGAAGAAGAATTTGAACTTAATGGAATGTGGGATTTTATCCTATCAAATGAAGAACAACTTGAAGCTTTGCCTGTCAGCACACGTAGCAAAAAAACTACTGAAGCAACACAACCTAGTCAACAAATAAAAAATACTAATCCTACTAAAGACAAATCAACAAAAAAAAAGTCTAATTCAAAGGCTATGCAAACAAGTCCTGTTACATCAGACTCTCCACCTATATATAAAAAATGGTTATCTCAGATACCATTGAATATAATATAGTTGAAGACATGAAGAAAACTAGGGAAAATATTTCAATTCATGAGCTTACCAAATTGAAGCAACAACAACAAATCTTACTTAGAGAATTAAAATTTGTTCCTGCTTCAAACTTACCTGCTCCAGCCATAGTTCAAGCTGCTAATGAAATGGGTAAGCCACCTTCTCCTTCAGTAAAAATAGATGCCTCAGATTTAATTATGATAGGTGATTGGTCCATCTCTCATACTCCCCCATTTCTCTTAACCTATGAGATCTATAAAAAAAATGTTCATAATTGTTTGAAAGACTCAGGGGCTTCTTCGAATATAATGCCAAAATCAATTTGTGCTAAATTGAACATTACTCCTCAGAGTTCTCTAGTTCGTATAGTACAACTTGACAGAACTACAGTAGAAGTGGTAGGAGAATTAAAATTTGTTTCTATCAAATTGTCATTAAATCCCAAAGTTGTTCAAATTATTGATATTTTGGTGGAAGATATTCCTGAATTTTATGGTTTAATTTTAAGTTGTGATTGGTCTGAGAAGCTTCATGGATATTTTTCAACAGACTGGTCACATATCTGGTTACCACATAATGAAAAGCCAAACCAAATTCGAATAGACTGTGAAAATTTTATGAAACATGCAGTGACTGATCTTGAAGAGCTTAAGGAGCCAGTAGCCTTCAATAACAACATTATTGTAAAGTACTCTACACAGTCATTTTTAGGAAACTTTAATGCTCAACCATCCCATTTCTTTGATAACGTTGCTTTATCTCAGATTGAGAATTTTTCCCATTTAGGTATTTCTAGATGTATTAATTTTTTAGATAGAAAAGTAGTTAATTCTTTGTTTTGGACCCTTTATTTTGAAGGTTCTAAATATGAAGATGGTGCAGGTGTAGGTTTAATTTTAATAAACCTAGAAGGTAAAAAAAATATGTTAGCCTGCCGATTTGAATTTGATTGTACCAACAATATAGCTAAGTATGAAGCATTATTTCAAGGTTTATTAAAATATATTGATCTAAATATCAAACATCTGAAGGTTTTAGGAGATTTAGAAACCATAGTTAGGCAAGTAAGAGATAATATACATTGTAATTCTAGACATTTAAAACATTATCAATCATTAGTACAATGATTAGGTTCTCATTTCTTAGCCTTCAACATTTCTTCTATACCTCAAATACAGAATGCTAGTGTAGATTTACTCGCCAATGTAGCATCAAAATTAATTCCATCCCAAGAATTTAGTCCCGATAGATTTTCTATTGAGTTGATTTTTAGACCATATATACCTGATAATATCACTAATTGGAGAGTATTACACAATGACTCAGATATCATAGATGTTTTAACATCTGAAGAATCTTATGATAATCAAATCATGGATGAAAGTGAACATGACACTTAGATCAAGAAAGAACAAGATGAAAATCCTATTCCAAGATCTGTTTTCAAGTTAGAATACTTATAGGATCTAAAGGATAGATTTAAAAGATTAGCCAACTCAAAAATACAAAGTTCTACCTTAATATTTGAGTTAGTTAATCTAGGAAGTGAAGAAAAGCCTCAAAATATAAATCTAGGTCTTGGTCTATCTTCCAAAGAAATATTATCATTCATCAAATTGTTTAGAGTTTAAACAATTGTCTTTGTTTGGGATTATTCTGATCCTAAAACATATGATTTTGTAATTCAACACACGATTCCTATGATATCAGAGGAAAAACCCATACAACATAAATTGAGAAAGATTCATCCAAATTTGGAAAATAAAATTAAAATTGAATTGAATAAACTTCTCAAGGAAAAATTTATCTTTCCAGTGAGAAATTCAAAATGGGTATCAAATTTGATACCTGTCAGGAAGAGGAATGGTGATATTAGAATTTGCATTGATTTTAGAAATTTAAATAAAGCTTGCTAGAAGGACAATTTTCCACTACTAACCATGGAACAGGTATTGTAGAAAGTAGTTGGTTTTGAGTTCATGTCTTTTCTAGATGGATTTTCAGGTTACAATCAAATCCTCATTCATCCAAATGACAGGTTAAAAACTACGTTCAAAACTAAGTGGGGAAGTTATGCTTATCAAAAAATTCCTTTTGGATTAATTAATGCAGGTGCCACTTTCCAAAGAGCCATGGACACAACTTTTAGAGGACTTATAAACAAAACATTAGTTATCTATTTAGATGATATTACTATTTTCTCTAAATAGGCAAATCATCATGTAAATGACCTAAATCAAGTCTTTGAATGATGCAAAAGGTATGGCATTTCATTAAATCCAAAGAAATCATTTTTCGCTTTAGATGAAGGAAAAATTTTAGGATTCATTGTGTTAAAAAATGGTATCTATATTGATCCTGAAAGAGTTGATGAAATTAAACGAATTGCTTTCCCTCATAACAAGAAAACCATGCAATCTTTCCTTGGGAAAATGAATTTTGTTAAGAGATTTGTCCCTGATTTTTCTCAAATGGTCTTACCATTGCAGAACATGATTGAGAAATTTTTTGTCTTCAAATGGGGACATAATGAAAGATAAGCATTTGAATTGATTAAAAAATAAATTATCAATGCTCCATTCTTAACCACCCCCAATTTTCTTAATCCATTTACATTATACACTTTTTCATCGGATACATCATACATAGCTATTTTAACACAGTTGAATGACCAACACATAGAAACACCAATATCATTCTTTAGTTCAAATTTACAAGGTGAAAAACTGAATTACACATATGTTGAAAAATAAGCATTTGCTGTTTTTAAAGCCATAAAACATTTTAGACCTTTTCTCCTAAAGTCTCATACAAAAATGATGGTTCTATTTTCTGCAGTAAGACAACTTTTGATGTAGAAATAATTAGGAGAAAAAAGAGCTACTTGGGTAACTGCATTACAAGAGTATGATGTAGAAATTAAACCCTCTAAAATCATTAGAGGTGAAGGTTTCTACAGAATGCTCACAGGAGCATCACATTTACTAGTAGAAGAAGATTAGGGTAACATGAAAATATCAGAGGTAAGCCTCAATGATTCAGATTCACAATATGTTGATCTTATTTTTTATCTAAAAATTTTATATGCTCGAAATAATCTCAGTTATAAGACAAAACAGGCTCTTAGATTAAAATTTAAATAATATGAGTTAGTAAATGATGTGTTATTTAGAAGAAATTTTGATTCTGTACTTTTAATATGCTTAGAAAAATCTGAAGCAGAGAAGATCTTGCAGGAACTCCATGATGGATCAGTTGGAGGGAATTTTGGAGGAAATACAACAACACATAAGATCCTACATGCAGGTTACTATTGGCCTACACTTTTCAAATATGCTCATGAATATTCAAGAAGATGTAAAGTATGCCAAAGTACGTATGGAAAACAAAGAAAGCCAACATTCCCATTACAACCGGTCAATATTGAACAACCATTTGAGCAATGGAGATTAGATATAATTGGTGAGATTGCTCCTAACTCTTCCAAACAACATAGATATATTCTCACAACTACAGATTACTTTACCAAATGGGTGGAAGAAATTCCATTAAGAGTAGCCAATTCAGAAAATATCATTGATTTTATTGACCAAAATATCATAACCAGGTTTGGATTACCTACTGCTTTGATGTTTGATAATGCATCTTATTTTTCTGGAACTACTATGATAGATTGTGCAAATAAAAGAGGTTTTAAACTAAAATATTCTGGTAATTATTATCCACAAGGAAATGGTTTAGCAGAATCTACAAACAAAAATCTGATTAGAATAATCAAAAGAACTGTTGATCAGAATTAGATAAATTGGCATAAGTCATTAATTTTTTCTCTTTGGGCAGATCGGATAGCTCAAAAAGCTTCTATTGGTACTTCTCCATTTAATCTTGTATATGGAAAAAAATTTGTACTTCCAACCAATATAGTTATTCCATCTCTTTCCTTAGTTCAATTCATTGATCAAACTCCTACTTCTTTACAATTTAGAGAAGGTAAAATTCTGAAGTTAGAAGAAGAAAGAGAAAAAGCCAAACAAACTCATGCAATAAAAGCCTCATTTCATTCAACTTCTGTCATTCAAAAAATTTTCAAATTGGTGATTTGGTATTGAAATGGGACAAAGCGCATGAGGAAAAAGGTAAACACATAAAGTTTCAAAAACTCTAGCTAGGTCCATTTCAAATAATTGAAGAAATAGACCCATCAACATTTCTATTGCAAGATTTATCAAGAAAAAAGGGTTCTTTGCTTGTTAATGGGAAAATTTTAAAAAAGTATTTCTCATAGGAGGTAACCCCTTCTATTCTTGTATAGTTGTGTCTTTAGCTTTTCTCTTTTAAAATAAAAATTTGTTTGGTATTAATATTTGGCTTTTCAAATTTGATCTCAGATGATTTTATTTTCGATTATAAAAAATGAAATTTTTCTAAGGAAAATTGAAAGATTTAAAAAGACAAATTGATTTTATCTTTCTAAAAAATGAAATTTCACTGAAATCAGTTATTCTTTGATGAACTCTCATCTTTATATAGCTTGAATATCCTATTTATCAGTCAAGAAAAGAAACTTGAACATAGTAAAGCCTTGTTTACAGAAAAGAAATTTGAAACTCGACATTATCATCCAGAATCTTAAAAAGACCAATGATTCACCCGATCTGGAAAAATCTTATAAATTATCAAAAGGAATTCAAAAGAAAATAAAAAAAATGCTTATAAGAGAAAACTTAAAAGATAATAAGTCTCATTACGAGCTTGTTTACCATGTTCATAAGGAAATAGTTAAGCTGACATTACCAATATTGTCTACCAAAATAGGGTAATGACTTGAGATTATATAAAAAAGGCAAGGGGTCTCATCAAGAGCCATCTTGATTAGCTTAATTACTACTAGTGAGTGGCATTGTCATCATTTGGTTACCAAGCCAAGACAATGGCTTTTAAGTAAATAAATTAATAGAAAGAAAGAAAATTATCAAAGATCAGAATTTACTTCTGAAGATTATGAGAAATACTAGATGGGGCAATGAATCATTGCTGGGTAAAAGGTAACCCTGCCAAAATCTTAAATTGCCTATTGGAACAGAGGCTCTATCTGTGATAAAAGAGTAATTTTTTATAACTAATTTGCAAAGGCCACCTACTTTATCTTTTTAAGTTGAGTAAGGAATGATATATATTTTCATACTTATATCTTTAATAGAGGAATTCTTATGAATAAGTGAATAAGAGAAATTTTCATTGCTTAGTAAGATATTATTTATTTTGAAATTTCACTCCTATAACTATTTTACTTTCAAAAAAGCTTAGAAATGCCAAAAAATTATTATCAGAGATATTTGGTTCAACCAAGTGAATTGCCAATTTTTGTGCTATACAAAAACCCCCCATTTATTTTTATAAATAGGGACCCTTCAGAAATAAATAGGAAATTCTTTTATATTTCCTAAAATAAAAAAGCTTAGAAAACTAGATATTTTTCTTTTTCTGCCTTATTCTTTTTTAGCGCATCGCAAATCACATATCTTACGAATTCCAAAAGATAATTAAAACTTAAGATATGGAAATTTCAATATGCGCTCAAGCTTCTCCGAAGATATGATTTAAAATTCTACAAAAAGATTCAATCATCGTTATATTTACTTTATCGCACCATATTTCACTTAGTCAATCGAAAAATTTAAAAGAAAAATGATATAAGTTGTGACCCCAAGGACCCGATGAGAAAATAAACTAATAAATATAAAAACTTCGTCTATCGCGACCACTTCAGTTTTATAATAAATCGTAATTCACATTTCACTCAACTTATAATATACACTTAATTGTTATCCTATAAAAGTTGGGATATGAGATTTGCGCAGATCGCATTTCGCAGCCTTTAAGGGTAAGTATTACAAAAGGTTATAAGTTATAATCTGTGATATGCGCACTGACACCATTTAATGAATAAAGCGTGTAAAATAGCTTCTGTCATGTCAAAATGAAATTTAAGATCTTAACGGCTTTAAAGCGATTGATAGATCTTACACGTGGAGAAATATGAACATTAATTCAGAGATTATGAATGATGATTGATGTTATATTTTAATAGATTGATATATTCTCACATATGTTTGAAATAAATGATTTATTTATCTCTTTGATACTCCTTACTTGTAAAAATTTGATTTGCTTTAAAGAAACCAGTTAACGGATTGAAGAAGAGCAAAATGAGAAAAAAGGGAAAAGAAATTTCTTCGACGTCATCCACTGAAGACACAGATATGTCTCCATTATTTTCAGATGCTGTCTACAAAAAATATTGCGGCAGTTCAACAAGGGACGCAATGTATAAACTTTTTGAAAATGAAGGACCAAGGGTGATAAACAAATACTCTTCAACAGGCACTACTTCTACCTCCGACACAACTCTTTTTTATGTTGCATGCTCATACATTCACAGGATAGCTGAAATGCCAAATATTCTTCCCTATACAAACATGGTAAAGTGTGCAATTGACCACTTAAACATTGAGGATAGAATGTTCAAGAATTCTAAGGGAGAAACTATGGGTTATTTTAGGGCCGAAGATTTAACAGCAATGTACCATCTACCACCCCCACAGTAAAAATATGACAAAGACTATTTGCATAATTTTAGAGGAGAACATCCAGATCTTGTCAAAGTCATCCAAGAATGGAAGGATAACCAAGGGAAATTGAAGCAAGATAAGTTTAGTACGTACCAAATTTCCCAAATTCCTAATCCTTATTGTTATTCTACTGGTATGTTATGTAGATTATTTTCCAAACCAGATAGCACTAGATTCCCAAGAGACTGGGTTCCCCTAATTGACGCAATCGTCAATTCATCTATTTTGAATTGGGCAGACATTTTATCCAATAACCTAGCCAAGCATATAACTGAATATAGGAATAAAAGAAGTATTTCACTCAGAGAAATACGTCCCTTTTATATTTCTGCCTATTTCATGGATGTTATATGTTTTACTTCTAGTTTTCCCACCATGGGATGGAAATGGACCAACAAGGACCCTACCCCAATTCATATTTACCACAGAGAACTCTGGGATTCAGATTTCCACTTACACATCTATGAAGTCTATTATGGAATCATATTTCCTATACACCAGGTGATTTTTAACAAAAGGGCTCCTAGGGTTTCTGAAGAAGCCAATGCATACATTCTCCAAGTAGCTAGATGGTTTGTTGAAGAGAATTTTACATATATTAGAGTATTCAGGAGTTATGCTTCTCCCCATGTTTTGCCCTATTATGTTCTCGATAAGTTACTTGCAAAAGAAATAGCCTATCAGCTTGTCAATAGTGTTATGAAACAACTGAAAGATGCTAAAAACTCTGTTTGGCCTAATTTTCCTCTATAATGTGGCACCTTTTATTCGTCTAATATTGGCCATACTTACAAGGAGGTTTCCAAAATTCATTTGCTGAAATTGCATTTATGCCGAAAATATTATACCACCCAAACGATGTAATTAAAAATTACATCACAGAGCTTAATATGAAACCTTTTGTAAGGGAGGAAGATGGATTTTATGATCTTTTCCAGGGCATGGAATAATTTTCAGATAGTATCAAGTATGTATCTAGTCAACTAAGTCAAAAGGATGCTGAAGCTTTTCAAGCATATAGAAAAAGGAGACTAGAAAAATTCCCTCTCAATTTGTTAAATATTGAAGATGAAAATAAACACACTCCAAGTGTTAGTCTGGATGATTAAATAAAATAAATGTCTGAAGATGAATAAGGTCAGTCAAAACCACAATCTGATAATTCAGATCACTTTGAAGATGAATCCGAATATAAGAAGAAAAACTCAGAAAACGAAATTGACCAAGTCATTCAAGAGATAGAGAAGCTAGAGGAAACAAGAAATAATCGGATAGAATCCAATTCTCAAGTAATTCAGCACAATCAAAACATGCTAGATCAGTCTAGTTTACCACAAGAAAAATATCTTGTAAATAAATGGGAGGAATTTTCTGAAGCCATAAAAAATTCTAAAGAAAATCCCAATACTGATCAAGCAACAAGTTTCCAGACACCTGAGAATTCACAAAAGATAGTGAACACTGTTAATCCACTGCAAATAGTTCCAACAATACATGATAAAGAAATCATACCGGCCTACTCGACAGGTTAGATAGTTCTATAGATTGGAGATATTCCTTCATTAGATATTTTCTACAGTCCTAGTTACAAGGCTGTAG
The DNA here is from genome assembly GCA_034641835.2 of Pinus albicaulis. Lineage (NCBI taxonomy): Eukaryota > Viridiplantae > Streptophyta > Pinopsida > Pinales > Pinaceae > Pinus > Pinus albicaulis. The sequence goes on along the minus strand of CM076579.1, from coordinate 1,169,542,014 downwards.
TTAAAAGGAATAAAAGAAGGAGAATTGATGAAACAACTCTAAAGCCTACAGATGAATCAGTTGATGTACTATGGAAAGATTCCTCACAGGACCCTACTGAACACCTAACCAAATTATCACAGTATGCAGGGGCATATGCTACTGCTACTGTAGATAAAGCTACTGAGGTTAGAGTGTTATTAAAACAAAAGGAAGCTAGAGTACAAGAACTTGAGAAGTTGTTGAATGAAGAGAAATCCAATTCCAGTGAGCAAGTCAAAGTAAACACAACCCAATTTCATAAAGATATTGAAAGCCTCAAATTCTAGCATCAGACAGAAATTAATGAAAAACAAGCACAGCCGGAAATAGAAATGAATAAATTACAGAGTCAACCACAATTAGAGAAATTTATCAAAGAAGCACTCGATTTAAACACTAATTTAAAGAAATAACAAGAAGTGTTTTGTCATCAAGCTTCTAAGATTGATTCTTATTGTGATTCAAGTAAAATAATGATCCAACAGATAGCAATTGAGAAACTTGAATGTGAAAGACTTGAGAAGAAAATTGAAGAGCACATTCAATGGCAAGTTTCAGATTCAGGAAAGCAAGCTAATCTACCTCAAGTAGATAAGCTTCATAAATAAATTCTATTCACAGAATGGGAAGCACAGATCAAACAGGTGGAGAAAGCAGCGGCAAAGACATCTAATACTTCAAGTGAGATTATTGAATCTATGTGTGAGCAACTGTCTAAAGCAGAGCTTATTAAGGAAAACACATCTGATGTGTTTTCAGAAACAAGATAGGTAGAAATATAGTGGAAGTAGAGAGAAGACACACAGGAGGAAATGATTAAAAAGGTAAATAAGTTTGATCAGGAAAATCACTGGAATTTTCTGATCAAAACTTATCATCAACATCAAACTCTACAGTCTCTTACAGATTCAGCAAAAAGATCCTTGTTAGCAATCTCAAATGCTATTTTCAAGGGATAGATCTGATCAAGGATATCCCAGCTAGCACAGCTCAAAGAAATGATAGATATTTTCCAACTTCGTGACCACATTCAGAAAGAAGGACAAGACTCACAAAATCAAAACTGTTAGTTTAATTTCCTAAATTGTAGTTTAAGTTAGCTTTTTGAGGAAGGTTGTTTGAAACCTCCTCTATATTTTTGTAATAATCTATTTTAGTTTAAAGTTAGTTTAGTATTTAAACCCTTCTCATGAATTTAGAGAAGGGTCCAGAAATTTGTCAAAAAAATTTGCAAAGAATGCACTATTGTAAGTTTGTGAATGCTTTGATGAATTAATGGAACACATTCTATTATCTTTTAACAATTAAAGTTGTTTAATTGATGTTGCACTACTGTACTCTTTAAATTGCTCGAAAGTGAGAAGAAGCAGATTCATTGCTGTCAGTTTACATGAGTAGAACTTCGTACATATGGTACTTCTATTCACTTGTATTAAGTCTTACTTAATATATTGATAGTTATCTTTTATTACATTATATATTTGAAACATTATCATATATGAATATTACATGCACTTATGTTCTAATATTTAGCTATGGTTTCTTATTGAATATGTAATCACACTGATAAATGTGATATTTATTTCACAATTTTTCTATGCAAAATAATTTGTTAGAAGAATAATTTTACATAATTTTCATCTCTTTCAACTAATAAATGATCTATATTACTAATAGTTGAAAGATATCATTTTAGATCGCATAAAGGAAAAACACCCTGGGTATATATTAGATTAATAAGTTAGATAGATGCATATAGATTAAAATAATTATCCACTTGCATGCTATATTCAAAACACCCTCAAAATCATCCTTATTGGGAAACTGGTCCCATTATCCCGAGTCGGAGCCACTATACCAAACGGAAAAGGAGGTGCTTTAAGGTCCGGATCAGGTGGTTTTACCCATGTTTTGGCAATGGAATTCTGAGGCCTCAACATAACCCAAGGATAAAATATTTAGCTCAACATTTATATGCTAGTTTCTTATTTCTAGGGGACAATTTGAGACTTTAACATTAACCCTTCTCTTTGCCCCAGTGGCTAATTTTACTAGCTAGGGACTTTTAACTTTTTGGCTTTGCAATTTACATTTTTCAACTACTCAGGGATTTATATAACTTAAAATGGCACCAAGATCAGCCAAAATAGAAACAGTTTGGGAATATAACTTACCTTCCAGTTCTATCATGGTCAGCTGGTAATGTTCTTGTTGATCTTCTAGTGCAGCATTGATCCTTGGTATATTTCATGAAACATGCCCCACTGTGGATGCCTCTTGCAGATTAGCTGCAGCTTCATTTCTCCCATAGTGAGGAAAATTTTTATAGTAATGTGCCTCACCGCATCCCCAACATTGCAATGATGGTTTCTCGATCTGCCCATGGTCTGGTCTGCTGGATGCTTCAGTAGGCCGATATTTGGTTGGCCATTTGTGATTTTGCTGGTTCTTTCCATATTGTCTATTTGTTGGATTAGTTACAACATTTTTATAGTTTCCTACTCTGCTACATTTAAAATTTGAAGTACCTTTTTTCCCCTTCTTTGGTGGCCAACTCCTACCAGCATCTCCTTTTACCTTGGATTTCTAATAGCACATTCGTGCTTTTCAAATCACCTCATCCATATTCTTTGGATTCAAAAATTCAATCCTCTCTTTCATATGAGTGGGTAGGCTACTCAAGAATCAATTTAATTTTGATTTTTCATCTCTCAAATACGGTACATACCTCAGTAAGGAGGTAAATTTAGTTATGAACTCATCTATAGACAATTGTCCAAACCTAAAATCTTGAAATTCTCGAGATTTTTCATCACAAAAATGCTCTATTACATATTTATCTTTAAAATATTGTTGGAACTTGTCCCAAGTCACATTATAATCCTCAATTCCCCACACATTTTTAACTTCCTCCCACCATAATGTGGTTTTTTCCCTCAACTAGTAGATAGATAAATGAGCCTTAAGTTTGATTCTATATTCATAAAATTGAAAATATTTGTTCATGTTAATTTATATCCATGCTTCTGCCGCTTATTCAGCCTCTCCATCGAATGTAGGAGGTTTAATTTTTCAGAATTCACCTTGTAGATCTACTTTCTATTTTTTCATCTCCTACTGATCTAAAAAATTTCTAGACTCCACTTCGTTGTAACTTCTTCTTTTGTTACTTCACTGGGTACAAATTACTTCCATATTATCATGAACTTGATGTTGTTGCTTACCCTCTTCATGGGTGTCCCTCTTCGAACTAGGCTATGCTACACAATGATTTTGCTTATTTGAGAGGATTTTAAGAATCTTCTCTTGTTCTTGCATTAACCTTTCATTTTCTCTTCTTACCCAAATCATTTCTATCTGAAGTTTTTGGAATGTATCCAACAATATAATAGTTTGACGTTCTTCTTCTTCAAGTAATCTACTAGTTTTCTAGTGTTTATCCACACTCAATTGTACCCACATCTACGAGTTAATATTTGGATTAGGCATGGGATGAGCTTCCCCTGTAGATCCTCGTGTTGTATGACTAGATCCTCTCCTCATAGAAGCTTAACAACAATTTCCTGTTACTGTGCATTTAAAAAAAACAACCATAGTTATTTAAATGGCCCATTTGGGTCCCAGCATGTTAACACTGCTCTGATACCACTTGTAACAATTATTAACATGAAAAATTACCTACTATAAAAAAAAAAAAAATCTCTCACTGTATTAAAACATACTTACTGTTTGGTTATAACATAATTACAAGATCATTAACAAAAAACCTATATTAAAACATACTTACTGTTCATTATAGCATAATTACCGGATCATTAATAGAAAAAATGTATCAAAACATACTTATTGTTTATTATAACATAATTACCAGATCATTAATAATTTGATAAATTCCTGCCATTGGAAACTCCGTAGTTCTAGACCTGCAGACTTTATAACTCAAATAATTCATGCATTCATTTAACTTGATACGCATGATTTATCTTTAGTTTAAATTTGAATATGCCCATACTTGTCTTTATGGTGATGTTCATATTACATTGGGTTAACTCTTATCTAGTGTTAGGATATACCAGTTGTCACAGTATACTCCTCGCAAAGTGTAATTCCACGAGTTTTGAACTTACACCTGGAACGATGGATATTCGTAGATTCAATAAGGGTTTCAATCCATGGTCCTTATTGGTTTGAGAGGTTAAGGAGGGTAACTACCTATTTTTCCTCCGGCCTCACTCTTTCATTTATAGAGTAACATTTCCGCCCACTCTAAGGCATACCGAACTGCATATGGTTGATGGGTTCAGACATACTTCACATGAGGCTTCTAAGCTGACCTGGTTCCTGTCCCTGGACTCGCCCTACAAAATATTAGCCCCGGAGAAGCCTGAAAAAATTCCAGGTAATAGTACAAGGTACTGGGGTTTTATTTTAATTTAGATTTAAGTTTTACACAATTAAAAATTTTACCGTAGTCCCTACATAAAAGGGTCTCACAACCCGACTTTCCTCCTTGCAGGAATGTTCTTGAATTCACCCCAACTCATGACAGGGTTTAACACTAAGGTCTTACCGAGGGTTATGGATACGATTTCCACAGGCGAGATTATTCATGATTACCATTTTTTGTTGTGTAATACTGTAGAAATTTTCACTCCTTATTACTTTCTAATGATATTATGTTTTGGCAAGTTGTAATTCCTTGCACAGTTCCAGTTGCAAGGTGGTGTCAACCCCTCGGTTGGGAGGTGCGGAACATCTACAAAAGTTGGAAAATAAATCCCTCGCTGAACTCTTCTGAGATGGACGAATACGTCAACCCTGCACCAATTTTGTTTCATTACCAGACCCCTTTCATGGTCTCGGTTAATAATTTGTTTGTCAAAAACCACGACTGAGTTTTAATTTTGATGATGATGATGATGGTTAACATCCACTTAGACCAATCTTTGGTCTATCAGACCTAAAGAAAAGAGTTATTTAGTTTGATTTAAGATTTTATTCATATGCTCAAAAAGCTTGGAGAGAAGCCTCCTGAGCTCACTATAATTTTGACATCTTAAAGGGCTAGTGAGGTCAGTATTGCAACAAAGATTATGAAATTGAGCTCTAATGTGGTTGTACTTGGGGCACTCTAAGAGGAAGTTATTTTCATCCTCAATGTTCATATTCTCACAGAGATGGCAGATCCTTTCCATCCATGGTGTTTTAGGAACTGTCCAACGACCTATTTCACTATGGAGCTCATGAGAGTTCGTTCTAATCTTGGCTATATTAATTTTCTTCTTTGAGCTAGTTAAAACAGAGAGATACTTTTGATCTTCTAGGGTGGGGTTGATGACCTCCTTCTAATATCTTAATTTAATTTTAGCTATTAGATCTTTCTCACACCACATTTTTTCTTTGAACTTAGAAGTAACAATTTTTTTAATGTTATTAATGTTTTTCAATGCAACATTCTTGTCTATCTCCCAATGGTTTAACCAGGCCCTGGTGTCTTTATACCAACCTCGTTTAAGCCTTAGGTGGTTTTGGATAGAATCTAAAGATAGCTTAGGAATTCTATGGTCTCCTATGCTATTGAGCTTGTGCTTGTACAACAAAAGCCTAGTCATATCTAGGCTCTCGATAGGGGAAAGATCCACTTCTATAAGGAAAATAGGATAGGGTGTATTATTTTAAATTTTAAATTTATAAGTTATAAAACACTTCTGGATTTGCTCAATATTTCTCCAGGATTCTCTAGAGATGTTGCAACCCCAAACCTCACATCCATATAAGATAACAAGAGTGACCAAAGTTTCAAAGAGGAACTTCTTTCTATCCCACATTACGAGGTTTGCCATTTTACAATTATTTTCAAGACCAAAATAAGCTTTCCACCCCCCATTAATCCTTTTCTGAATGCTATAGTTCTAGTTGAGCTTGTGATGAATATCAATTCCTAGGTACTTGTAAGAAGACACTTCCTCCAAGTTATTATTGTCATACATAAAATTAGCGTAAGTGTCCTTCTTAGATTTGATAATCATAGCTTTTGTTTTGTCAGTGTTAACATACATACCCATAGTAGAACATAAATCCTTAAGAAGCCTAAGTTGCTTATCAAGATCATATGGGCACCTTGCGAGAAGAAAAATATCGTTAGAATAGAGGAGAAGGATGATGACTATCCCAGCTAAGATCGTACCAGCACACCCTACTTCCTCTAAACAACCTTCTAGCTTGTCGATGTAAATGCAAAATAGGGTAGGGGAGAGGGGGAAACCTTGTTTAACTCTGATATTACACTTAATATCTTTCGACCACCCCTCATTACTCTTTAAATTGACAATTTCATTCTCATATAACCTTATAGCGGCTGATGTTAGCTTGAAAGGAACATTTAGATCTTCTAATCTATTCCATAGGTTGTTTCTAGGAACTGTATCGAAAGCCTTGTTTGGTCAATTTAGTGTGTCCTAAATTGCTAACATAAATTATCAACCAGGGATTCATAAGCTGACGAAGTGTGGTGCACTATATGTGCAAGATAACCTATCTCTTACTTTTTTATCGTTTTTGGATTTTTATGAAATTCTAAAAGACAAGTTTGGTTATGGATATTCAAGGCAATGATGTCCTTTATAATGATTTACCAACTTGAAACTGAAAAAGGAATTTGAAACATACAATGACAAAACTTGAAAGGAAATGAAAATGTGCTACTGAAATGAAAAAGGTGCTGCTAATCTAATAAATCAAAACAGTGAACTAGTGAGCATGAAACCAAACTATTCTTGCTGCTGTCTAAACACAAAAGAAACTATGTTGAAAGAAATCCAAAAGTTGCAATAAAGTAAATCTAAATCAAATTACATCAACTTTTCTTCTGATCCCTCATCATTAGTCCAGCTATGATTTTCGGAAGTAACCATAAACAATTTGAGTAACTGATATCTAACTTGCAGAAAGTGAACTAATATCAAACTACACATCCATAATTCAATCCCTCACCATCAGTCCAGCTGTGGCTTTCGGAGGCAACTGAAGATGTTATGAGCAATTTAATATATCTAACTTGCAGAAAGGAAACTAATATCAAACTACACATCCATAATTCAATCCCTCACCATCAGTCCAGCTGTGGCTTTCGGAGGCAACTGAAGATGTTATGAGCAATTTAATATATCTAACTTGCAGAAAGGAAACTAATATCAAACTACACATTTCATAATACAATCCCTCACCATCAGTCCAGCTGTGGCTTTCGGAGACAACTGAAGATGTTATGAGCAGTTTAATATATCTAAATTTGCAGAAAGGAAACTAATATCAAACTACACATTTCATAATACAATCCCTCACCATCAGTCCAGCTGTGGCTTTCGGAGGTAACTGAAAATGACATGAGCAATTTAATATATCTAAATCTAACTACTGAAACAAATGTGCAAGAATGAAATAAACAAAGCAGTGCTGGAATTAAACAAAAAACTAAGAAAAATAAATTAACAACAGAACAATATTGATTCCATGTCATTAGTCAAAAGATATGCAAATGCCCGGGCTGCCATGAAAAATTATGCTAAAAGCTATGATTTCAAAAAGCAATCTAAGTGAGGAAATATGACAAAACAGAATTGAAAGCAACTTATCTAGGAAACATGTAAAAGCCTCATTGGATAGCAGGGGCCCTCTGCTACCAATTTGGTGTAGTCCTTAGCTCCTTGAAATTGTAATCAAAACACCATCAAGAAACTTCTTTATTGAAAAACTTCACAAATTTACATCCCATTCCATCTTGAGCTTTGTTACAAATCTACTTCCTTATTACTTTCTCATTACCTTCTCATTACCTATGATAGGAGAAAGCTTCTCCTATTTATACAAAATATGAGGACACATCTCATTAATGGGAGTCCATGAATCTCTCCCTCCATCTCTAGAGTTACAATCAAAATAGGAAATGATAAGACACATGTCTTTCTAGAGTTTTAACACAACTTGAGGAATTAGACACATATCCTCTTAGAGTTTCAATACAACAAGGAAGTGAGACACATATCCTCTTGATCCCATAATCTTCTCCAACCAAATTCGAATTTGGTCTTAGAGTGCCACATAAGGGTCTTCTAGAAATCTCCTTTTGACCTACACATGTCACAAAACTCATAACACATATATAGATATATGAAACTATGTTAATTTTCTAGTTTCTAATCATAAATTCACTTAAAATACATAAAACAAATAACTTTGGAAAACAAGGATCCTAACCCATATATTTATGTAAATGGTTATTTGATGTAGGGTTTTAGGTCAAATGGCTATGAAATAAGAGCTAAATGGTTATGACATAATGGAAATATGTATGAATATGGAGAACATTTTTGAGACTCAACAAGCCTTTCTAAAGTCCACAAAGCAACATAAGAGATTGGATTTATGATTGCAGCATTCCTCCACAATGATCCTAAGCGTAAAGAGGTGGTCCGTTGTTGAGTGTTTCTTTCTAAAACCCACTTGGAATTTAGCCCGCTTACCTTCACTTTCAACCCAAATGCTTAACTTACTTTCCAAAATAATACAATATAACTTGGCTAAGAGAGGGTTGATCATAATTTTCCGATAATTAGAGGGGTTATTTTTATCCCCACTTTTAAAAATAGGGATAATGAGGCTCTGAATCCAAGGTTTAGGGAACCCTTGCTTGACCGCTTGGTTGAAAAGCTTGTGGATGTGGGGGATGAGGACAGGACCTCCAATTTTTAAGATTTCTGCCTGGTAATCTTCAATGTCTTTAGCTTTCCCATTTTCCAGGTGTTTAACCCCAAAATCAATGTATTCTAATGGGAAAACTTCTTTCGTTGTGAGCAGGGTTTCAAAATCCCCGACATTTGGAGATTCATAAATCTTTTTAAGGTATGAATCCCAGTCGTGTAAAGCAATTTTATTATTATCTTCTGTTTTTCTAGTTAGAATCTGCCTCTAGAATTTCTTAGGAGCCACCTTAGAGAGGTGTAAGAGATTCTCTTGTCTTTTACGAACATAATGCCTTTTTTTCCTTTTAGTTAGGGCATTGTAGATTTTTATCTTGTTAAATTTGAGAGATTCATCAACAGCTTCCTTAATTTCTCTCCTTGCACTTTTAAAATATTTGTCATACCATGGGTTGGTTTTTCTATTTCTTTTATTATTTGAGACTTCAATTGAGAACTTGTTAATAGAATATGAGAGGGTTGTAGTAAAATTATGATAGAGGTCATCTATGATGTCTATAATAGATAAAGGAAGAAAATTAGTTTTTAATTCATTTAGAAAGAGATCATTTTTATTTATACCAAAGGTTAAGTTATTTTGACTATAAGGATTATCTTCTATGGGATCTCTATGCATGACAAAATTGACAGTTATGAGTAAAGGCCTATGATCAGATTCAGGCTCGTGGTCATCTAAGATGTCAAAATTTATTATTTCATTTTATAAAGGGAGATCGGAAATAACATAGTCTACCACACTGCTACCAAGCCCATGGATGCAGGTCATCTGGCTGGAATTGGGCCACTTCTTTAGACTATTGAAAATTATGAGATCCTGAGCACTACAGAGCTTAACTAGCTCTGACCCAAACAAATTATCCCCGAGGTCTTCAGAGCTCCTTTTGTACCAGCTAGCCAGAGTAAGGTCTTTGTCTAACCAAAGAGTATTGGGGTTAGAATGATTGCTTAGAATAATAGCTTGGTTGCTTGAAGTTCGAGAATTAAAGTCACCCACTAAAAGGATATTACCTTCATTCCTTAGGCTAGAAATATCATTCTCTAAACCATTGTAAGGACTATTTTTATCTAGATTATTTTTCTTATAGAAGTTAGAATTAATGGGAGAAAAATAATAGATTGCTATGTAGGTCCTTTTATCATTAACGTCAGTAATATCATTCCAAATATATTGGTTGTAAGGGTCATTTTCATAAATCCTAGCATGGGGGGAGATGGTATTCTTAATGTAGCAAGCTATGCTCCCAATGCCTCTACAGGAGGATCGCTTGTTCCAGGTAGACCATAGTGCAAAGACATCTATGTTAGGGACCTTAGATTCTTCGTGCCCCCAAGTTTCAACAAGCAATATAATATCAACATCATTTGAGATCCAACTTAGCTTGGGGCCTTTGTTCCATGGAAAGCCCCTATAGTTCCAAGAAATAATTCAGAGCATTTTGAATTTCTATTTGTTACTATATTTTTTGTTTCTATCTTGAATAACAACTTTTCTATTTCTGATTATTGCCCATTTTCCTTCCCTCCTCACTTCTTTTACCTTTTGAACCTCATTTCTTAATTTTGCTTGATCTTCTGGAATGAGATCTTCATTTATAAATATTCTCGTTCCTTTTGGATTTGAGGTTTTACTAATTATGTCATATTTATGGTTAGCAGAGCTCATCTTTACTTGGATCAACCTTCCTTTATTCTCAGTTAATTTCCCTAACCTTGTTGCTTCTGTGAGACACGTGGTTTCAATTTGTAATCTATTATGTAATTATGTCTGGGCTATGGCTAAAGTATCCTCATCTACCTCCTCTTTCAAACTGAATATTATAAGGTTGAAGGCCCTTTTGTTATGCTCATGGTCTAATTCGATCAATTTTTTCATTTCATCTTTAATTGGTTTGATATCTAATTTACCTTCCCCACTATTTAGGGTGAGACTGTTGTTAACTTTTTCTTCTAGTTCTTTAATCATGTCCTTCATTTTAAGACTCTCTATATTATCAACATCTCCTTGCTGGGATATTTGGTTCGTATCCTGGTTTTGTTTTCCTATGACCTGCAACCTAGTATCCATTTCCTCCATTTTATTCTCTAATAGTTCTATTTTAATTTCTATTTGTTTTTGGATCTTGTCTTCAAGAGATGTGAATTTTTTTTCCAACATGGCTTCTAACTGGGTTTGTAGCTTGACTTCTCTTTCTTCTCTATGTTTCTCTAAAGACTCTATATACTCATAAAGGCTCTGTAGAGTAACTGTGCTAGGTCTACCTTTGGTAATATTTCGTAGTTGTGGTGAATTATTCATACTTGAGAATATATGAGAAAATATGTATTAGAAAAAGATAAGGAATGTGTGCACCTGAATATCAGCAAACCAGACAGCTAACCTTTAATCAAGAAAATTCACCACAAAATTTTCACCACAAAATTTCACCGCAAAATCACCACAGACCCAAGTATTAATCGAGAAAATTCACGACAGACCCAAGTATTAATGGAGAAAATTCACTTCAGACCCAAGTATTAATGGAATTTTTTTTAGAATTTTCACCATTTGGAGCTTTGGCTGCTGAGCGTATTCTGTCTGAGATGTTTACCTTAATATATTGCTACTAATGTACTTATGTAACAAAAATATTGTGAAGCAATATTGTGAAATTTGTTTAAGGACTCTTTTCTATTGCTGCCTTAAACAAATATTTGGACAAGGTTTTATCCTCTCTCTCTCTCTCTCTCTATATATATATATATATATGAATGAGTAGACTCCATTCTATTTTCCTATGTTATTCTTACATTTTTTCTGCTTTCAAATCAATGCATTTAAATGGAAAGACTCTTTTCTCGGCTTAAGACACAAATAGTTTGTAACACCCCCAATTTGTGTGTTGAAGTTTTAAAGATTAGACAGTTGAACTTAAATCCTAAGGGGGTGGACCCCAAGGGATAAGTGTGGTGTGAATGTAATTGCATATTTTATTTGAGGAAATAAATAAAATGATTGTGCATTTTGACCAAGATGAGAATTAGAGATCACTTACCAAATCCATGAGGATGGATAAGGCAAAAAATCCCCAAAAATCTTTCAAAAATCCTTGAAAGAAATTAATTTAGATTTGAGGAGGAATCTAAATTTTCCCAATGAAGAGGAGTAGTTGGGAAGAGGTGAGAAAAAGCTGGAAAAGCTGAGGAAAAGCTTAAAGCAGCTTTAAAGAGTCCCAAAATGGGAAGCCTAGGCTAAACAGGAAAGAAAGCATCCTCCTATTCTGGACGCAGAATTAGAAACATGCTTTGGGGAATTTTGAGCTTAAATAAGCTGCTCCTAAGCATATCAGGGGGTTGATCTGTTCTAGGAGGTGATCTCTGCTCGGGGGTGAGTCCTGGGAGACAAAGAGGACTCTAAGGTTGGGAGGTTGGTCAATTGCAATAGTGGTATGTTACTGAAATTTTCTGTTCATTCAGGTGTATTATGGTATGAATTAGCTACATATAAAAATTTAAGAGAATCTGTATGTTTGATTTTGGTAATACATTTAACAGAGACCATCATAAGGCATTCACCTTCCAGATACTGTTTAGTTGTATACCAGAAATCCATGGAATAGAAACCCCAGAAACTCTAAACCAAGGTGGTTTAAATCTGAAGTTACTTAGTTCCCATAGATAATTAAATATTAATTGGTTCCTGTAGATACAAATGGGATGCTCTTATGTATGATAGGAAATTATGACAGTAGAACTTATTACAGCAGACTTAAGTCTATATGGTACATAGCAGGAAGAAAGTAAGCAAGAGTAATTCTACTCTATAGGAGCATTATAACATTTATAAGTGTATAGAGTGCATCTCTAAATCTATTCTTACTTCTTGAAAACCAGTATCATAGAAAAATACTTGACTTATAATTAAGGCCCTCTAGTCAAGTATTATTAAAAACATATAGATAGGCCTCAAAAGAAAAGCAGAATTTAAGAGTAAATGCTCTAGAACATATATTTGAATTCTTAGTAAACCACAAAGTAAATCTGCACTATAGAAGTGTTACCTCATTCATAGCCAGTATAGAGTGTATTGAAGTTTAAATTCACCTCTAACCTCTAGAAGAAATGTTATGGTTATGGATTTAATTTATACTCAAAGCATACTATCAAATGAACTATTAAATCCATGTAAAAATATTTAACAAAAATATCCATATGTTAATAAGTGTCCAGAACCACTACTCATAGGCCCCTTTTTACACAGACTGCACGTGTAGCTATATCTGTAAAGATATGAATCATAGGTATGGAAAAAAAAGAGATCTAACCTCTTGCATGGACATATTATTTTTAAATCTACCCTAACCTTTGCAGTAACGATCATAGTAACTATAAGGTGGATTGCATTTTAAATTTATCCCTAAGAATCTTGAAGTAAAAGTCATTTTAAAGAGGTGTAATCCATGTCTAAACATAATACCAAATAGATGTAGGTGCTTTTAAAACACCGAATAAGTATCTAGGGCTAACCAAACAGATTCTTTTCACATCGACTACAAATAAAATATGGTTATGCAATTCCTATACATATATATTGATATATAGGTACGAACCATATATAAAAAGGGCAATATATGAATCAAAAGAAATATGGAACCTAAGCGCCATAAACTTAAGCCATAACGATGTATATATATATACATTACAATCAAACTATAAAAACCCATGAGTTAGATCAATCACTCCTGATAACATTGCGTTATAAAAGAGTAGTGAGGCGAGAAAAATATATATGAAATCTGCGCATACCCAGAGAGTAATTATAGGTAGGCGGTTAGTGGTAAAGCGTATCTACGTTTGACTCTGTGCTATCAGATCTATTGGTCTAAATTCTATTACAAGAATGCGCCTCGGCTAAACCAACAGTCACAACCTCTGGAGTTACGCTCTGTGAAAAATAAAACAGAAAAGAACAACGTCATAAATAACAGTGGAAAGACAACGATATGTAACCCTAACTCCTCGGTAATCAGATTAGTGTAATTCAACATAACTTGACAAATTATCATGCTCATAAGAAGCGTAGCAGTACTCTCAAATTTTAAAAGGGCGTAGCCATGTCTGCGCAATATCAAACAGAATTTTTTTATCGTACTGAATAGACGTCGGGAAATCGGTTAGCAACTACAGAAGATAATAATTCCTATTCGGACGGCAAATAAAAGCCCAAAGATATAACGATCATATTTCAACTTGGTAATTATAACGATCATGTCAGTCACAAATATGGTCGCCTGAAATGGTTCGCAATGCGATAGAAAAAAAAAACTATACCATGTTAGAGTCCACCTTGGCAAATCGATCAGAATATATATAAGGACATAAGAACAAACCGAAAGTAACTGTAGTGTAGTAAAAGTTGAAATCGTTAGCTAAGTAGGAATTAGACGAGACGGCCTTAAGCGCGCAGTCGAAGTCTACTTCGCATTCCTACTTCACATTCCGGTCACAAACTGGGATTTAGCAGATCAGAAACAAAAAGAAACACAAGCACATGGAAAATCCATGCGTCCTATGCTCCAGAATCAAAGGGTTGCCGCCAAACTTTGCAACCCTGAAATATCAGTTAATTTCACAGAAACCGAGTTAAATGAGGATGTAACAACGATTGGAAACCAACGAAGATTAAACAAATTTCAACAAAAAAAAAAATCTAACCATCAAGAACTGAGCGGAGTAGAGGAAGGCGAGGCCTGTAAATCGCCCTCAGCCTTTACGCCTTTATGCAGACAAGGTTGAGTTCGCCGCACGACCCATGGGAACCAAGAGTAACCAGGGACAGCGAGGTCGTGGGACAATACCTGTAAACAAACAACACCACCCGGATAAGGGTAAGTGTAGTGATGAATCTCCAGAAAAAAAATTATTCAACATGAATAAACCAATAATATTTCAGTCCTAAAACCATTGCGAGAGATCAACAAAAATAATACTCGGCCCCAAACGGTTGAAAGTCAATACGCTCGCCCTGGCCTCTCTGCCAAGCGGTGTAGATTTGAGTAACAATAAAACCAGTGGAAGAGAAACGCGAATGGAAACAAAGACCAAGAAAATGAAATCGCAATAGGCAGACTGGGTTTTAAGGAAGTGAACCGTGACCCTAAGGGCTGTTGCTGGTTGAATGTATAAACAAGACAGAAACCTGAAACCCTAATTGCAGTGGCCAGGTATTTGTGTAAAATCCGAGGGGGAGATCTTACAAATATTGGCGTGCATTGAAATCGGTACCAGGGTAGCATAACCGTAGTTATTTAACCCTAAAAATATCAGGTACAACGCAGTAGTAATCCGACTCAAGCAATACGATCCGTCCTCGCCGAGGTGAGCCATACCATCGCACCTCCTAACCTGTGTGGACACCGTCGAGTTCCTCCAGTCCAGGTACCATAGTTGAAAGCCCAAACTGTACCTGGAGACTTTCAGTGAGTGCGAAGGAGACACGATAGGGCGGTAGTTGTGTACTGGCACCAATGAATGCGAATCTGCCGTGGTAAGTCTACCCATACAAACACTCCAAGCAAACGAAAAACGCCTTCGTACCTGCCATACGAACCAGGGAGAATTGTTAATAATGACAGTTCAGATATTTGAAACGAGCCTATTGTTGATTGAACTCAAGTAACGTAAACATTCAAGGAATATTGGTTGTGAAACAGTAAGCCGATGATTATAAATGGTAGTCTTATAGCAAACTAAAGCATTATATGAGCTGTATATGGTATATGACTATTTCGTGTAACATTCCTAATACACTATCAAGATCTAAATGATAATGCAATAACTTTATTCCATAGGAATATAAAGGGCCGAATTACCAAGGCTTACTTGTATGTGAAAACAAAGGGTAACATATCCATCTTAGGATAGGAGGATATAAATACAAATGAATTAACGTTAGAACATATAGATGTTGGAGTTCGTGGAAGAATATTTACACATAAAGGGTTGGGGGTGAATTGGAAAACCCCTATAGTTCTATGGATAAATATATTGCATGTATAATTAAGAGTATTATTAAGTATTCATAAATGGTTGAAGTGATTAGTATAACACCTATGCATATATATATACAGATGTACATATATATAGGTGTATAGTTGTAGATAAAATAAAAGATGGTAAGAGGCATTATCACAAATAGATATCAAGAAGGATACAATACTTTGGGATTCGGGAAGAAAAAAATAAAAATAAAAAAAAATTTGGAGGCGTGACAAATGGTATCGGAGCCCTAGTTAAAAAAATTGGGCTGTTAATTTTGTGCTCACTACTTATTACATATTTTGTTTTTTTAATTTTTATAAACTTTTGCTAATCTGTGTTGTAAGTGTGTACAGTTGAAATGGCTGAAGGGGAAGGGATTTATGTGGATCTGCGGGATGAGTTTGCTACTCCAGATCCCAATGCCCCGGTAATGGCTATGTTGCACAGGCTGCAACGAGAATTGGCTGAACTGAGAAGCCAGAATGACATATTGTCATCAGCCAGTAAAGAGCAGGAAAAGCTCATCAGAGAACTCACTTCCCGGAACAGCCAGGAAGGTGAAGGTTCCGGAAAGAGAAAGATGGATGAGTCGGATGATGATGATGCTGCTAGACAACAACATAAACAGAAAAGAGAATTGCAGGGAGAATTTAGAAAAATCAAACCTCCCTCCTATGATGGGGAGAAGGAGGAGGATGCTGAAGCTTGGTTGCTGAACATGATCAAGTATTTCCAAGTATATGAATATGAGAGAAATCTGAAGGCCAGATTAGCTGTGTATCAGCTGCAAGGAAAAGCCACACTGTGGTGGGAAGAGACAAAAATGGTGCATGCCATTGAGGAAAAGACAGTTACTTGGGAATATTTTCAGACTAAGTTCTAAAGTCGTTATTTGAATAAACGTTATTATGACGATAAAGCAAAATAATTCCATGAACTTAGGCTAGGACAACTCACTATTGATTATTTTGTCACTAAGTTTACAAATTCACTGAGGTATGTTCCTTACATTAGGGAAGAAAAGGAAAAAGTGCAAAGGTTTTTAAATTGCCTTCCTACTGTGTACAAGGAGAAAATTGAGTTTGACAACCCAAAGACAATGGATGAAGCTGTTAGAAAAGCAAGATTATGCTATCAGCAGTTTACAGGCAAAGTTGAACAAGGGAAGTGCTGGTTGAACAAGGGTGAGTTCAAAGGCAAAAGACCAAAACCAGCATATCTAAGAAATTTTGGTAGAGATCATCAACGGAAAAAATTCAATAAACCAAAAGAAAGTCAGACTGCTCAATCCCAAGTGGGTTCAAAACCAGTAGAAGGGAACAATAAAAAGGAAGGGACAGTCAGAATGAAGGAACCTTTGAAGTGTTGGGGCTGTGGAGAACCCCATATGATGAGGGATTGCCCCCATCGAAATATTCATATGATCAGCAGAGAGCGAGAGGCAACAACAATAAATGACATAGCCAGAAATATTCCAACTATCAGTGCAGCATTGGAAAATCGGCAAGCAGAATATCAAGCCACCATGGTGGAAATGGATGGTAAGATTTCTGACCTACCTATTACTGTTTTGATTGATCCAGGTGCTTCTTTGAGTTACATTAGTCTTGAAATTGTAGAAAAATGTAACATTAAACCTGAAAAGTTTCAGCAGTCATGGTTGGTACAGCTAGCCACTGGAACTAAGAGAAAAGTCACACATAAATTGCCCAAAACAGCAATACAACTAAATGGCTTTACAACAGAAGTAAATTTGAACATATTTCCATTAGGATCCTATGATCTGCTGATAGGAATGGATTGGCTGGAAAATAAAAAAGCTCTGATGAACTGCTGGGATAAAACCCTGCATTGTGTGGATGAAGAAGGGAAACCTTTTACACTAAAAGGGAAACCAAAATCCATTTCAGTAAGACAAATATCAGCCTTACAATTAAAAAGAACAGCTCGAAAAGGATACTTCAAGAGTATATGGCAGTAAGTGTGGAGAAGAAATAGAACATCAACCGAGGAAGAGTTACCTGGATGCTATACCAATCTTCATCGTAGAATTTAAGGAAGTTTTTCCCTAGTGAAATCCCCTC
Organism: Pinus albicaulis; assembly: GCA_034641835.2. Classification (NCBI taxonomy): domain Eukaryota; kingdom Viridiplantae; phylum Streptophyta; class Pinopsida; order Pinales; family Pinaceae; genus Pinus; species Pinus albicaulis. Next base: position 1,169,524,133 of record CM076579.1, on the reverse strand, counting down.
GCCTTCCCCCAAAAGAGAGATTGATTTCTCAATCGATCCGGTTAACAGAGCAACCCTGTCCCGAGCAATCTACCTGATGAGTCCCTCCGAACTAATGGAACTGAAAATGCAATTGGGTGGAGTTGTTAGACATAGGATATATAAGACCAAGTGTGTCTCCGTGGGGAGCACCTGCTTTATTTGTGAAAAAGAAGGGATGGAATTTTTAGGATGTGCATTGATTATCGTCAACCGAACAAATCGACCATTAAGAATAGATATCCACTTCCTGTGATCGATGATCTTTTTGATCAAGTGAGAGGAGCTCAGCCTTTTTCCTGTATAGACTCCAAGGACCGGTTATCACCAGCTTAGAATTAAAGAAGAAGACATCAGCAAAACAGCATTTCGAACCAGGTATGGGCATTACGAATTTGTAGTCCTACCTTTTGGGTTGACTAATGCCCCTGCCACATTTATGTGCCTGATGAACAGTGTGATGAATAAGTATTTGGACAAATTTGTTCTTGTGTTCATCGATGATATCTTAGTTTATTCCAAAAATGAGGAAGAACATAAGGAACACCTGAGAATAGCGTTGCAGAACTTAAAAGGAAACCAACTATATGCTAAATTCAGTAAATGTGAATTTTACAAGGATAAGATTCAATATTTGGGTCATATTATTTTTGAAAAAGGCCTTGCCGTTGACCCTGAAAAGATAAAAGCAATTAAAGAATGGCCAGTCCCAACTAATGTTTCAGCAATAAGATCATTCATGGGGATAGCAGGCTACTATCGTAGATTTGTGGAAAGATTTTCTGCCATAGCACATCCCATCACTTCATTACAAAGAAAGGGTGTCAATTTTTTGTGGACTGAAAAATGTCAAAACAGTTTCGAGCAGTTAAAACAAAAGCTTATTTCAGCCCCTATATTAAAAATTTCTGATCCTGATAAAGAGTTTGTTGTATGCACAGATGCTTGCAGAGAAGGGCTGGGAGGAGTCCTGTTGCAGGAAAATTCAGTCATTGCCTATAAATCTAGGAACCGAAAATACAGGTGACGTAATTCATGCATATGATTTGGAATTTGCAGTTGTTATCCATGCTCTGAAGATGTGGCGGCACTATCTTCTAGGAAAAAATTTCACATTAATGACTGATCATATTAGCCTTAAATATTTTTTTTCCCAAACTGACCTGAATGCAAGACAAGCCAGATGGCTATCCTTTTTAAGTGAATTTGATATGGACATCAAGCATATCAAGGGGAAAGAAAATAAAGTTGCTGATGCATTAAGTAGAAACGCTTGTCAACATTTAAACAACATTGGGAGTAGTGCTCAAATGGAGATAGAGGAATTGGTAGGAAAAGCAGCAAGTCAAGATCCCCAATATGAAGCACTCTTGGTGAAACTACAGAAACAGGATAAAACTGAGTTCACTAAAAACCAAAGAGGGCTACTCTACTTCAAAAACAGGTTGTATATTCTAGATATAGAGTCACTGAAAAGAGAAATTCTGGATGAATATCACAAACAGCCCTATGCAGGACATCCAGGATACCAAAAGATGTTAACAGCTTTGAAGAAGAAGTTGTTCTGGCCAGGAATGAAGAAAGATGTGGCAGAATACTTAAGTAAATGTATGGAATGTCAACTAGTCAAAGTTGAGCATCAACACCCAGCAGGGCTTTTAAATCCCCTGCCAATTGCAGAATGGAAATGGGATGCAGTTTCCATGGATTTTATAACAGGACTACCCAAAACCAAATACCAACATGATTCAGTAATGGTGGTAGTAGACACTTTAACCAAAGCTGCTCACTTTATACCAGTTAAATCTACTTTCGGAACAACTCAAGTAGCTAATGTTTTCCTAAAGGAGATAGTAAGACTTCATGGAGTTCCCAAAGTAATTGTCTCAGATCGAGATGCTAAGTTTATAGCAGCATTTTGGAAGGGGTTGTTTGGAGGGATGGGTACTAAACTGAATTTTAGTACTGCCTATCACCCTCAAACTGATGAGCAAACAGAAAGGACAAATCAAATTTTAGAGGATATGCTGAGAATGTATGTGATGGATAGGCCATAAAAATGGGAAGAGTATCTACATTTAGCTGAGTTTTCCTATAATAATAGCTACCAATCCTCTATTAAGATGAGTCCGTTTGAGGCACTTTATGGGAGAAAGTGCCGCACTCCCTTGAGTTGGAGTCAACCAGAGGATAAATTGGTATTGGGACCAGATGCACTACAAGAGATGGAAAGAATTGTTAAACAAATTCAGAGAAATATAAAGACAACACAAGATCGCTTTAAAAGCTATGTCGATAAGAAAAGAGTGCACAGAGAATTCAAAGTGGGGATCATGTGTATTTACGCATCAAGCCCAAAAAGAGCACACTTTGAGGCCGGAAGTTGTGCTAAACTTGCACCCAGATATCAGGGACCTTGAAGTATTAGAAAGGGTGGGACCACACATAAGTCGGCTCTCACTTCACCCCATGTTAGAGTGCATAATGTGTTTCATGTTTCATTATTAAAAAGATATGTGCATGATGCTTCTCACATACTTGATTGGAATGTCAGACAGTGGAACCGTAAGGGGAGTTTTCGCGTAACCGCTTCAAATATTGGAGCGGGAAGAAATTGAATTGAGAAACAGAACAGTGGCCAGAGTAAAAATGCAGTGGAAGCACTTTACTGCTGAAGAAGCCACCTGGGAAAGGGAAGCTGAAATGATGGATAAATATCCATTTTTGTTTAAATAAACTCTAGTAGTTGAATAACAACACCGAGGACGGTGTTTATTTTTAGAGGGGGAATATGTAACACCCCCAATTTGTGTGTTGAATTTTTTAGACATTTGAAATTAAATCCTAAGGGGGTGGACCCCAAGGTATAAGTGTGGTGTGAATGTAATTGCATATTTTATTTGAGGAAATAAATAAAATGATTGTGCATTTTGACGAAGATGAGAATTAGAGATCACTTGCCAAATCCATGAGGATGGATAAGGCAACAAATCCCCAAAATCTTTCAAAAATCCTTGAAAGAAATTAATTTAGATTTGAGGAGGAATCTAAATTTCCCCAATGAAGAGGAAAGTATTTGGGAAGAGGTGAGAAAAGCTGGAAAAGCTGAGGAAAAGCTTAAAACAACTTTAAAGAGTCCCAAAATGGGAAGCCTAGGCTAAACAGGAAAGAAAGCATCCTGCTATTCTGGACGCAGAATTAGAAACATGCTTTGGGGAATTATGAGCTTAAATAAGCTGCTCCTAAGCAGATCAGGGGTTGATCTGTTCTAGGAGGTGATCTCAGCTCGGGGGTGAGTCCTGGGAGATAAAGAGGACTCTAAGGTTGGGAGGTTGGTCAATTGCAATAGTGGTATGTTCCTGTAATTTTCTGTTCATTCTGATGTATTATGGTATGAATTAGCTACATATAAAAATTTAAGAGAATCTGTATGTTTGATTTTGGTACTACATTTAACAGAGTCCATCATAAGGCATTCACCTTCCAGATACTGTTTAGTTGTAGACCAGAAATCCATGGAGTAGAAACCCCGGAAACTCTAAACCAAGGTTGGTTTAAATCTGAAGTTACTTAGTTCCCATAGATAATTAAATATTAATTGGTTCTTGTAGATACAAATGGGATGATCTTATGTATGATAGGAAAATATGACAACAGAACTTATTACAGCAGAACTTAAGTCTATATGGTACATAGCAAAAGGGAAGTAAGCAAGAGTAATTCTACTCTATAGGAGCATTATAACATTTATAAGTGTATAGAGTGCATCTCTAAATCTATTCTTACTTCTTGAAAACCAGTATCATAGAAAAATACTTGACTTATAATTAAGGCCCTCTAGTCAAGTATTATTAAAAACATATAGATAGGCCTCAAAAGAAAAGCAGAATTTAAGAGTAAATGCTCTAGAACATATATTTGAATTCTTAGTAAACCACAAAGTAAATCTGCACTATAGAAGTGTTACCTCATTCATAGCCAGTATAGAGTGTATTGAAGTTTAAATTCACCTCTAACCTCTAGAAGAAATGTTATGGTTATGGATTTAATTTATACTCAAAGCATACTATCAAATGAACTATTAAATCCATGTAAAAATATTTAACAAAAATATCCATATGTTAATAAGTGTCCAGAACCACTACTCATAGGCCCCTTTTTACACAGACTGCACGTGTAGCTATATCTGTAAAGATATGAATCATAGGTATGGAAAAAAAAGAGATCTAACCTCTTGCATGGACATATTATTTTTAAATCTACCCTAACCTTTGCAGTAACGATCATAGTAACTATAAGGTGGATTGCATTTTAAATTTATCCCTAAGAATCTTGAAGTAAAAGTCATTTTAAAGAGGTGTAATCCATGTCTAAACATAATACCAAATAGATGTAGGTGCTTTTAAAACACCGAATAAGTATCTAGGGCTAACCAAACAGATTCTTTTCACATCGACTACAAATAAAATATGGTTATGCAATTCCTATACATATATATTGATAGATAGGTACGAACCATATATAAAAAGGGCAATATATGAATCAAAATAAATATGGAACCTAAGCGCCATAAACTTAAGCCATAACGATGTCTATATATATACATTACAATCAAACTATAAAAACCCGTGAGTTAGATCAATCACTCCTGATAACATTGCGTTATAAAAGAGTAGTGAGGCGAGAAAAATATATATGAAATCTGCGCATACCCAGAGAGTAATTATAGGTAGGCGGTTAGTGGTAAAGCGTATCTACGTTTGACTCTGTGCTATCAGATCTATTGGTCTAAATTCTATTACAAGAATGCGCCTCGGCTAAACCAACAGTCACAACCTCTGGAGTTACGCTCTGTGAAAAATAAAACAGAAAAGAACAACGTCATAAATAACAGTGGAAAGACAACGATATGTAACCCTAACTCCTCGGTAATCAGATTAGTGTAATTCAACATAACTTGACAAATTATCATGCTCATAAGAAGCGTAGCAGTACTCTCAAATTTTAAAAGGGCGTAGCCATGTCTGCGCAATATCAAACAGAATTTTTTTATCGTACTGAATAGACGTCGGGAAATCGGTTAGCAACTACAGAAGATAATAATTCCTATTCGGACGGCAAATAAAAGCCCAAAGATATAACGATCATATTTCAACTTGGTAATTATAACGATCATGTCAGTCACAAATATGGTCGCCTGAAATGGTTCGCAATGCGATAGAAAAAAAAAACTATACCATGTTAGAGTCCACCTTGGCAAATCGATCAGAATATATATAAGGACATAAGAACAAACCGAAAGTAACTGTAGTGTAGTAAAAGTTGAAATCGTTAGCTAAGTAGGAATTAGACGAGACGGCCTTAAGCGCGCAGTCGAAGTCTACTTCGCATTCCTACTTCACATTCCGGTCACAAACTGGGATTTAGCAGATCAGAAACAAAAAGAAACACAAGCACATGGAAAATCCATGCGTCCTATGCTCCAGAATCAAAGGGTTGCCGCCAAACTTTGCAACCCTAAAATATCAGTTAATTTCACAGAAACCGAGTTAAATGAGGATGTAACAACGATTGGAAAACAACGAAGATTAAACAAATTTCAACAAAAAAAAAAAGTCTAACCATCAAGAACTGAGCGGAGTAGAGGAAGGCGAGGCCTGTAAATCGCCCTCAGCCTTTACGCCTTTATGCAGACAAGGTTGAGTTCGCCGCACGACCCATGGGAACCAAGAGTAACCAGGGACAGCGAGGTCGTGGGACAATACCTGTAAACAAACAACACCACCCGGATAAGGGTAAGCGTAGTGATGAATCTCCAGAAAAAAAATTATTCAACATGAATAAACCAATAATCTTTCAGTCCTAAAACCATTGCGAGAGATCAACAAAAATAATACTCGGCCCCAAATGGTTGAAATTCAACACGCTCGCCCTGGCCTCTCTGCCAAGCGGTGTAGATTTGAGTAACAATAAAACCAGTGGAAGAGAAACGCGAATGGAAACAAAGACCAGGAAAATGAAATCGCAATAGGCAGACTGGGTTTTAAGGAAGTGAACCGTGACCCTAAGGGCTGTTGCTGGTTGAATGTATAAACAAGACAGAAACCTGAAACCCTAATTGCAGTGGCCAGGTATTTGTGTAAAATCCGAGGGGGAGATCTTACAAATATTGGCGTGCATTGAAATCGGTACCAGGGTAGCATAACCGTAGTTATTTAACCCTAAAAATATCAGGTACAACGCAGTAGTAATCCGACTCAAGCAATACGATCCGTCCTCGCCGAGGTGAGCCATACCATCGCACCTCCTAACCTGTGTGGACACCGTCGAGTTCCTCCAGTCCAGGTACCATAGTTGAAAGCCCAAACTGTACCTGGAGACTTTCAGTGAGTGCGAAGGAGACACGATAGGGCGGTAGTTGTGTACTGGCACCAATGAATGCGAATCTGCCGTGGTAAGTCTACCCATACAAACACTCCAAGCAAACGAAAAACGCCTTCGTACCTGCCATACGAACCAGGGAGAATTGTTAATAATGACAGTTCAGATATTTGAAACGAGCCTATTGTTGATTGAACTCAAGTAACGTAAACATTCAAGGAATATTGGTTGTGAAACAGTAAGCCGATGATTATAAATGGTAGTCTTATAGCAAACTAAAGCATTATATGAGCTGTATATGGTATATGACTATTTCGTGTAACATTCCTAATACACTATCAAGATCTAAATGATAATGCAATAACTTTATTCCATAGGAATATAAAGGGCCGAATTACCAAGGCTTACTTGTATGTGAAAACAAAGGGTAACATATCCATCTTAGGATAGGAGGATATAAATACAAATGAATTAACGTTAGAACATATAGATGTTGGAGTTCGTGGAAGAATATTTACACATAAAGGGTTGGGGGTGAATTGGAAAACCCCTATAGTTCTATGGATAAATATATTGCATGTATAATTAAGAGTATTATTAAGTATTCATAAATGGTTGAAGTGATTAGTATAACACCTATGCATATATATATACAGATGTACATATATATAGGTGTATAGTTGTAGATAAAATAAAATATGGTAAGAGGCATTATCACAAATAGATATCAAGAAGGATACAATACTTTGGGATTCGGGAAGAAAAAAAAATAAAAAAATAAAAATTTTTGGAGGCGTGACATAGTTATAGTAATACTTCGATTTTTCTATCTTTAAGCTGTTTATGTTTCTGGGTTATTGAATCTCTTAGCTTATTTCACCTAATTTTTTACTCTTTGTATTTCTAAAATATCCAGATGAAAATGGAGGGCATAAAACACTTCTGGTCCTTACCTATCTAGGGTTTAAACCTCTCGTTCGGAAGTATGTAATTGGAGTTAATTTGCAATCATACTTAACCCGTAATTTCATATTTGTAAAAATGAATTGTATCATGAATTTCTATTTTTTTTCTTATAATGGTTATTAAGATTATTTATTGTTTCTACAAATAATATCTGTGTGCATAAGAATGTTAATAACTCTTGTCTAGACATATTTTTAATGCCATTAACAGATACTAATGCCACTAGGTCTCTTCTACCTAGGGTGACTGTTCCTAACCGTCTTTCCCTTTATTTTCGACTTAATGTGTTGTTGGCCTGAGAACCCTGTGATCAAGGGAAGGGTCTTTTACCCAATTATATTCCCATTTGATACCTACAGATTTGGGGTTTGGAGGTCTGTTAAGTTTTTTAGAAGCTTTAAAAGGCACCAAAAATACCCCTTTTCTCTACTACCAGTACCCCGACAGTCAAATGAACTATAACATTACTAATAAAAATAATTAAATAATGTCATATCTCCATTCCAGAGACATTCCGCATATCATTTTTGTACATAGATATCCATACCTCCTACACACAGTACAATAATCATCATAACTTCTCAATTTTAATGCAATTGCTCATGAACTTATCTGGAATTTCTGCTTCACTGGTTAAGCCTCCCAACCATAAGTGAGGAAATCATGTCCTCAAATCCCCTCGTGCTCCTTTCCAGAGCAGAAGTAAGTAATATGGATATCTGGAGTTAGACCTCAAGAATTCTTGTCCAACCTTCTTTCCAAACTGGGCATTCTCCATTCACAACTACCTCCTGTTTCCATTTTCATAGAACCCCTTCCCCTCCCCAAGTTTTCCTTTTTATTCTTTAGGGGAAAGTAACCGTCAATAACTCCATTTTTACTCTAGAATCTTGGAATTATTTACTAACCAATTATCAAAACTTCTAAAGAAGAATTCTTTTATTCATAAAGTAAAATAGAACTCAAGTTCATCAACTAATACCCATATTCGTTAATCGCCTTTTCAACTTAAAGATTAAATTTACTTTTTAGAAGTCTTCTAACAATGAAAAAATAAACTAATGAAATGAAGCTTGGTGTTACAAAAGAATATTGAAGTGTATTTAAAACAAAAGAAATGATTCATATGTTAAATAAAATATTTTAATGTCAAATATGTATATTATATATAGTTATTTCCCTAGGTCAACTCAATTGGTGATTGAAGCAATGTGAAATCTGTGAAAATTGAGAGATCCAAGGTTCAAATCCCCTATTTGCAACCATGTTAATCCAAAGGACGATAAAACATAGACGCCAAAGTTTTACTAATGGTTACTTAATAAAATTATATACATGGCTAATATTTTTCACACACACACAGATATATATATATATATATATATATATATATATATATATATTTTGTTTTAAATTCAACAAATATTTACTTGAGTTGTAAATTTAAGTTGTATAGTGTACACAATCCAAATGTGGAATGCTATTCTCAATGCATTGGATCTATTTATACATTAGAAATGTAATTTAAACAATAAAATTTTACAAATTATTATTATTATATATATATATATATATATATATATAGATGAAATTTATTAAATATTGAGAGGGAGAAAAGTTTCAGAGATACAAACCTTTTTAAAATTTTTCACTTAATAGTTTGCATCTCAAAAAAATTGACAACTACATCTAAATCTAAATATGTAAAAACTAATAATATTTTAATTAGAAATTCCAATACAAACTGTATAAAAAATAATGAATAAAACAATGTTGCTAGTGTTGGTCGAAACCAAATCATGAATAATGATAATTTGTTGAATGTTGAAATAAATAAATAAACAAGAGAGCTATGAATAAATCTCTATATATTGTATTTTTACTTTATATTGTATTTTTACTGTATATTGTATTTTTACTGGATATTGAAGTTGATATTTTGAAATATATAAATTAGCATAGATCCATATTAACTCAGGATCAACTAAGTGTAGAGAGGGATCAAAATTTTCAAAATGAAAACTTTTTTTAGTGAAAAATTCGAGAAAAGATTTACGCCTTCAAAAATGAATTTTTTTTTTAGTGCAAATTTCAAGAAAATATTTGCACATCCAAAGATTTGATTCTTGAAATTTCTTAGTAAATCCTTAGTTAAGATAAATCTAATGTGTGTTCTCATTAATTTTATTAAAACCTTGTTACGATGATATGCATCCCCCCTGTTGTAACTCGCTACTTTAATCATTTTTCTAATTAATATTTTTGATCGGATGGTGTGAATTTGATGATGCCGGTATATTATCGTCATCCTCACTCCATCAATGAATGGAATTGAAAGTAATAACTTCCTTGCATATATAAATCACATGTTTAAACCATACTTAAATTATTTTTTTACAAAACATAGTAAAAATTTATTGTGCCTATTGTTCATATCCACGTATGCTAATTAGTTAGAAATGAAATTAAAAAAAAAAACTTATAAAAGATGCATTGCAACGTGGATTAATTTTGAAACTTATAACTGTTGACATTCTCAAATGTATAGTGTGAATTTAAAAACTTTTCCTCCACTCCATTAACATAGTGGTTTCCTATGCATGCCTGCTCATATGTTACTATAAAGAACAAAATATCATTTTATTAAACTATTCTTGCTGTGGTAGATTGATTTTTTATTACTTTAAAAAAAATTGGTGTTGCTAAGTATTCAACTCTCCATGCTACCCATTTCGACTTGCTTCCTTAATGTATCCACCTGCACAAATAAATCTAGAATGATGAATGGGGTTGACATGATGTATGATAATAAAAATAATTACAGTTTCATATTATTTAAACAATATAATGAATAAATAATAAATGGTAGGTTTAAATTATAGTATAGTTTTAGGTTTCATAATGTGATGTAAAAAAAAATTTGTGGATATCATGTGATAATATATCACTTAACCAATGCAATTATACTTCTTGTTGTATTCAACATTTGTGTTAACCTTTGATGTATTGAAAGCTCCGATTAATAATAAGGTTTCATTATCACACAATTTCCACAATTGCAATATAAGGGATAAAACCTAATATTAAATCATAATAAAATTATTTTAATACAATAATAAATTGTAAGATTAAATTATAATAATTATTTTAATATAATTATATTATTAATAAATGGTAAGATTAAATTATAATAAGTATTTTAATACAATTATATTATAATATTATATTACTAAATTATTATAAGGTTTATGGAGTAGTGCTCTCCTATGCATGCCATTCGAATGTATTCCCACTCACAATTAACTATAAAGAACACAATATTATTTTATTAAATTTAACTATAAAAAACAAAATATTATTTTATTAAATTATTCTTGCTCGGGTGGATTTATTTTTTATTAATTAAAAAAAAATCTCTCTGGTATTCAACTGTCCATGCTACCCATTTGGACTTCCTTAATGTAGACTTACTTTTTTTTTTTCTAAATAAGACTAATTCTATTAAGTGTAAAGAGTACTAGTACAAGACTGCCTCAGCGTCTGCTGTGAGAGCCAGACAGCTGCGCTTGATAAGCATGTTGTTCATAAAAAGTCTGGATCGCCCATAATGGCAAATCGATCCTGTTGACATCATATTCTTGGCCGCCCATGGTAGGGAAACCGGCCTTGAGTTTATACAAACCATAGAGACATAAATATATAAACTGAAAACTTCTATCAGCCATTCTAGCTGTGCTCTGAAACTAAAAAGCAAAAAATCTCCAACAATGATTGAACAAAGAAACATGGAGGGAATGAAGACTACACACATTGGCTCATCCTTCATGTGCTGGAGACATCGGCTCCTCAACGATCCTGCAAGCATATTCGTAGTCATTACTGTTGTCAGCCATGCCAGCTTGGCCGCCATCCTTCAGGTTCGGGTCCTCAGCATCATTACTCAGCACAGCTTGAGATGGGAGAGAAGAGGAGTCTGGGAGGCTTTCTCTACCAGTGGAGCGAGGGGTGCGAGGAGGCGAAGGAGAAGCTGGGTGGGTAGGGGCCTGATAAGAAATTTCCTCACGGAGGGAGATATTAATGAAGGCAGTCACGATGGATTGAATGGAGGTGCAGTGAAAATGAAGCTCTACGTGCTGAGAGGTTTGCCTAATGGAGGACCCCGAATGCACTCTGCCAGGAGGAGTAGAATTCGAAAGAGGAACAAAAGGGCCATCGTGACCGGACTCATGTATGTGACCACGACCTCTAACTCTGCCTCTGCACGAAGCTGGAGGATGTACAGGCTCATCACTAGCAGATGAGGAACCCGAGTCAGAGGAGGGCGTGGGTTGATGAAAGGAGGCTTGGCCCCGGCTGACTCCACGCCGACATCTCATCCACGGGCGGAGACGAGGCATGGAGAAGGGAGTAGGGGAACGACGACAGATGAGAGCCAATTGATCACCAGTAGGAATGTCTGAACCTTCAATGAGCTCTGCAGAGATGCTTAGAGAAGAAGTAACACTGCAGAAGGAGCTATTGGAGAAGTGAAGCCCAGGGAGAGTCTCCAAGCAGGCCAGAAGACTGCATCGATGCCCTATGTGAGTTTTGATGCTAGAGTCGGCAAAACCAGGAGGGAAATTGCCTCGGAGGGGAGTCAGAGCTCTCCCACAGCTGCTGCTATTGTGCTCGCAATCCATAATGAAAACAGGGATTAGAAGAACCGCCATATACATTGGCATCGCAGGGTAATTAAACGACGGATTGATAGCCCGAGGTGGCATATTAATAGCGTCATTAAGGCTTGTACAGGGGGCCATATGGGCTTCCCATGCGAGCTCCTTTGGGAGTTGCGTAGGGGCCCTAGTCCCATCAAACTGCCACCACATCCGCATCCGGAGTAATGTAGACTTACTTTACTGAATATGATGTTTCATATTATTTATACAATATAATGAATAATTAATAAATTGTAGGTTTAAATATTAATATAGTTTTAGTTTCATAAATTAGTTGTAAAAAAATTTGTGAGTATCATGTGATCATATATCACTTAACTAATACAATTATACTTCTTGTTTTATTAAAAATTTGTAGTAAAGTTTGGTGTATCGAAATCTTTGCTTGATAATAAGATTTCATTAACACATAATTTCTATATAAGGAATAAACCTGAAGGTTAAAATTTAATGAAATTATTTTAATAAAATAATAAATTATAAGATTAAATTATAATAATTATTTTAATACAATTATATTATAATATTATATTATTAAATTATTATTATTATATAAAATAATAATAAAAATAAAAATAATAAATTATTATAAATTTAGAATCTATTTTAATAATATTTTAACCTTGTAAGCATTAAAAAAGTCTACTTGATCAATCGAGATGAGTAAATTGTATTTTAATGCAATATCTAATTAATATAAATTAATTAATTAACTAATTAAAACATTAAAATATTAATAAATTGGAGCAGTAAAAATTATTAATTAAAACATTAATTAATAGCATTAATTAAAACATTTTACAATATGTAATTAAAATTTTTATATAAAAAATGTTTAATAACATTAAACATTAATTCAAAAATCTATAAAAAAATATGTTGACAATTGATTAATATTGACAATTAAATATGTTATGATGCTCGAATGGTAAAGAAATATATTAGACGTTGCAATTTGAAAAACATTATCGCAATGTTACACATTGCAATTTATGCAACATTACTACATTAGTCAAACACATCTACTAATACAATTGACTATTTTGGAGTATCATTTGTAGTCATCACTCCTCAAGTTTAGTCAAACACAATTCCCTATTATGGTTAATCATTGTCTCTACGACCAACCATGATCAACCACGGAAAACGAATCTATTGTGAACTATGATCAACCATGATTAACCAAAGTCAACCATGGTCAACCATGATTAATCATGATTGAATTTCATCAACCATGATTAAGGTCTTTCTCATTGAATTTGGCCAACCACGGTTAACCATGATCAACCATGATCAACCATGGTCATTTAATGTGAACCACTGTCAATGATGAACAACAATGTTAAACCACCATCAACCATGTTCAAGCATCATCATCCATGGATATAATGGTCAACCAATATTTCTATGGTCAACCATGATTAACCTTGTTTAAATATGGTTAACCATGGTCATTGTATCTATGGTTAACCATGGCCAACCATGATCGACCATGATAAAAATAGTCAACCATGATCAACCATGGTCAAGAATGGTTAATTATGGTTGGTTATGGTCAACCATGATCATGGATGGTTCAATATTGGTAACCATGATCAACTATGGTAAATGAAGATCAAGGTCCATATGGTTGAATCCGGTCAACCATGATCAACATGGTCATCTTTGGTCAATCATGGTTAACTAAGAACATTTCTTGTTCTATAGACTCATCATCGACAACCATAGTCAACGATTGTTATAATGGTCAAACATGGTCAGCCAAGGTCTCTATGCCTGATTATGTTCATCCATTGTGAAAAATGAATATATTTGTGGTTGAATATGGCACAATTTCCTATTCATGGTTAATCCATATCTCTACATTCAACCATGGTAACTCATGGTTAATCATGGCTAAATTTAGTCAAGTATTGATAATGTATCTAGTGTCAACCATGATCAATCAAAATTAATAAAATTCAATGATGATCAACCATATTCAACCATTGGCAGTGATGGCCAACCATGATTACCCATGGTTAAATTTTTTCAACCATTATCGACCATGATTAAGGCCTCTCCTATTGAAATTTGTCAACCATGCTCGAGTGTAGTAAACAATGATTTTAGACCATGATAAACCATGGTGAGACATGGTCATTTAATGTGAACCATTTTCAACCATGATCAAACATGGTGAAGCATCATCAACCATGGTATTTATGGTAAATTAATGTTTTTATGGTCAACCATGGTTAACCATGAATGAATATGGTTAACCATGGTCATTTTCTATATGGTTAACCATGGTAAAAAATGGTCAACCATGATAAAAATGGTGAACCATAGTCAACCATGATCATCCATGGTTTAATATCATCAACCATGATCAACCATGATCAAGGCCTCTATGGTTGAATATGGTCAACCATGACTAACAACATTCAACCATAATCAACATGATCATAGTTGAAAATGTTCAACCATGATCAACCATAATCAACATGATTTTTTTTTAGTGTTGTAATATGTTCCTAATATTATAATATTACTTGAGTTTATTAATCTCCCTTTTGTCTATAAAACCCCGTCGGTCTACTAATCCCTTGGGTTTTTTTAATCCCAATGCTTTATAATATTATTTCGTTGGGTTCATTAATCACTTGGTTTATAGTATATATAATCCCTTGGGCTTGTTAATCCCTTCATTTTATAAAAATAATACCTTGGGTTTATAACGTTAATGCCTTTGGTTTATTAATGCCTTGGTTTTATAATATTAATATGTCAATATTATTAGTGTTTAATATATAATCCCTTCGGTTTACTAATCCTTTGGGTTATTATATTTATAATATAGTATAGTCTATAATATAGTATTTAGTATAAATTATGCAAGAACATTGACTATTGTGATTATGCGTGTGCTTAATATACATTAATCAACATGTATGAAACACATTTAATAATGTGGGTATTGTAATGTTTATAACATTTGGGTCTATAATATTTTTGGTTTATAATATGAGGGTTTGTAATATTTGGGTATAATATTAAGGTTTATATTGTTTAAGTTTATATTATTGGATTTAATAATAAGACTTGTAATATTTGTTTTAATATATATATATATATATATATATATATATATATATATATATATATATATATATATATATATATATATATATATATATATATATATATATATATATAGATATATATATATATATGTGAGTTATAATATTTGGTTTTGATATTATGATTTACATTATGGAGTAATATGTTGGCTTATAATATAGATTCTAATATATAGGGTTTATAATATTGTGTTTAATATTGGGTTTAATATTAGGGTTTATAATATTGTGTTTAATATTTAGAGTTTATAACATTCAAAATTATAATATTTCAGTTCATAATATTTATTCTTAGGTTTTGTTGATCTCTTGTGTTTTTAATATTGATCCCTTGGCCTTATTGATCCCTTAGATATTTAATATTTATCCCTTGGGTCACGAATTTCTTTGGTTTGTAATATTAAATACTTGGGTTTATTAGTTATTTTATTAATAACCCTTAGGTTTATTAATCTCCCGAGTTTAAATATTAACTCTTATGGTTTATTTATCTCTTGAGTTTAAAGTATTAATTCTTATGCTTTATTAATTTCTTGGCTTATAATATTAATATTTACCCCTTGGGTTCACCAATTCCTTTGGTTTATAATATTAAACCCTTGGGTTTATTAGTTATTTTGGTTTATAATATTAATAATCTTTTTGGTTTATTAATCTCTTTAGTTTAAAGTATTAATTCGTAGGGTTTATTAATTTCCTAGGTTTTTAGTTTAAGATATTAATTCTTAGGGTTTATTAATCCCCTCAGTTTTCTAATTCTTTGGGTTGGTAATATTACGTGTTAAACATTAGTATTACACTTTAATATTAATTCATGGTCCAATGTCACATTATGAAAAACATTGTCTCAATATGAAAATCAGCCATGGGCTACCATTGTTAATCATAGTTAGTCGTAGTCAACGAAGGTCTTCCATGGTCGAATGTCACATTGTGACAAATATTGTCTCAATATGAAAATCAACCATGGAAAACCATGGGAATTCTTCGTCCAATGTGAGATTGTGACAACAATTGTCTCAATGTTTAAATTAAGCATGCTCAACTATGTTTATTTTATGATTTATAGTATTTATCTAAATATTTTTATATCCTTGAGGTTTATAATATTTATCTAAAGGTTTTTATATATTTGAGGTTTATAATATCAATATCTTAGGTTTAATATTATTCCCTTGAGTTTATAATATTAATAATCATGTGAGTTTATCAAGCCTTTTTGTTTAAGATATTAATTTTTAGGCTTTATTAATCTCTTATGTTTTTCACATTGATCCCTTCGCCTTATTGATCCCTTAGGTTATTAATATTTATCCCTTGGGTTCACCAATTTCTTGTATTTATAATATAAAACCCTTGGTTTTATTAGTTCTTTTTGTTTATAATATTAAACCACCATTGAGTCTTAGAATCTCTTGAGTTAAAAATTACTAATTCTTAGGATTTATTAATTTCTTAGGTTTTTGAGATACAAATATTAATTCTTAGGCTTTATTAATCTCTTATGTTTTTAATATTGATCCCTTCACCTTATTGATCCCTTAGGTTTTTAATATTTATCCCTTAGGTTCTCCAATTCCTTTAGTTTGTAATATCAAACCCTTGGTGTTATTAGTTCTTTATGTTTATAATATTAATAACCCCTTGGGTTTATTAATATCTTGAGTTTATAATATTAATTCTTAGGGTTTGTTAATCTCTTGAGTTGAAAATACTAATTATTACGATGTATTAATTTCTTGGTTTATAATATTAATATTTATCTCTTGGGTTCACCAATTACTTTGGTTTATAATATTAAACCCTTGGGTATATTACTTCTTTTTGTTTATAATATTAATAATGTATTGGTTTTATTAATATATTTAATTTAAAATATTAATTATTAAGGTTTATTAATTTCTTAGGTTTTTGAGTTTAAAAATTGTATTCTTAGGGCTTAATAATTTTTTGTGTTTTTAATATTGATCCCTTGGCCTTATTTATCATGTAGGTTTTTAATATTTAACCCGTGGATTCGCCGATTCCTTTGGTTTATAATATTAAACCCTTGCGTTTATTAGTTCTTGTTGTTTATAATATTAATAATCCCTTAGCTTTATTAATATTTTGAGTTTTAATATTATGATTTATGTTATGGCATATATGTTGGGTTATAATATAGATTCTAATATATAGCGTGTTTATAATTAGGGTTAATATTGGGTTTATAATATTTGGGTTTAATATTAGGGTTTATAATATTGTGTTTAATATTTAGAGTTTATAAGATTTGAGATTATAATATTTCAGTTCATAATATTGATTCTTAGGGTTTATTGATAGCTTGTGTTTTTAATATTCATCCCTTGGCCTGATTGATCCCTTAGGTATTTAATATTTATCCTTTTGGTTCACCAATTCCTTTGGTTTGTAATATTAAACCCTTGGGTTTATTATTTTGGTTTGTAATATTAATAACCCCTTCGGTTTATGAAAAACATTGTCTCTATATGAAAATCAACCATGGGATACCATTTTTAATCATAGTTAGTCATAGTCAATCAAGGTCTTCCATGGTCGAATGTCACATTGTGACAAAGATTGTCTCAATATGAAAATCAACCATGGCAAACCATGGTCATTCTTCATCCAACGTCGCATTATGTAAACAACTGTCTCAATGTTTAAGTCAAGCATGCTCAACCATGTTTATTTTATAGTTTATAGTATTTAACTAGAGGTTTTTATATACTTGAGGTTTATAATAGTAATATCTTAGATTTAATATACTCCCTTGAGTTTATAATATTAATAATCATGTTAGTTTATCAAACATTTTTGTTTAAGATATTAATTTGCAGGTTTTATTAATCTCATATGTTTTTCATATTGATCCCTTCGCCTTATTCATCCCTTAGGTTTTTAATCTTTATCCCTTGGGTTCACCAATTCATTGGGTTTATAATATAAAACCCTTTGGTTTATTATTTCTTCTTGTTTATAATATTAAACTACACTTGGGTCTTATAATCTCTTGAGTTAAAAATATCAATTCTTAGGGTTTATTAATTTCTTAGGTTTTTGAGTTAAAAATATTTATTCTTAGGGGTTTTTAATCTCTTGTGTTTTTAATATTGATCCCTCAGCCTTATTCGTCACTTATGCCTTTAATATTTATCCCTTGGGTTCACCAATTTATTTGGTTTGTAATATCAAACCCTTGGCTTTATTAGTTATTTTTGTTTATAATATTAATATGCCCTTGAGTTTATTAATCTCTTGAGTTTAAAATATTAATTCTTAGTGTTTATTAATCTCCTGGGCTTAAAATATTAATTATTAGGGTTTATTAATTTCTTGGTTTATAATATTAAACCCTTGAGTTTATTACTTATTTTGATTTATAATATTAAAAATGTCTTGGGTTTATTAATCTATTTAATTTAAAATATTAATTATTAGGGTTTATTGATTTCTTAGGATTTTTTTATTTTAAAACCTTTATTCATACGGTTTAGTAATCTTTTGTGTTTTTAATATTGACCCCTAGGCCTTATGGATCTTGTATGTTTTTAATATTTATCCCTTGGGTTCACCGATTTCTTTGGTTTATAATATTAAACCGTTGCATGTATTCGTTCTTTTGATTTATAATATTAATAATCAATTGGGTTTATTAATATTTTTAGTTTAAAATATTTGTTATTATGGTTGATTAATATCCTAGGTTTTTGAGTATAAAATATTAACTCTTAGGGTTTATTAATTTCTTGTGTTTTTAATATTAATCCCTTGGCCTTATTGATCTCTTGGGTTTATTATTTCCTTGGGTTTTTAATATCAATCCATTGGGTTTATTAATCCTTTAGATTTTTAATTCATTAGGTTTATAATATTAACAATCCCTAAAGTTGATTGTTCTCTTCGGTTTATAATATTAATAATCACGTGAGTTTATCATTCATTTTTATTTAAAATATTAATTCCTAGGCTTTATTAATCTATTCCCTTTTTAATATAGATCCCTTGGGCTTCTTGATCTTTTAGCTTCTTAATTTTTTTTCCGTTGGGTTCACCAATTCCTTGGGTTTATAATATTAGACCCTTGGAGTTATTACTTCTTTTGGATTATAATATTAACAATCCCTTCCTATATTTGTAAGAGATATATACTTATTGTAAATAGTAATAAAATACTAGTATTATATATATATATATATATATATATATATATATTAGTTTAATATATAGTATCAATATAGTTTATATTATTAATATATTACAAGTAGATATATAAACTATATTGATAATTATATTCATAAATATATAATGATTATTTTGGTAAAATACATGTGGTGGGTGGTGGATATAGGCCTATCTACTTATATCAAACACATTAGTGAATGTGGTTGTAAATATATTTCATATAAGCCTATCCGCTTATATCAACCACATTGGTAAATGTGATTGCACTAGTTTTAATATCTATGCAATGTTCATGCAATATTTTAGTAATTATAGCATTTTTCTTTTAGATTTAATTAATTTTTTTTATAAAATTAGATTACATTAAAATATTTAATATAAAGTAAATGAAGATATTAATATAAATAAAATTTATTAATTTAAATATAATGGTAATTTTTTTTAATTATAATTAGAATTTTGGCTAATAGTCTTGAACATAAATAAAAGTTAATTAACTTGTTGAATTGAATTGTGATGATGATGATGATGATGGTTAACGTTCATTGAGACTAAACTTTGGTCTATCACACTTAAAGAGAAAAATTATTTAGTTTTCTTTAAAACTGTACTCCTATGCTCAAAGAGCTTGGAGAGAAGCGTCCTGATCTCATTATAATTTTGACATGTTAAAAGGCTAGGAAGGTCGATATTGCAACAAAGATTATGAAATTAAGATCTAATGTGGGTGTACATAGGGAATTATAAGAGGAAGGAATTTTCATTCTCAATGTTCATATTTTCACAGAGATGGAAAATCCTTTCCACCCATGGTGTTTTAGGAACTACCCATTGACCTGTTTCACTATGGATCTCATGAGAGTTAGTTCTTGTCTTGGCTATACTCATTTTTTTCTTCGAGCTAGTTAAAATATAGAGATACTTTTGATCTTTTTGAGTAGGATTGATGACCTCCTTATAATAACTTAATTTTATTTTAGCCTCTAAATCTTTATCACACCGCATTTTCTCTTTAAACTAAGAAGTAACAATATTTGTAATGTTAATAATATTTTTCCATGCAATATTTTCGTTGACCTACCAATGGTTTAACTAGGCCCTGGTGTCTTTATACCAACCTCATTTGAGCCTTAGTTGGTTTTGGCTGGAATTTAAAGCTAGCTTAGGGAGCCTATGGTCTCCCATGTTATTTATTTTGTGCTTGTACAATAGGAGCCTAGTCATAGCTAGGCTCTCAATAGGGGAAAGACCCATTTCTATAAGGAGAATAGGATAGGGTGTATTGCTTTTAATTTTGAGTTTATACCTTATAAAAAGCTTCTGGATTTGCTCAATATTTCTCCAGGATTCTCTAGAGATGTTGCAACCCCAAACCTCACATCCATACAAGATAACATGAGTGACTAAATTTTCAAAGAGGATCTTATTTTTATCCCACATTATAATGTTTGTTGCTTTACACTTATTTTCAAGACCAAAATAATATTTTCACCCCCCATTAATCCTTTTCTCAATGATATAGTTCTAATTGAGGTTCTGATGAATATCAATTCCTAGGTACTTGTAAGAAGAAACTTCCTCCAAGTTACTATTTTCATACACAAAATTAATGTAAGTGTATTTTTTGGATTTGATAATCATAACTTTTGTTCATCATCTTGTCCTGATGAAGAACCACACTGGCTGGTTCAAAACGCGTCGAAAAAAAATTCTTACATGTGATTTTCACCGAAAATTTCTTATAAATTTTTTTGTTTTTTTAGTGTTAACACTCATACCCATGGTAGAGAAAAAATCCTTAAGAATTATTATTTTTTTATCAATATCAGATGGGCACCTTGAGAAGAACAATATCCTCATCATAGAGAAGAAGGATGATGACTATTCCAGCTAAGATTGTGCCAGCAGAACCTTCTTCCTCTAAACAACCTTCTAGCTTGTTGATGTAAATGGAAAATAGGGTAGGGGAGAGTGGGAAACCTTGTTTAACTCTGATATTACACTTAATATCTTTTGATCACCCCTCATTTCTCTTAAAATTGGAAATTACATTCTCATATAACCTTATAGAGGAAACTCTCAACTTGAAAGGAACCTTTAGTTCTTCTAATATATTCCATAGGTTATTTCTAGGAACTATATTGAAAGCCTTTCTAAAGTATAAAAATCAACAAAAGAGACTGAAATTATCATTACGACATTCCTCCACAATGATCCTAAGCGTAGCAAGGTGGTCTGTTGTTGGGTGTTGCCTTCTAAAACACACTTAGCCATTAGCCCTCTTACCTTCACTTTCAAGTCATATGTTCATCTTATTCTCCAAAATAATACCATATAACTTGGCTAAGAGAGGGCTAATCATAATTTTCTGATAATTAGAGGGGTTATTTGTATTCCCACTTTTAAAAATAGGAATAATGAGGCTCTGAGTCCATGGTTTAGGGAACCCTTGCTTGAGAGCTTGATTGAAAAGCTTGTGGATGTGAGGGATGAGGACAAGCCCTCCAATTTTTAAGATTTCTTCCTAGTAACCTTCAATTTCCTTATCTTTTCCATTTTCCACGTGCTTAAACCCAAAATATATGTCTCCTAATGAGAAAAATTCTTCTGTTGTGAGCAGGGTTTAAAATTTATCTATGAAATTTGGAGATTCATAAAGATTTTTAAGATAGGAATTCTAGTCATGTAAAGAAATTCTATTATTATCTTTAGTTTTTATAGTTAGAATATGCCTCTATAATTTCATAGGAGCAACCTTAGAGAGGTGTAATAGATTATCTTGTCTTTTATGAATATCCTGCATTTTGTCCCTTTTAGTTAGGGCTTTATATATTTTTATCTTATCTATTTTAAGAGACTCATCAAAAACTTCTTTAATTTCTCTCCTCACACTTTTATAGTCTTTATCATACCAAGGGTTGGTTTTGATAGTTCTTTTATTTCTTGAAAATTCAATTGAGAACTTGTTAATATAATATGAGAGGTTTGTAGTAAAATTATGACAGAGGTCTTCTATATTGTCTATACTAGATAAAGGAAGAAAATTAATTTTTAAGTCATTTAGAAAAATATCGTTTTTATTTCTATGAAATAGTAAGTTCTTATGGCTATGAGGATTATATTATATAGGCTCTCTATGCATGAAAAAATTGAGAGTTACAATTAAAGGTATATGATCATAGTCAGGCTTGTAGTCGTTTAAAATGTCAAAATTTATTATTTCATTGTATAAATGGATATCGAAAATAACATAGTATACCATGCTACTACCAGGCCTATGGATATAGGTCATCTGGATAGAATTGGGCCACTTCTTTAGACCGTTGCAAATTATAAGATCTTGAGCATTGTAGATCTTGACTAGCTCAGACCCAAATAAAATTTCCCTTAGATCTTCAGAGATTCTTTTGTATCGACTAGGTAGAGTAAGGTATTCGTCTAACTAAAGAGGACTAGGTTTGGAATAATTGCTTAGAATAATAGCTTGGTTGCTTGAAGTTCAAGCATTAACGTCACCCATTAGTAAGGTATTACCTTCATTCCTTAGGCTATAAATATCATTCTCTAAACCATTGTAAGGACCATTTTTATCTAAATTGTTTTCCTTATAGAAGTTAGAATTGATAGGGGAAAAATAACAGATTTCTATGTAGGTTTTTTTATCATTAATGTTAGTAATCTCTATCCAAATATATTGGTTGTAAGGGTCTTTTTTATAAAGCCTAGCGTGTGGGGAGATGTTCTTCCTAATGTAACAAGCTATACCCCCAATGCCTCTACGGTAGGATTGCTTGTTCCAGATTGACCATAGTACAGAGGCATCTATGTTAGGGACCTTAGAAATAAACAAAATTTAATTAATTTATTGAATTATCGACTTAATAAAAATAATGAATTCCATTAAAAATAATAAAATTATGATTTTTAAAAAGTAAATGAAGATAATAATATAAATGAAATTTATTAATTTTAATATAATGGTAATTTTTTTAATTATAATTATAATTTTGGTTAATAGTCTTGAACCCATATAATTGGTGAAACAAATTGTTCATCAAACCATAGTGAATTTAAGAATCATAATTATTTCTATTTTATAAAATGTTTTTAACATATTTCCATGAAAAAACTTGTATGTTCCTTTAATTAATTTATCCATGTTCTCACCATGTTTTCTTTGCACTTTTATTTGTAACTTTCCTGCGAAGGTAGTGAGGCACATCTTTATTGTATTAAACTTAGTGAGGGGAATTAAAACATTTATCCATATTCTCACCATGTTTTCTTTTCACTTTTATTTGTAACTTTCTCACCTAGGTAGTGAGGCACATCTTTATGGTAGTAAAGTTAGTGAGGGGAATTTTATGGTGGCAAATTTGATTTTCTATGTATTATTAAAAGTGTAAAATTTGTGTGGAGTTGATAACTCAAGTGGTTAAGAACATGGTTTGTTTTTCCATGAGTTTGTTTTATTTCACACGACTTAACCTACATCTATCGATCATCTAATCTCAACTGCTCATTAGAGGAAATTTCAACCTGAAAGTGCCCATTAAATTTTCATGTAATTTCCATGTCATAATATGTGAACCAATAAAAATGATTTAACTTTAAAAATAGGTACATGTAAATATTTTTGCGGGAAAAGAAGAAAAATAATTTTTCTTATAATTATATTTTTGGCTTGTCTCCTTATAATTTTACTCAAATTTCACATTTAGAAACTCATTAGATGTGGAATTAAATTCCACATCGAATGAATACCCATTATGAAAACTTTTGAGAAGACCCACATTAACAAAAAATGCAGATACATTACAAAATGTGTTAAAACACATTTTTTTAATGTATCTGCAATTTTTATTAATGTGAGTCTTCTAAAAAATATGCATAATGGGTAATATTTGGATGTGTAATTTAATTCTACATATAATGAGTGTCTAGACATGAAATTTGAGTAAACGTATAAGGATATAAGCCGAAAATACAATTAAAAAAAGTAGTTTTCTTTTTTCCCTCCAAAATTCATAACTTTTATTTTATTATTTTAAATACTATTTTAATATTTTTCTTTAGGACACCAATTTTAGGCTGAAATTTCCTTTAATGACCCAATATATTTGTTTTTTCAAGGCCCTCTCCATCATTTTTTTAGCACACACTCACATACTGGGCATCTTTGTCTCCATCTTTGGAATCTTGGTTGAATAAATGTCTTGTATCTTTATACTTTCTTTATCATTTGTTGGAGTAATGAATTATAACAACATAACTATACCTATATTGAGTTAGAAAGACTTAATAAAGTATCAATACATCCAATATTCCAAATATATGAAATAAGTACAAATTTTCACCATCTCGCTCACCTATTGCCATAGCTACCGATAGGTTGGCCAACATCTATCAAGCTATGTCATAAAAATGGATGAAAATTACCTTTGTTGTTGCCTTTAAACAATATGGCATTAGAAATGCTTCCAATATCCTTATATTTGTGAGATTTATGAGATCACCTATACTTATTGTTGCAAAAATATTGTCATTGATGGCAAAGGAGCACAAAGGAGCAGCACCAAGACAAGAGAGAAGATCAGATTCAGATGGAATTCTTGCAGAGAAGGAAAGTAACGTGGCAGAGGCTACAAGAGGAGGGTTTAGACAGGAATACGTTTCTTTACAATTAGGGTTGTTATTATAAAGAAAATCAGGGTTTGGCACAATATATATGTAAGCATATGAATCGGGAAAATTCAAAGGGAAGGTATGAGACTGTGTGTTTAAGAAGTGTAACATTCAATGAATAGAGGTAGAAGCAGAAATCTCTAGTTCTCGACATAACTTAGGGAACAGTGGAGCAGAATGAAATGAGAGAGCAATGATAATCAGTCTCTATTTATTGAGTTATGCAATGAAAAGAAGGTTTCATGAGAAATTGAAGTTAAACAAAGAAATGGTGAAAATCCGTGTTTGAACGCGATTTAAAACAAAGTTTGAAGGACAAGCGGTTTTAGGGAAACGATACACTATTGTCGTGCCGCTTTTGGTATATGAGCGGTTTTATCCATTTCGAACGTGATCAATTCATATTGCGACACGTCACAAGCGTAATACCACCCATTTCACGTCGCTTTTGGTTGATAAACTATGGAGGTTGAATGAACATGATTGCCGTCCAATTAGATCTGTGGGAGATCTGACGATGTTTGCGTCGGTAATTGAACGGGGTTTACAACAAGGTATGGAATCGACACTTTATGTAGCAAAGTTTTATTAAGGTTTGGAATCCAGTTATATGAGGCCGAAAGGCTTTAATATTTGTTTAAAGCACACTATAATATTACATTGCCGAGGGTTTTAAATATTCTTGTTCGAAGGTCATTACATATTATAATGTGCATTATATTGTTTCCAAAGGTCTAAATATTCCGAAGGCTTATTAATATTTCTGAAGGTTTAATGATATTTCAATGGAGTTTTATTAAAGTGGTTGAAGTTCGAAAATACACTGTCGAGGGGATTTTAACCTTTCATTAAAATGAAATTAAACATCTCCGAATGTTTTGATATTCAGTCCAAAAGAGTTTAAAACATTGGGTTAAAGTGAGTTACATTGTTCCAAAGGTTAAAAAGGGGATTTTTCTTTCGAATATTATAAAAGTGGATTATAATGTTTTGAAAGGGAAAAGGGTGGAATGATCAAAGGTGTGGGACCGGCGTAAAAAAATGGATGATATTAAAGGAGATGTGATGCGATGGATGCGATGCGATGTGATCGCATATCGCAATCGGGGCAGGAGAAAAATTGCACAAACACAGTGTTCATAGAAAATGTGAAGTGCGATATGATGACATGGCAAGTGACGTGGCAAGTGACATGGCAAGTGACACGACAACTGACGTGGATCTGACCCCAAAAATCACAAATAAATCAAGATGATGTGGCAAGATGACGTGGTAGTAATGTGGCGATGACATGGCAAGGTGATGTGGCACGATGACATGGAGATGATGTGGACCTGGCCCACATATCGTAAATCGCAAGATCGGAGGGGTGAAGATCGTAAGAGCAAAGTTTCGATGTGATGCAAGCGATGGATGCAGTGCAGTGGATAGTGGTGATGTGATGCAATCACATATCACATATCGCACATGATATGGGTATGCATGGTGTGAGAAATGATACTGTGATAGTCGATATTGCGATGTGAAGTAGAGATAAAGTCAAGTGGGACTCAATCGCATATCGCTCATCGCAAGCTCAGGAAAAGGCGCGATAAAGGAGCCGGATGCGATACAACTGAGAACCATTATTTAAAGAGATTTCAAGTCCGGGTGTAAGTGATTTTCCTTTGTAAATCGTTTCGGAGAGCAAAAGGAGGACTATAATGGAAAACAAAAAGGAAAGTATGAACGCGGGTGGAAAGGCTCGAGTAAGAACCTGACGCAAAGAAAAAGGCAGAACCAAGTGTTTAGAAGAGCGGTGAAGGTTGAACGCTGTGGGCACAAGAAAAAGAGGCAGAGTCAAGAAAAGAAGAAAATAGTGGCACTGTTGAAAACAAACAGCTGGGTCAAGTTAGGCCAAAATGATAGTTATCCAAAACTATGTTGACTATAACAACAGAAACTGAAAAGATAGTGACAGCAGCAGAAAAGAAAAACGTATGGGGAACCAAGAGCTGAAAGGGTTGATTGAAATGTTTGATTGTAACTATAATTGAATTATTGAATTTATATTGTTTTTTATGCAAATGCAAGTCTCCGTAGGCAAGGAAAAACTCCACTGTAATACATTCTGTTATATTATTCTGAAAGTGCTAGATAAGAAAATGAGAAGGGGGAAGGCAAAGAGTCATACATGTTCATTTCAAATTCCCTATGGAATGCAAATAGTTATGAGATGATCCCTATAAATAATGTTAATAGCATATGCATATGGGGGTTTGAGAGAATGAAGAAATGGGTGAGACAGTGTAAGAAAAAGAAGGAGCAGAGAGAGGAGTTGTGAAGATCCAGAGATGATATAAAGAAAATTTGAAGGTTGGAAGGTTAGTAGTAAAGAAGAAGGGAAAAACGAAGAGTTGATATCCAGTGTAAATCAGCATATGATTTTATTTTACGATGAAGGAATTTGGTGCTTCCATGTCAAGTTGTAGCTTGATATAAGTCCAGTTGTAGCTAGCTGAGGTAGGAGCCTCCTAGAGGTTGTAGTTTGCAGAAAATATATGGGAGTTGGAGCTTCCTTGCAAGTTGTAGCTTGCAGAATTGAGGTAGTAGCCTCCTGTAGGTTGGAGCCTATAGAAAATCAGTGGTGAGAGGGAGTTGGAGCTTGCCTTTGCATCAGAACAATAATAAGATGTGGTTTTATCCCTTAAGGGTTTCCACTTATATCTGTTGTATATGTGCATGATGATTATGTGTTGAAATTCTGTATTTAATCTGCTTATACCTGCTTCTTACTTATTAAGATTAGTGTTCCATTGTATATTAATTTGATCACGAAATGAAGATGTAAATAAGCATAAAATAAATTTTTACAAGACCATGAATGCATTAAACTGATTCACCCCCCCCCCCCCCCTCTCAGTTTAACCAAGGGTTCAACAATTGGTATCAGAGCAGGTTCCTTCTGTATCAGTTTAACAACTAGAAGGAGATCTGTGGTCCCTAAGATGACTAGTCTAGAAGGATGCTCAACAAATAAAGCTCCTCTGTTTATTGGTACAAATTATGCCTTCTAGAAAATAAGAATGAGGACGTACATAATGTCTCTAGGAATAGAAGTTTGGGCTGCTGTGGAATTGGGATATGCCCCAAAGGAGTCTAACTCAGAGAAATATGCCAAACTAGATTTTGTAGCTAATGAAAAAGCCATGAATTATCTCTTAAGTGGTTTGTGTGAGGCAGAATTTCTTAAATTAATGCACAAAAATACTGCCAAAGAAATATGGGATACATTAGAAAGTATCCATGAGGGAGATAAAAAGGTGAAGGCTGCCAAGATGCAAGTCTATAGAGCTCAATTTTAAAATATAAAAATGAATGAAGAAGAAGATGTTGCTAGCTTATTCTTAAGGGTTGTAGAAATTGTAAATAACATGAAAAATCTAGGAGAAACCATTAGATAATGTGTAATTGTACAAAATATATTGAGATCTTTACCATCCAGGTTTAACCCCAAGGTTTCTGCCATAGAGGAAACAACTGACTGGAAAACATTGACCATGAACTAATTACTTGGAAACTTAACAGCCTATGAGATGAGACTTCGACAGAGGAAGTCAAATGTGAAGGAGGCAGCCTTTAAGACAGAGAAGAGAAAAGAAGAAAAATAAGATACATGCTCCTGCTCTGATGAAGAAGAGGCCAAATTTGTCATAAGATTGGATAGAGGCTCAGGCAAGTATAAAGGTAAACTTCCATTTAAATGCTTTAAATATGGAAGAGTTGGGCACTATGCATCTAAGTTTCCTCTTAAGAAAACAAAGAATCAGACTCAAGAGACAGAGAAAACCAAAACAAATAACTGGCAGAAAGGGAAGAGATTCAATAGCAGATCATTTTAAGCTCAGTAAGATAGCAGTGCATCTGAAAACTTAGATGAATCATCAAATAAAGAAGGAACCTCTGAATTTGGGTTGATGGCCAAGGAAGAGTCTGAAGGATTCCTTTTAGAATATGAGGAATAAGGTGAGGTAGATCTTGAGGGGGAGCTAAGAAGTGCCCTGGAAGAAATAGACAGACTTAAACTCAAGTGCAGAAAAAAGAAAGACATTCTCCTCAAATATGTAAAAGAAGTACCAAATTTAGAAGACCTCATTCAATTGAAAGTAGAACTTGAAGAAGCTAAGAAGGTGGAAGACATTCTGCTAGAAAAAATTAATGATAAACATCAGGAGCTAGAGAAATTAGAAGAAGAAATCGTATGGCTGAGAAAGAAACTAGAAAACACCCAAATGGAATTGTTAATGAACACTCCTCGAATGACAAGCACTGAACAGTTAGACATGATTCTAAATGCTCAAAGGTCTCCTCCCATAAAGGTTGGGATAAGATATGAAGGAGAAACCAGTATGACCAAGGTAGAAGATAACAAGAATATCATTTTTGTAAAAGCTATAAAGGATAATGAAACAACTCAAAAAGGAGCCACAGAAGTAGAATCCAACAATAACTTGATGTGTGATGAAACAAATAGAAACAAGTATCAACATCAAGAGACAAAGAACAAAATGAAGAAAGAGTCAGGTGAAAAAGGCTCTTAAAATCTTGAATATGAATTGAATAAATTCGGAAGCTATCAAAAGAGATTCTTTCCTCCTATGAGAAATATCACTTGTTTTTATGCTACAAGTTGGGACATATTGTTTCATACTATCAGACAAATTTGATCGATTTCAACCAACAAAATATGCAGAAATTGAAAAGACTACCTCGAGAAAAAAAATTGAGAGGACAACCCTTCATCAGGTACACTAATTGTTTCCATGGGTATTGCTTTTGCTGTAAGGGTTTCGGCCATAAAGCCATGGAGTGAAGAAAATATGGACAAAGAATGATGTTAAAAAACTCAAGAAGATTTATGATCAATGGAGAGTTCACTCGTACACATAATCCATTTAAAAATATAATCAAATTCTTTGTATGCCATAAATATGGACACATGTCTTCCAAATGTCCCCTCAAAGAAAGCGGTCCATATTCTCAGAAAAGGTTCCAAACAAATAGCTTCCTACAGTGGAAAAAGAAGTTGAATAAGTGTGACCTGGCTCTAATAGCCCAAGATCAGAAAAGTCAATGGTATTTGGACAGTGGATGCTCAAAGCATACGACTAGAGATAGAAGCAAATTTGTAACCTTTGATGAAAATAAATCTGGAAATGTAACATTCGGCAATGATAAAGCAGGGAAAATCAAAGGAAAAGGCTCAGTCAGTCTGAATAATGGAAGAGGAAAGGCTCAAGATGTACTATTTGTGGCTGGGCTGAAAGAAAATTTGCTAAGTGTTAGTCAAATGTGTGATAAAGGTTGTGAGGTCCTTTTCAGAGCCCAAGATTGTGAGGTAAGATCAAGCACCATAGGAAAGACCTTGATCAAAGGTGTTAGAACAGAAAGTAATGTCTATATAGTGGAAGAAGAGAGTGAAGCATGCCACATAAGCAAACTTGATGAATCATGGTTATGACATAGAAGACCGGGACACCTAAACTTTGACCACATCATCAGTTTGAACAAGAAGAATACAGTCAGAGATATGCCAGCAATAAAGAAGCCTTCAAATACCATATGTAAATCTTTCCAATTGGGCAAACAGACCCGCACATCTTTCAAGACCAAAGATGAAATATCAACAAGTAGGCCACTTCAACTTGTACACGTGGACCTATGTGGACCTTCAAGAACTAAAGCACCAAGCGGAGAATCTTATTTCATGCTGATAATAGGTGATTTTTCTAGAATGGCATGGGTAGCATTTCTCAAATATAAATCTGAAGCACTTTAGAAATTCAAGATATTCAAGGCATTGGTAGAAAATCAAACATGACGCAAGCTAAAGTGCATCAGATCAGACAGAGGAGGTGAATTCACAGACTATGATTTTGTAGACCTATGTAATGAGCATGGGATAAAACAACAGTTTACAATTGCAGGTACACCTCAACATAATGGAGTGGCAGAGAGGCAAAACAGGCAGTATAACAGATTGCCAGAGCTATGACGCAAGAAAGTAACATTCCCCAAACATATTGGGCAGAAGCAGTACACACAGCTATTCACATTCTCAACAAAGCTCATCTAATACCAAATTATGATAAGACTCCTTACGAATTATGGCATGGTAAACCAACATCAATCAAGAACTTTAGAGTCTTTGGAAGCAAGTGTTTCATAAAAAATAATGATGAAAAACTAGGGAAGTTTGATGCAATAGCTGATGAAGGAATATTTTTAGGATATGCATCCAAGAGTAAGGGTTACAGGTGCTACAACAAAATACTGCACAAAATTGTGGAAATCATTGATGTAAGACTTGATGAATATCTACCAGATAGAACACGAAGCACAAGATGCAGCAATCCTCGAGATAATCATGAAGATGAGAACCAAGATAATGATGAACAGAGAAAAACAATAGAAGATACTGAATTAAACTCAAAAGGTACCTCAAGACACACTCAAAAGAACCATCCAGAAGATCAAATCATTGGGGACAAGAGTGTGGGAGTCTAGAAAAGAAGACAGCTTGCTGAACAGACAGAAGAAGTATACCTAACCATGCTATCTCAAATGGAGACAAAGAAGTTCGAAGAAGCCAACAAAGACAAAAACTGGGTAAATGCCATGAATGAAGAACTGGACCAAATTGAGAAGAACAATACCTGGGAATTAATTCCAAGACCCACTGGGAAGAATGTCATTGGCACAAAATGGATATTCAAGAATAAGATGAATGAACAAGGGAAGGTAATCATAAATAAAGCCAGACTTGTATGCAAGGGATATTCACAAATTGAAGGTCTTGATTATGATGAAACCTTTCCCTTGTAGCCAAAATGGAAGCAATCAAAATGTTTTTGGGCTTTGCATGCTACCATGATTTCAAGGTATATCAAATGGATCTGAAGTCTGCCTTCCTGAATGGAGATCTAGAGGAAGAAGTCTACATGGAACAACCTTAAGGATTCTCATTAATCGATAAACATGACTATGTGTGCAGATTAAAGAAAGCCTTATACGGTCCGAAAGAAGCTCCTCGTGCATGGTATTTAAGGCTTGACAAATACTTGCAAAAACAAGGGTTCAAGAAAGGAGGAGTAGACAACAATTTGTACATAAAGGCTAATGATAATGAACTCTTGATTTTAGTAGTATTTGGAGATGACATCATGTTTGGTAGCAACAAATATGAGTTAGCAAAAGGATTTGCTGAAGAGATGAAATCAAAATTTGAGATTTCTATGATTGGAGAACTCACCTTCTATTTAGAACTTCAAATTCAACAAAAGAACACATGAATATTCATTTCACAAGAAAAATACTTAAAGGAAATGTTGAAAAGGTTTCAAATGGAAGACTGCAAATCTATGTCAACTCCCATGATCACTGGATGCAAACTATGTGCTAATGATGGATCAACAGATGTAGATAAAAAAATTTACATATCTATGATAGGAAGTCTGTTATACCTAACAACTTCTGGACGAGACATTATGTTGGAAGTAGGACTTGTGGCAAGATATCAAGCAGCACCAAAAAAAAATCATTTACTTGAAATCAAGAGAATATTTATATATCTACAAGGTATTTCACATTATGGCCTATGGTATCCCAAAGGAAAAAGCTTCACATTGACAGCATACAAAGATGCAGATTGGGCCAGTTGTGTGGATGACAGGAAAAGCACAAGTGGAGGTGCATTTTATTTGGGAAAAATTCTGGTGGTATGGCTAAGCAAGAAGAGAACTTCTATCTCTCTATCAACAGCAGAATCAAAATACATAGCAGTAGCTACATGTTGCACACAAGTAATGTGGATGAAACAAACTCTCCAAGACATGAAGGTAAGCATTGATGAACCTATTTGTATCAAATGTGACAATACAAGTGCAATAAGTATATCAAAAAATCTTGTACTTCATTCAAAAACAAAGCACATCCCAATAAAATACCACTTCCTCAGAGAGCAAGTAGCACAAAAATTATTGAAGTTGGAATATGTACCAACTAAGGAACAAACATCAGACATATTCACAAAACATCTTGCTAAAGAACAATTCAAATATCTAAGAGACAAACTAGGGGTAGTGTCTGCAGATGTTACTCTCTAACATGATCAGAAATCAGAAGAAAAAAAGGGGGGGGGCTACATACAAGAAATAGGATCAGTGCAGAAGACAAGAGCTAGAGAAATGGAGCAGTGCATGGAACAGGTCCTCAAGATCACGGTATTATGAAAATATATAAACCACACTAAGAAAATTGCAACCCTTTGCCATTGATGTCAAAGGGGGGGGAAGCAAGCAAAAGAAGAAATGGTGTTCTAAAAGGCAAGCAGAGGAAGTCTTGGAGGAGGCATTGGAGTATTGCCATCAATGCCAAAGGGGGATACTGTTGGAAATATTGTCATTGATGGCAAAGGAGCACAAAGGAGCATCACCATGACAAGGGAGTAGATCAGATTTAGATGGAATTCTTGCAGAGAAAGAAAGTAAAGTGGTAGAGGCTACAAGAGGAGGGTTTATACAGGAAGAAGTTTTTTAATAGTTAGGGTTGTTATTACAGAGAAAATCAGGGTTTGGCACAATATATATGTAAGCAGATGAATCGGGAAAATTCAAAGGGAAAGTATGAGACTGTGTGTTTAAGAATTTTAACATTCAATGAATAGAGGTAGAAGCAGAAATCTCTGGTTATTGGCATAAATTAGGGAACATTGGAGTAGAATGAAATGAGAGTGCAATGATAATCAGTCTCTGTTTATTGAGTTATGCAATGAAAATGAGGTTTCATGAGAAATTGAAGTTAAACGAAGAAATGGTAAAAATCCGCGTTTGAACGCGATTTAAAACAAAGTTGGAAGGACAAGCGGTTTTATAGAAACCATACACTGTTGTCACACTGCTTTCGGCATATGAGCGGATTTATTCATTTCGAATGCAATCAAGTCATATTGTGACACGTCACGAGTGCAATACCACCCATTTCGTGTTGCTTTTGGTTGATAAACTACAGAGGTGGAATGAACGTGATTGTCATCTGATTAGATCTGTGGGAGATTTGATGGTGTTCACGTCGGTAATTGCACGGGGTTTACAACAAGGTATGGACCCAACACTTTATGCAGCAGATTTTTATTAAGGTTTGGAATCTGGTTATATGAGGCCGAAAGGCTTTAAAATTTGTTTAAATCACAGTATAACATTACATTTCCGAGGGTTTTAAATATTCTTTTCCGAAGGTTTTAACGTTATTTCCAAAGGTCATTACATATTATAATGTGCATTATATTGTTTTCGAACATCTAAAGATTCCGAAGGCTTTTTAATATTCTTGAAGGTTTAATGATACTTCAATGGAGTTTTATTAAAGTGGTTGAAGTTTGGAAATACACTGCCGAGGGGATTTTAACCTTTGATTAAAAAAAAATTAAACATTTCCGAAGGTTCTAATATTCATTCTGAAAGAGTTTAAAACATTGGGTTAAAGTGAGTTACATTGTTCCAAAGGTTAAAAACGGGATTTTTCTTCCGAATATTATAAAAGTGGATTATAATGTTTTGAAAGGGAAAAGGGTGGAATGATCAAAGGTGTGGGACTGGCATAAAAAAATGGATGAGATTAAAGGAGATGCGATTTGATGGATGCAATGCGATGTGATCGCATATCGCAATGAGGGCAGGAGAAAAATCGCACAAACACAGTGGTCATAGAAAATGCGAAGTGCGATATGATGACATGGCAAGTGACGTGGCAAGTGACGTGGAAAGTGATGTGGCAATTGACATGGAAGCTAATGTGGATCTGAACCCATAAATCGAAAATAAATCAAGATGACATGGCAGTGACGTGGTGATGACATGGCAAGGTGACGTGGCACGATGACATGGAGATGATGTGGACCTAGCCCACATATCGCAAATCGCAAGATCGGAGGGGTGAAGATCGTAAGAGCAAAGTTGCGATGCGATGCGAGCAATGGATGCGATGAGATGGATAGTGGCGATGCGATGTGATCAAGTATCGCATATCGCACATGATATGGGTACACACGGTATGAAAAATGATACTGCAATAGTTGATATTGTGATGCAATGGATGGATGCGATGCGAAGTAGCGATAAATTCAAGTGGGACTCGATCACATATTTCTCATCGCAAGCTTAGGACAAATCACGATAAAGAAGCTGGATGCGATACAGCTCAAAAACATTATTTAAAGAGATTTCAAGTCTGGGTGTAATTGATTTTCCTTTGTAAATTGTTTCGGAGAGCAAAAGGAGGACTATAATGGAAAACAAAAAGGAAAGTATGAACACGGGTGGAAAGGCTCGGGTAATAAATCGACACAAAGAAAAAGGTAGAACCAAGTGTTTAGAAGAGCGGTGAAGGCTGAACGCTGTGGGCATGAGAAAAAGAGGCAGAGTCAAGAAAAGAAGAAAATAGTGGCACTATTGAAAACAAATAGCTGGGTCAAGTTAGGACGAAATGAAAATTATGCAGAACTGTGTTGACTATAATAGCAGAAACTGAAAAGACGGTGACCGCAACAGAAAAGACAAACATATGGGGAACCAATAGCTGAAAGGGTTGATTGAAATGTTTGATTGTAACTGTAATTGTATTATTGAATTTATATTGTTTGTGATTCAAAGGAAAGTCTCCGTAGGCAGGGAAAAACTCCATTGTAATACATTATGTTATATTATTCTGAAAGTGCTAGACAATGAAATCAGAAGGGGGAAGGAAAAGAGTCATAATTTTTCATTTTGAATTCCCTGTTGAATGAAAACAGTTATCAGATGATACCTATAAATAATGTTACTAGCATATGCATATGGGGGTTTGAGAGAATGAAGAAATGGGTGAGACAGTGTAAGAAGGAGCAGAGAGAGGAGTTGTGAAGATCTAGAGATGATATAAAGCAAATTTGAAGGTTGGAAGGACAACAGTAAAGGAGGAAAACAGAGCTGATATCCAGGTAAATCCGCATATGACATTATTGTACAGTGAGGAAGTGTAATATCCCGTTTCGGGGATATCTCTAAAACACGGCAAACTCCAACCAGACATAGACTGGGAGGGCATTTACTGGATATTTTGCCTCTAAAAAGAGGGCAAGATCCAGAGGCTACCTGGCCCTTTGCAGACTCTGTCTAAGAGTGAAAGATAAACACACCAAGTGGTATAGAGCTAGAATGCTAAAAAACAATAATAGACATATAATATCATAGAAAGAGAATACGGCAACTACGACAACTACGAAAACTATGACAACTCATCCAGAAAACATAGAGAGGAAATGCTGAGCCATTTTATTAATCTGAGAAATGTAATGAAGTAAAATAGGCAATATTGCTCAAAGCAAGTGAAGAAACACTCTCAGAAAATATAGGAAATGGTGGCTCTATGAACTACGTCCCAGCTGCTGGGAAACTGCCGTGTAGCTGCTACTGCTAGAATGGACTGAAGATTAGGGGCTGATCCCCTTGCCAGAATGAGATAAAAATAGGTGAACCTCCTCTCCTCGAAAACCCAGACAAAATCCAAAAACCATTCCAAGAATGGCCAACCCTGAAAATCACCAGAAACTGCCTCCCCAGTGAATTACGCTGGCCTCCAAGGCTCTACGTAGTGGCTAGATGGAAACAGCTGAAATACTACCTCAAACTCCGCCAAAAGTCTCCTAGGGGCAAAGGCTGACCCTCTGCTCAAACTCCCAGCGAAATCAACTGCAGAAACCCCAATCCAAAGCTCCTCCACAGTGCACTGTGTCCTCTCTCCTAGTGACTATGTAGTCTTTATAAGCTCTAGATCCGCAACAAACCCAAACAATAAAATGACTCAAAAAATACTTAAAAACCGACCTTGCCCGAGTGGGCACTCGAAGTCGCCTGGGGTTAAGGGAGAGATCTTCGGCCGTAGACACTCAATGCACTAAACAGTGTTGTAGATAGGCTAAACAACTAGCATGCTCAAGAAGACAAATGTCTCACTCAAAAATCATCAACTCAAGAATGAATGAAATGAGGAGGCTCCTCCATGTTTTATAACATTGGTTTCCATCCAAAACCCAACGTAGGCTCTCTCTCCTCTACATACTCATCTTTATCTACGCAGAAACTGGAAAAAACTTCTAGAGTGTACATAGGCCCTCCTCCTCTACCTGGTGTTAGGCCCCCCTTGACTCCTACTTAAGTCGCAACGTTGTGCTACTAGGTGGATGTCTTATTTCACCTAAGTGAGTTAGATTTTCTTCAGTCACTTTCTTATTTATTTACAAACTATAGATGGCAAACTAACAAAATTGAATATTCCAATTAGCTGTCGCTAATTAGGAATATTATAATATCCCCTGGAAAAATGTTGCTTGTCCCCAAGAAACTGAAGTGATGGATGCTGCAAAATATTCTCGCTCTCCCAAGTGGCATCCTCATCCGGAAAATTCTTCCACCTCACCAAGAATTCTCGGACCGTCCTACTCTATAACCGCCTCTCCCTGGTATCAATAATGGCCTCCGACTGCAAAACCAAGTGCCCCTCATCATCCGTAGGTGGTAGCTCCTCTGTCACTGTCACCTGCTGCCCCAACGCCTTCATCAGGCATGATACATGTAAAATGTTGTGGATCTTGTTGCCTTGGGGTAGCTCCAACTCATATGCGACTTGCCCAATCCTGCGTATCACCTTGTATGGCCTGTAAAAGCAAGGCTTGAGCTTCTTAGCCCTCTTCTACTTCAGCAATGACTGTCGGTATGGTTGTAACCGTAGGTAGACCAAGTCCCCTACCTCAAATTGTCTCTCCACCTGACCTCTGTTGGCATACAGCTTCTGCTGGTTCTGTGATGTAGCCAAATTTTCCTTGAGATCTTAGAGGATATCCTGACTCTCTTGGATCCAAATCTTGGCTCTAGGAGCCTTACTAGGACCGAACATCACATCAGCAAAAGATAAAGGATGGTACCCATACAAAGCATAAAATGGTGACATACCAATTGACATGTGATGTGTCGTGTTATAGCAGTACTCCCCCAAATGCAACCATATTAACCACGCTCGCTGCTGCCTACTGACATAGTTACGGAAGTAAACATCTAGCCACTTGTTAACTATCTCTATCTGCCCATCCGTCTGTGGGTGGTAACTGGTACTTGGTGCCAACTGCGTCCCCACTAGTCGGAAGAGCTCCTGCCAAAATACACTGATGAAACGGTTGTCTCTGTCACCGATGATGGTCTTAGGAAGACCATGCAACCTGGAAACCTCTCTAAAGAATAACTCGACCATCTGTGATGCTGTGTAATGCGTGGATATGGTGAAAAAGTGTGCATACTTTGTCAGTCAATCAATGACGACAAATATACAATCCTTGCCCTACACCATGGGCAACCCTGTGATGAAGTCTATCGAAATGCTCTACCACTTCCCCTTTGGAATGGGAAGAGGCTGCAACAGTCCTGCTGGATGGCTCATCTCCCCCTGATTACTCTGACAAACATCGCACTCCCTAACGTGCTGGAGTGCGTCCTCCTTTAGGCCCTTCCATGAGAACCTCTCCCTAATGGCCTTGTAGGTTTTGGTAAACCTCTGATGGACTGCCAATGGAGAATCGTGTGATGCCTAGAGTATCTTCTTCTTAAGCTGAGATCCCTCAATCAAAAATATCCAATCCCTGTAATAGATGATCTCATCAATCACCCTGTACCTATCATCTACCACCTGTCCATCCAGCACCTCACATGAAAATCTTTCCTTGGAGTACTCAACTAAAATTCGAGCCCTCCAATCTTTATCCAAGCTCATAAGAGATAACATGGCTGGTCTCTGTGAAAGAGCATATGCTACCGCGTTATTCTTACCCTTGACATACTCAATGTCAAATTCATATGCTTGGATCTTACTGATCCACTTCTGCTGCCTGTCCTCTAGCTGCTTCTGCTCCAAAAATAACTTGAGGCTATTGTGATCAGTCCTCACCCTGAACCTATTCCCTACCAAATACTGCCGAAATTTGGCCAAAGCATGCATGATGGCCAACATCTCCTTATCGTATATAGAATAAAACCTCTCGTGCGGAAGGAGCTTCCGGCTCTCGAAGGCTATAGGGTGTCCCCCCTACATCAATACCGTGTCGATCCCCCCTCCCGACGCATCACACTCCAAGACATATGGTTGTGTAAAATCTGGCAATGCAAGCACTGGGCAACTACTCATCACCTCCTTGAGCCTATCAAAGGCTCGCTGTGCTATATCTGACCAACTGAATGCCCCCTTCTTCGTCAAATCTGTAAGGGGTGCAACAAGCTGTGAGAATCCTCTGACGAACTTCCTGTAATAGGTACATATACCAATGAACCCTCGAAGTTCCATCACATTCTTCGGCTCTGGCCAATCTCTGATGGCTTTAATCTTCTTCTCGTGGACCCTCACTCCATCCAGTCCAATAATGTGACCCAAATATAACATCTTCATCATCCCAAACTCACACTTGGAGAGCTTAGCATAGAACTATTGCTCTTCCAAGATGCATAGCACTGCCTCTATATGTTGGAAGATGCTCCTCCCAAGTCCTGATATGTATGAGTATGTCATCGAAGAAAACCAATACAAACTTCCTCAGATGACTGCAGAAGATATGGTTCATGCAAGACTGAAAGGTGGCCGGTGCATTAGTCAGCCCAAAATGCATAACCAAAAACTCAAAGTGCTCATAATGACACCTGAAGGCGGTCTTGGGAATATCCTGTTCCCTCACCTGAATCTGGTGGTACCTTGATCTCAAATCAATCTTTGAGAAGAACTTAGCTCCTCTCAGCTCATCCATCAGCTCATTGATCCTGGGAATAGGGTACCTGTTCTTCAAAGTCTTCTTGTTCAGGGCCCTATAATCAATGCACATCCTCAAGTTTATGTCCTTCTTCTTCACCAACACTACAGAAGAAGCAAATGGACTTGTGCTCGGTCTGATGTGTCCAAGAGCCAACAACTCCTTGATGGCCCGCTCAATCGCATCCCGATAGGCTTTGGGATGCCTATAGGGTGTAGTGATCACCGCTTGAATACCCTGCTCAAGCTCGATGGTAGGCTCAAACCCTCTATCTGGTGGCCATCCTGGTGGTATATCCCCAAACACTACCTCATGACTGTCAAGGATGGCCTATATATTTGGATGAACTACTCAACTAGTGGTCTCTACCTCTGATGCCCGCAACTCAACCGCCCACTCTATGTCTCCCTTTCGGAATTCTGCCTCCATCCGGTGAGCAGAAACTATCTGAGGTGGGTAATTATGCATCCCACAGATATTCTCATGCTTTTCGGTCTTCTTGTCATCCCACTCCATCTCTAAGTCCTCCCAATCCGTGGTGACCTTCCCCAGAGTAATCAGCCACTGAACACCCAGTACCACATTGGTATCTGGTATGTTGACCATGAAAAGGTGATCAGTCATGGTGTAAGTACCCATCGTCACTGCTAACTCTGGAAAATACCAGGCACACTGCATCGTTTGGGCTCCTAGGACCAAGACTGAAAACCCGTCAAAACTCTCGGTCGGTATACCCCTCTGCTTGACCATCTGTGCATCAATGAAATTGTGGGTTGCCCCACTATCAAACAAGACTGATACTTGTTGGCCACGTACTATCTCTTGTACGTGCAACATCAAATACTTAGGAACTCCTCGCAAAGCTGCAAGGGCCCCTCCTATGGGTGCAAAAGCTGCACATCCTATCCCTAGAGGTGGAGGCGGCAACTAATCTTGGGCCATCTGACTATATCCTGCCTCCTCTTCATCCTCCTCATCCTCTTCCCCGCTATCATTGTAGAATTCTTCAATGAAGTGTGCTTTGCCAGCAACACACCTATGCCCTAGTGCCCACGGCTCCTGACATGTGAAGCACAATCGCTTCTTCCTCAGCTCCCTCCTAGCATTATCATCTATCTGTGCCCATCCTGGATTCTTCTTTGGAGGAGGAACCCTCACATCCTTCCCCTTGGGCTGGAAACCCTATCTCTGGGGGTAAGGTGTCTGCGTCTTGGGCAATGCATCCTGTAAGTTCCTGGTCCTACTGATAGCATCCTGGAGTGTAGCTGGTCTAGTAGATCTGACTAGACTTCGAAGTGGCTCTACCAATCCCTCCACAAACATATAGATCATCTGTGTCATTGATAGATCTGGCATTATCACCGAGACCCTCAAGAAATCTTTGATGTATGTCTCTGGGCTCTCTGTCTGCTTGAGCTTCGTCAACTCAACAAAATGTTGTTCCGGATCTCTTCGGTCAAAACGCTCCATCAACCTCCTGGTAAACTCGGCATATGTCATCACTGTAGAGTGTCCGAGTGTAACCATCCCATGGAACCACCAATCTTGGGCCTCACCATCCAAATGTAGTGTTGCCACCTTGATGGCCTCCGTCTCCGACATCTGGTTAAGCTGGAAATAGATATCCAGCTTCTCCACCCGAGACTTTGTCGAACTGTTTGATGATCCATCAAATGTAGGCAAATGAAATCTACTAGAGGCATGGTGGGAATCTCCATCATGATAATTTCGATGCCCTCTATGATGGTCGCAGGGTCTACTATCCCGTTGGAGCTGCACAAAATATCTGAATGTGAGAGAATCCCTGAACTCCTACCTGTAGGACTGATACTCTACAAAATACTCATCTAAGTGTCCAGGCTCTGCCTCCTCCTGGCCTCCTACCCCTGTATCTACTCCCAAGAAAGTGGGCATGGTAGAGCGGGTAGGTGCACGGGAAGCCATTGGCTGAGGAGTATCACGCTGAGTAGCACCCTGCTCCAGAAAATGGTGGGATGTACCTGATCCCTCTCCAACTTGAAATACCTGTGGAGTCTCACGCTGCCTAGCCTCCACAGCTGTGAACCTCTGTCCCATCACCTCAATCTGTCTAGCTAAATCCTGCACAGGCTTGAGGATTGCCTCTCCAAACTGTTTGGCCTCTGTGTCATCTGCCATCTGCTCTTTCTCTCTTAAATCTACTACAAGCTCCACCTGTTCTGCATCTGTGACTGTTTCTGTCTCCTGATCTGCGTCTTCTACCCGGACACAGTCTTCCTCTTCGTAGGTAGTCTCCAACCTACACTCACGGTCTCTATACTTCCTGCCTCTTTATGGTCACTTTCCTAATGTCATAAAGCACAGGCTAAGCCAGAACTATGCCCTGATACCACTGTAATATCTCGTTTCAGGGATATCTCTAAAACACGACAAACTCCAACCAGAGATAGACTGGGAGGGCATTTACCGGATATTTTGCCTCTAAAAGGAGGGCGAGATCCGGAGGCTACTTGGCCCTTTCCAGACTCGGAGATCCGGAGTGAAAGATAAGCACACCAAGTGGTATAGAACTAGAATGCTCAAAAACAATAATAGACATATAATATCATAGAAAGAGAATACAACAACTACAAAAACTACAACAACTCATCTAGAAAACATAGAGAGGAAATGCTGAGTCATTTTATTAATCTGAGAAATGTAATGAAGTAGAATAGGTAATCTTTCTCAAAGAAAGTGAAGAAACACTCTCAGAAAATACAGGAAATGGTGGCTCTATGAACTGCGTCCCAGCTGCTGCGAAACTGCCATGTAGCTGCTACTGCTGGAATGGATTGAAGATTAGGGGCTGATCCCCTTGCTGGAATGAGATGAAAATAGGAGAACCTCCTCTCCTCGACAACCCAGACAAAATCAAAAAACCATTCCAAGAATGGCCAACCCCAAAAATCACTAGAAACTACCTCCCCAGTGAATTATGCTAGCCTCCAAGGCTATGCGCAGTGGCTAGATGGAAACAACTGAAATATTGCCTCAATGTAATATCCCCTTTCGGGGATATCTCTAAGTCACGAAAAGCTCCAACCAGAGATAGACTGGGAGGGCATTTACTGGATATTTCGCCTCTGAAAGAGGATGAGATTCGGAGGCTACCTGGCCCTTTCTAGACTCTGTCTATAGAGTTGCTTGACGAATCCCACTCAAAAAGTGACTTACAGCAATAGGCAAACACATATATGAGGATACCATGAAGATACAACGTTTTTACAATGAGCTGTGAGACAAGAAGATGAATATATATCCAAGAATGATGTATAGCAGCAAGAGATTTTACAAGTCTTGAGGAAACAAAATCTCAAGAAAAGCAATGCAAGCCTCAATAGTACATGTACATAAAAATGAAAAGACACTGCTATTTCTGCATAAACCCAGGCTATGAAAAACACAGTCTATGATAGAATGCTGCTCCAAAATGATGTTAATACATGGATATGACAATATATGGCCCAAACACAATAGGGGAGCAAAGCTCTAACCCTTATAAGCAAAAATACCTCAATCCTCCAAGGGATTGGCTGAAATACAGAAAATGTAAAAAATGCTGGAGTTGCTGGGTAGTTACTGCAATTCAAATCTGGAACTTAATAGAGAATGCTAAAGATGATGAGCATTATAAATTATACCTCCTCCAATAGATCTCCAAAGTGGAAGGCGGATCCTCACACTTGATATCTTACCCTCAG
Organism: Pinus albicaulis; assembly: GCA_034641835.2. Lineage (NCBI taxonomy): Eukaryota > Viridiplantae > Streptophyta > Pinopsida > Pinales > Pinaceae > Pinus > Pinus albicaulis. Next base: position 1,169,480,473 of record CM076579.1, on the reverse strand, counting down.
ATCAATCTACAAACCTCACTGCAGCTACACCATGAAAATAATGAAGTAACTGAGAGGGACTGTGCAGTAGGGCAGGAATGAGTGTTGGCCTGATGCCAAGATCTGCAAATCAACTCCAATATCTCCCAATCTGATCCTCCAAAGGAAATAAAGACTCTCCCTCTGAAAAGCAAGAGAAGGAAGAGGTGTCGTAAAGTCACCATGGCAACACCCTAAAACATAGTATTATGCTGTTGCAGCAATAAAGCTGTCCTGGAGGATGATGCTGAAAAAATAACCTTGCCCGAGCAGGCACTCGAAGTCCCCCGGGGCTAAGGGTGAGATCTCCGCATGGAGACACTTGGTGCACTAAACAGTGCTGCAGATAGGCTAAACAACCAGCGTGCTAAAGAAGACAAATGTCTCACTCAACAATCAACAACTCAAGAATGAATAAAATGAGGTGGCTCCTCTATCTTTTATAACGTCGGTTTCCCTCCAAAACCCAACGTAGCCTTTTTCTCTCCTCCACATCCTCATCCTTATCTGCGCAGAAGCTTGCAGAAGCTTCTAGAGTGTACATAGGCCCCCTCCTCCACATGGTGTTAGGTCCCCCCTTGACTCCCACTTAAGCCACAATGTTGTGCTACTAGGTGGATGTCTTATTTCACTTAAGTGAGTTAGACCCTCTTCACTCACTTTTTATTTATTTAGAAACTATAGACGGAAAACTAAACAAAATAGAATATTCCAATTAGTTGTCACTAATTAGGAATATTACAGTCCCCCCCGGCAAAATGTTGCTTTCCCTCAAGCAACTGCCTCAACAAGTTTCCTTCCTAGCGAACGCTCTCCACCGATACTGCAAAATGTGCCTGGGTCCCAGATGCGCCACTGAATCTTCCCTGTCCTCTGCATCACCCTGATATGAAGGGATCTCTCAATGCCAGGATCCAAAACTAATCTCTCACGGTACCAACCAACCAACAATCCTCCTGGATCCCATCGCCACCATGGCCAATAATATCCCAAGTCCCACGGCTCGGGCTGCGCACTGCCTCTGGCTATGACTGATGCTCTAAGAGGCGAAGACCATGACTCCTACTGTGTTGTATCTGTCATGGTGTAAGCTGTCCCATCGACTGTGTACAAACTCATCACCTCTCTCCAATCAACTGCAAGGATAGAGCTGAAGAATCTCCACTCAAGGCATGGAGTCTGGAATATAATGAGGAACATCTCCCTCATGTGGATCCTCCATCCCCAAGAAATCATCCAAACAAAATGAGCCACATCCCAACAAGGCAACTCCTGAAAACCTCCTTCCACCTCAAGCTCCGGTAATGAAGGTGGGCTGAAAATATGAATTTGGCAAGCATCATAGCTTACCCCATGTTGTCCTTCTCTCCACTCATGAGGAGTGTAGAGTGTATGCTGATCCTGGGCTACAAAATTATTGCTCTCCAATGGCAAAGTGAAGAAAAATTCTCCAAAGAAGGTTCCTCCAACAATGAAGAACAAGCTGGCCCAAAACAATCCATCCATGAAGAGTAGGACATGGTTATCATGGAACATCCTAATGAGAGGTTTTCTATAAGTTTTACATGATGATACATGATTCAAACAATTTCTCACAAGGATACAACGCAGTATCATCCACTGCAACTTCAGAAAATTACATGGCAAGCAATGTCCATGATTCATCACATCTACTAAAGGATAGTAAATGGCTGATTGTAACAACAATAATACATTATCAAGCACTTGCCCATGCCTATACAATGGATTAATATCAATCTTATGGCCCACCTCAAAAGAGAACAAACATTTTCCTGTGGTGGCCATATCTCCTCTCATGCTCCCATTAGAACATGTAGTGCAGAAATTGTGAGAATTCTTCCCACTCAAGGACACATCCAGCTCACGTGTCTCCCTTATAATCAAGCCTCCCATAAAAATATGACTTATATCAGCAAATGGAGAAATGATCAGCAGAAAAATGAAGAAAACACTGAAGGTTACAAGTGATGCAAAGAGGCACCAACAGCTTCCCCAACAAGTACAGTGCAGTTTTACAAGTTGCTACTTGATAAGAGTACATGGAAAAAATGTTTCTGTTAATCATGCATGTCTTCGTATGATACATTATATAGTGCAACAAATGAACATACATGTGGTGATAAAACATTTTCCCAAGGCCACAGAAGAAATGGCTACCTCCATCATGTAGATTGGCCCAATACAATTCATGGAGCAATTTGACAAGCTTGCCTTCTTGTGAAGCAATGCACTGCATGAAAATGGTAAAAGTGTGCAAATCAATGAATGTATATACAAAATCCTCACCATATTCTAGAATTAATATGGTACATGGGTCCATACATGAGTCCTCCATAGTTTTTTGGCATGCAGTGAAGAAGAATGACCCATGTGCTGCAAGAAGATAATCCTCCTTTTGCTTGGAAATCCAAGTCAAGAAGAATATGCCATAGTGATAGATGTCTCTTTCCTCATTACCTCCTCTTTGTTCATCAAGTGCAAAAAATATGAAGTGATCCTGGGATATATGGGTTATGGATCCATCATATCTTAGTCGGGCACACTTCATCCATAAGGTTCTGCTCCAAAGTGACAGCACTGTGAGCTCATGCAAATAAGCTCCTGTCAATACAAAGCTCCATTCTTTGACATGCTCCTTGTCAAAGAATCCTCTAATAATGCTGCAAAAAATGTGGAATATCTCCCAAGATGAAAGTGCTTCCCAATAATCATCAAATACCAAGGAGATAGTGCCATCCCCTCTTCCTGCAACATCATACAAAGTGTGAGAGCAAATCTTCCCTTGCTCTCCCAGAAACAAACAAAGCAACAAGACATTGTGTTGCCTCCCCATACCTCCATCATACCAATCATGTGATGAAGACACAATGAATGATATGAGTATCGTATCAACACCACGCATCCATACTCTATGCTGCTCAATGATGCAAGTACCCAACCATCTTTTCCCCGTCCTTCTACTCTTAGGAAGAGCGTTTTCCAAGTGATGGCCAAACTCTTTCAAGAGTAACTAGCGCAACCAAGCCTCTTGCTGCCCGGTATCATAGATCTGCAGGTAGCTCCCTAGCTCCTTGCTCATCACCCACATCCACGCAATCACTTGTGGATGCCTCTTTCTTCTCCTCCTCTTGGTACTCTTCCCATGAGGGCTACCATCCTCCCAAATCAAATTCCTGTCTTTTCACTTCATGAGATTGTGAAATGTAAGCTTCTCAAGGATCAGTGAGACCCTATCAAGAATCAAATAGGTGGTAGGAAAAAACCTCCCATCATGATGTGTATGGCTCAAGGGATATCCAACACAAGCATGAGAGATTTTACCCATCCTAAGATTTCCTCCATCTTCTATCCTCTCTTGTGAGAAGGGAAGAAATTCATTGCATCCCATGGTGTGTCGAAGTGCATCTCCAATGATATCTCTCCTTCAGACCTCCCCTTCATCCATTGTCTTCCAAAACCAATGAGGTCTTGGATCTGAAAGTAGAAGTTTCTCTTTGAGCTAAGAAGAGCTCATTGAGAAAGTGCCATGTTGAAGGGAGAAATGGTTTCTTACTCCAAGATGTCTACCATCAATCTTCAAGGCCTCAAATCCCAACCTCCAATGTGATTTACAATCCAACAATGGCTCATGAGAATGATGGCTTGATTCCTTGTTGAGATTTTCCATGTTGCACAACGCAGTGCAACCAAGCTGCTCTATAGTAGCAATGAGATTTGGCCCTTGGTCATGCAAAAGTAAATCTCCACATTGATCAAAGGAATTTTCTGCAACAATGGAATGTGGAAATATTTTCATACCTTGATGTGAATTTGGAACTTCTTGTAGGGCTACAAGAGTTCCTTCCTCACAAGTGTTGCTTGATCCAACTATTGATGCATGTGGCTGCTCCTTCATGAGAGTGACAACGTTATCACAAGCCTCCTCAAGAGGTGATGTGATCTCTTTTTTCTTTGCTCTTTCACCATCAAAGGTTTGGATCAACCCTTGATTGAACTCTGCAAAAGTCTCCACCCTTGCATGACTCAAGTGGCTGCACCACCAAACATAGGCTTCACCCTCCAAATGCAGCGCTGAGATTTCAACAACTTCTTTCCCTGGTACCGGATGTAGTAGGAAAAATGCCTCCAACTTTCTCACCCAAGTTTCTGCACTAGATGACCCATCAAAGGTAGACAACAAAAATCTATTGCCTTTGATTTCTTTTCTACTGCATGGCCTCTTCTCTTCCTTCAGCTGGATGAAATGAGGAAAATCTAGAGTCTCCCTGAAGGCTCTAGGTCGAGATCTATACTCAACAAGGTAATCATTGAGAATCTAATTATCCAAGTGTCTTTCATGCTCAATATCTTCTTCTTGATGAGAATAGGAAGTGCATGGTACTTCCTCTTCTTTTTCTTCAATCTTCTTGACCTCCTCAACGATGGATGTATTTCCTCTGGATCTGAAAATAGATGAGAATAAACTCATCTTTTTCACCGTTACGGTCTTCTTGGGCTTAAAATCACATGGACTAGTGGATCTCTCATACATGGGAAGAGGTGACCTCCCAATGGTACGCTGTAACTCTGAGCTCTGCGTTCTAGATCCTCCATTGTTCCTTCCACTTTCATCCTGCCTGAGCTGATAGTAATCTTTGAAAGGAAATGCTGCTCTGAAGCTTTCCCCCTTGGAATGCCATTCTCAAAAATAATCTCCAAAGGGTATATGATCATGCTTCTTCCCTTTCTCACTCGTTATTGGAGATAAGAATGTAGACATTGTGATAATGTCCACACGCTGAGCCAGAACTATGCTCTGATACCACTGTAATATCCTGTTTCAGTGATATCTCTAAGTCACAGCAAACTCCAACCAGATATAGACTGGGAGGGAATTTACCATATATTCCACCTCTGAAAGAGGACAAGATCTAGAGGCTACCTGGCCCTTTCCAGACTTTGTCTATAGATATGCTTGAAGAATCCCACTCGAAAAGTGACTTACAGCAATAGGAAAACGCATATATGAGCACACCATGAAGATACAAAGTTTTTACAATCAGCTGTGAGACAAGAAGATGAATATATAGCCAATAATGATGTATAGCAGCAAGAGAGTGTATAAGTCTTGAGGAAACAACCTCTCAAGAAAATCAATGCAAGCCTCAATAGTACATGTACATAAAAATGAAAAGGCACTACTATTTCTGCATAAACCCAGGCTATGAAAAATGCAGTCTATGATAGAATGCTGCTCCAAAATGATGTCAATACATGGATATGATAATATATGGCCCAAACACAATAGGGGAGCAAAGCTCTAATCCTTATAAGAAAAAATACCTCAATCCTCCAAGGGATTGGTTGAAATACACAAAATGGCAAAAATGTCGGAGTTGCTGGGCAGCTATTGCAACTCAAATCTGGAACTCAATAGAGAAGGCTAAAGATGATGAGCAGTCTGAAGTAGACCTCCTCCAATAGATCTCCAAAGTGGAAGGCGGATCCTCACACTTGAGATCTTACCCTCAGATCAATCTGCAAACCCTCACTGCAGCTACACCATGAAAATAACATAGTAACTGAGAAGGACTGCGCAGTAGGGCAAGAATCAGTGTTGGCCTGATGCCAAGATCTGCAAATCAGCTCCAATATCTCCCAATATGATCCTCCAAAGGAAAGAAAGACTCTCCCTTTGAAAAACAAGAGAAGGAAGAGGTGTTGTAAAGTCACCACGGCAACACCCTACAACACAGTATTATGTTGTTGCAGCAATAATGTTGTCCTGGAGGATGATGCTAAAAAACTAACCTTGCCCGATCAGGCACTCGAAGTTCCCCAGGGCTAAGGGTGAGATCTCCGCACAGAGACATTCGGTGCACTAAACAGTGCTGCAGACAGGCTAAACAGCCAGCGTGCTAAAGAAGACAAATGTCTCACTCAAAAATCAACAACTCAAGCATGAATAAAATCAGGTGGCTCCTCCATCTTTTATAACGTTGGTTTCCCTCCAAAACCCAACATAGCCTCTCTCTCTCCTCCACATCCTCATCCTTATCCACATCCTCATCCTTATCTACACAGAAGCTTGCAGAAGCTTCTAGAGTGTACATAGGCGCCCTCCTCCACGTGGTGTTAGGTCCCCCCTTGACTCCCACTTAAGTCACAACGTTGTGCTACTACGTGAATGTCTTATTTCACTTAAGTGAGTTAGACCCCCTTCACTCACTTTTTATTTATTTACAAACTATAGATGACAAACTAAACAAAATAGAATATTCCATTGAGTTGTCACTAATTAGGAATATTACACTCAAACTCTGCCAAAAGTCTCCTAGGGGCAAAGACTGACCCTCTGCTCAGAATCTCGGCAAAATCAACTGCAGAAACCCCAATCCGAAGCTCCTCCACAGTGGACTGCGTCCTCTCTCCCAGTGACTTCGCAGTCTCTATAAGCTCCAGATCTGCAACAAACCCAAACGATAAAACGACTCACAAAATACTGAAAAACCAACCTTGCCCGAGCACGCACTCGAAGTCCCCCGGGGCTAAGGGCGAGATCTCTGACTGGAGACACTCAATGCACTAAACAGCACTGCAGACAAGCTAAATAGCCAGCGTGCTCAAGAATACAAATGTCTCACTCAAAAATAATCAACTCAAGAATGAATGAAATGAGGAGGCTCCTCCATCTTTTATAGCGTTGGTTTCCCTCCAAAAACCAACGTAGCCTCTCTCTCCTCCACATACTCATCCTTATCTGCATAGAAGTTGGAAGAAACTTCTAGAGTGTGAGTAGGCCCCCTCCTCTACGTGGTGTTAGGCCCCCTTGAATCCTACTTAAGTCGCAACGTTGTGCTACTAGGTGGATGTCTTATTTCACATAAGTGAGTTAGACCCTCTTCACTCACTTTCTTATTTATTTACAAAATATAGACAACAAACTAAAAAAATTAAATATTCCAATTAGCTATCACTAATTAGGAATATTACAAGAAACTTTTTCTTCTATGTAAAGTTGTAGCTTGATAGAAGTCCTGTTGTAGCTGGCTAAGGTAGGAGCCTCCTGTAGGTTGTAGCTTTCAGAAAATAGATGGGATTTGGAGCTTCCTTGCAAGTTGTAGCTTGCAGAATTGAGGTAGTAGTGTCCTGTATGTTGGAGCCTACAAAAAATTAGTGGTGAGAGGGAGTTGGAGCTTTCCTTTGCACCACAACAATAATAAGATGTGGTTTTCTCCCTTATGGGTTTCCACTTATATCTGTTGTCTATGTGCATGATGATTATGTGTTGAAATTCTGTATTTAATCTTCTTAATACATGCTGCTCACTTATTAAGATTGGTGTTCCATTGTATATTAAGCTAATCACGAAATGAAGATGTAAATAAGTATAAAAGAAAGTTTTACAATACCATGACTGCATTAAATTGATTCACCTCCCCCTCTCAGTTTAACCAAGGGTTCAACACTTATAACCCTCACATGATGTAAATTTATGGGAAAGACCGATTGGTTCAATGAAGTGAGTTGGATGATATCATATGAATTGAACACCATATTATGACACCAAGTTAAATTGAGGCACTTTAACTCTTTAAGCCCTTTTACTCTATTGGTAAAAACCTTAAACTCCATACAAAATTCAGATTTAAAAATTGAAGCACCAAAAGATTACTAATCCTCTTAAGAAATGCTATCATGATTCCAAAAAACCACCCAAATCAAGAGAGTTAAGAAGTCTAAGCTCCCCCATTGACATTGGAAACCATGTTATGCTAGTAGTATACAAATATAGAACCCTTAGAGACTTGAAATTATGAAAAAATATTTTTCATTCAAATGTAACACTACAAGCTAATTAAATGGATTTTGTTGAGCTTGTGCCAAATAGTATATAATCTCCATCACTTTTTCATCTTTATACATCAAGGATTTAGGAGACTTCAACAAATTAAGAACCTCAATTTGATACATTTACAAAATTATACTAATAGTTATGGTTGCATGATCATGTTCCAACTGGTCCAAACAAAAGGATACAAGCTTTCTCCAAACATTGTTCATTATTGTTCCAAAATTTCATTTGGAAGAGCTGAAGCTAAAGCTCTAATATGTATAAGCTATGAAGTTCTTATCTTAGTTGAACATAAAGCAATGTCACCCATGTATAATTGTAAATGATGTATCCCACTCGTGACTCCAGATAAAGGAGATTCATTGACATTCCTTCTAGGTGGATAGTAATATAGGTGATTAGCATGAGGTAGAATATGATATTGTATAAGTGGTAGCTATTGCTGTAGTTGTTTCCGTATGAGTGTTACACCACCTACAAATCCAACATGCACCATTTCTTGTTCATTGCTCTTTTCTGTTGGAAATTCTATTTAAAACAATGGACAAACAAACAAACAGAAAATTCACTATAGGAAATGTACTCTTCCCATGTCCATAGGACCTCTCGCGAGGGAGTAAACTCAAACATGCTCTGATACCAAAATAAAATTACATAAGAACACTTTTCATATATAATAAAGTGTTACATATAAATACATGAAGTATTTTATCAAGATATAGGAACTATTTTGGACACACAATCAATAATTTGAGGGAATATCTCGACCACACTCCAATTTGGGAGGCTAACTAGTTAGAAATAATCTTCCAAACAAATAGGCCTCAACAAACTCGTAACTAATAGGAAACAACTATTTTTGGAACTAATGACCACACCAATGACAAGTATGAGTTGTATTTACTCACTCTCCCCCTTAATGACTACTTGTGTTGATCTTGATAAGCAAAGTATATCTATGGTCCAACCTAGTGTTTACAACCATTATGAAAAAATGTTGGCATCCATACAAAGGAACATCCATCCACCAGAATGCATGAGTACCCAAGTGTACATGGTTCATTCAAATATCATATATGCATACCAATAACTATACTTGTACCTTTAATCCTCCATTTATCATCATCATCATCATCATCATCTTAGGTTTCCTTGGATTACCCGTAACCATCCTATGGGTTTTGTCGGCTTACCCACAACCATGCTCTGGTTTTTCTCGGCTAACCCTTAACCATACTTTTGGTTTCCTTGGCTAATGCTTAACCATGCTTAGGGTTTCTCTAGTTGACCCTCAACCATGTTATAGGAATCTCTATCCATTTCTCTCTCACAAGTCATTTTTGGCTTTCTAGAAACCTACACTACAAAGTGGTTTCCAGATTACCACAAACTTATGCTCACAAGGAAGTTTTAAATTACCACAGGCTTCACAGGGGTACAGAAGGCTTATTAGGATTATATCACAACATACATTCAATGGAAAACTCCATTGATGGAGATAGCGATACAAAATACACACATTATCAAGAACCACAATATGAAATTAAAACATAATATATAGACTTGCTACAATGTCTCTATTATGTCCAAGCCCTCTCCATCCTTTATACAACACACTCTCACATATTGGGCATCTTTGTCTCCATCTTCTAGATCTTGGTTGAATAAATATCTTGGATATATGTACTTTCTCTCTCATTTGTTAGAGTGAGGAATTCTAACAAAAAAAATATACCTATATTGAGTTATCAAGGGCTCAATACATCCAAAATTCCAAAGACAAAAGAAATATAAATTCTAACCATATCGTCTACATATTGTCATAGCTACCAATTGGCTGGCCATCACCCATCAATATATCTCATAAAAATGGACGAAAATTACCTTGATTACCACCTTTAAACCATATGACATGAGATATGCTTCCAATATCATCATATTTGTGAGATTTATGAGATCATCTACATTGGTGTCACTTACAGGACCCAAAGTTATGGGAAAGACCAATCGATTCAATGAATTGAGTTTATTTCTATCACGTGAATTAACCACCATATTATGACACCATCTTATAGTAAGGTGATTTAACTCTTTCAGCCCTCTTATTGTACTGGGTAAAGCCTTCCACTATGCATAAAAATCAATATTTAAAATTGAAGCACTAAAAGATTACCAATGTTCTTAGGAATTTCTATCAACTCCTAGCAGCCACGCAAATCAAGGAACTCAATAAGTCTAAGCTCCCCCATTGACTTTGGAAGCCCTATTACTTTCCCTCTCGTGACTCTAGATAAAGGATTTTCATTGACATTCCTTCCAAGTGGATAACAATATAGGCGACCAGGAGGTGGAATTTACTATTGTATAAGTTGTAGCTATTGATGTAGTTGTTGTCGTATGGTTGCTACACCACCTATAAATCTAAGATGCACCATTTCCTCTTTGTTGCTCTTCATTGGTGGCAATTCTCTTTAAGACAATGGAAAAAGAAACAATCAAAAAATTCACTATAGGAAATCTACCCTTCCCATGTTCATAGGCCCTCCCATGAGGGAGTGGGCTTAGACTTGCTGTGATACCAAAATAAAATTACATAAGTACACTTTTCATTAAAAAAAAAATGTTACACATAAATACATGAAGTGTTGTCTCAACATAGTCATACTATTTTGGACACACAATTAATTGGTTGGGGGAATATCTCAACCACACTCCAATTTTGAAGGCTAACTACTTGGAGAGAATCTCCCAACCATCTAGACCTCAACAACCTCCTAAACAATAGGAACATGCTCCTTTTAGAACTAATGAACACACCAAAAAAACAAATAGGGGTTGTATTCTCTAACAACGATTTGTATATACAAAATACCTCAATTTCCTTGCTTTTAAGTTATTTTTTGGCACATCATTATAAATCCATAACATCTTGGGTATGAAAATTTATAGCAACATCAATGTTAAAAAATGATTTGTTTAATTAATTTTCAAGAATGATTTGTCTAATTATAAGATATGTAACTCTTATTTGGAACATTAAATATTTTTCAAAGTGATGTTTGTTAAAATATAGATGTAGAAAATATTTTTAATATATTAACCATAAGTAATTTTGGTAATAGTATTTGAAAAATTATTTTATTTTAAATAAAAAATATTAAATTATGTAATAATATATATTTTAGATATAAAAATGGACAAATACTGTACACCTAATAATAATAGGTTAAATATTATATAAATTGTCAATTTTAAATGTTGCATATAATATATAAAGTAAAATAAAGTTTAAAGTGGATTTTATTCAGTGTGGTTTACGTTATAGGCCTCCTCCACCGTGAAGGCATCTTCATGGGAATTGATATGAACATAGGTGGTTACTCTCCAAGTGTATCTTTAAAGTCTTTAATTCTTGAAATGAAATTAATAATGCTTTCATTTTTTTTTGTATTTTAATGTAAAGAAGCTTTCTTTTTAGGGACATGGGTCGTTTTATATTCTCCGACACATATAAATCCTTGATTGTTGTCTGGGTCTCGTTCGACTTTTCGCAATATCTAATATGCGGTATCATTTTTTCTTTACAGACATTATTAACAACACTTTGACTTTAGTCTTTCACCTTTCTCACAATTGAATTGATGCAATTGTATCTCCTCTACTGGCCTTTGGCTTGACTTCATCACCACTTGCTATCGACTAGACAGTGTATCTTTCCATCAAATTTTGCATTTTAAAATTCCAATTCACATAATTGGTGCCATCCAAATTTGTTGCTTCATTTAGATATGACTATGCCAGAGGATTATCCATTTGAAATATATGTTTCACAGTAAATCAATGTTTCACAGTAATTCACAGGTAGGCAACAATAAATGGCTACAAGTCATTTTTTGTTTTTTTGAAGTAAATAGCATACTATCAAACCAAATTCAAGCAATCTGTAACAACCGATTCTGTAGCAGACTTATGCAACAAATCCTCGTAAAATATTTTTTCATGGTCAAATTGTAGCTAATAATTTTAATTCTTCCTTGTTGATTCCATACCAACGTTTATACTGAAACTCCAACTCTATAAACTAATTTATGAGTCGATGATTCCGTTCCAAATTCCATTCACAATAAAAAAAATTAATAATGATGACAAATGATGATTTTCTAGGGAGGCTGTAGCCACGATATAAGATATTTTATTATAAAATAACAGTACTTGAGTCCTCAATTTCTAAACAGCCATGAATATCTTTCTCACCCCGAATACAATATTTGAAAACTCCAAGCTTCATGCCTTTTATTTAGCGAATATCAATATGATACTTCTAAAACTCTATTCCAACTTGTTCACAAACCAGGGGCTACCATTTCCATTCAATCACTTAGATAAACCAAATTGAATATTAATAAATAAGGTGAAATCATGTTTACTGTTCTTCATTCATAAGTATGGCCCACAACTTCTAAAAGGAAGCACGACTTGTTTACCTTTGATGCAAAATTGTAGTTAGATCCAAACTCTATGTGTGGTGAATGCGAAATCAGGGTGCTATAGACAGTCTTAGCTTGCAACCACACCAAACCACATTCCAACAACATTGCACCAGTTTCATTCACATCAGGTTCACCAACAAGAGAAATATACACCAATTCCCCAACACTTCGCACCAGGATCGACCCTCAACTTGTGCTATGTCCCTCGACTCCTTCTATGGCCTGAATCCAATTAGAATAAAGCCCTATGTACTACAAACTTTCCATTCTGATCATTTACACATAGGCTCCACGTAGTCTCCATAGTTGCAATCTCTTCTCACATGGTCCAATGACCAAGATATAATGTATCTCCTGCTTTAACTCAACTTTCACGCCATTTATCTTGGAAGCTCGATAACATATCCAAACACCAAACGTGACGCTCTCACAAACTCACACGAAACATGACCCTGTCACAAACTCAACAGCACATAGAAAGCACACCCTTGACTCTTCAACCGTCAACCCTTATATCAACTCAAGTAATATGGAAGAAAGAATATGGTAGAAGGGTGGTAACTCATTGGTGAGAAAACAATTACTCGCACAAGAGAATACAGCACACACTTGAATTTACTAGGCAAACAATATATAGGATTACAATATAGTTCAAGAGATTCCTAGGGTATAGGTTTTGGTAACTAGTTAAGTACTAATTAGGAAATTAGTCTAAATAAACATAAAAAGTTCTATTGATAGGATAATCTTTTAGATTTCTTCTTTATTTTAACAATATGTCAGGTTTTACACTCAAAAAAAGGTTTGAGGTTGGCATTTTGAGACATTTGATTCCTCTTAAAGTTTGGTAGATCTATATTTTTTTAATTTCATTGATAAACCATAATATGAGTAAGTATTCATTAAACCTTCCTTATTATATGGAAAATTAACAATCATTTGTATTTTATACTTTATTTGACTAGCATAAATCCATGTTAACCTCTTATCTATCAAGCCTTCATAGGGATCAAATATCTTGAAGAGAAAACTTCAACATAAATCCATGTGTTAACCTCTTATCTATCAAGCATTGAGAGGGATCAAATCTCTTGAAGAGAAAACCTCTTTTAGAATGCAAAGTCTCTCTCTCTCTCTCTCTCTCTCTCTCTCTCTCTATATATATATATATATATATATATATATATATATATTACATGTCAACTTTATATTAAGTATGAAGGAACTAGAAATCTCTCTTATACTTCAAATTAGAAAGAAATTTTGTATTTTAGTTTTCTTTATGTAAATATACACACACTCTCTCTATATATATTATTTTGGTTTACTTTATATGTATTATATAGCCTCTCTTGCACATCACATTGCACATCTCTTTCACATTGCATTGTAATATTAATATTATTTTTAGATGCTAAATGCCAATTTTATATTGAGTAATGAAGTAACTACACATCAATTCTAGGTTGAGTAATGAAGGAATTACACATCTCCCTCATACTAAAAAGTAGAAAGAAATTTAGAATTTATTTACTTTGAACTACTTTTATCTCTATACATGTAAGATTAAGAAGGAAATCTAATTATTTTATTTGTCTAATACATTGAAATATTTTTTTTGCTATTATTATTGTCTAGTTATATTATTTTATTAATTTTAAATGTAACCTTACATAAGAATTCTCCTTCATACTAGCTTATAATATCTCTCTTAGTGTCCCTGTATATATATTTTTATTTTTATTTTTATTAAAAACATAAAATATATAGTTATATCTATTAAATTTTTATATATTTATTAGTTATATGATATGAAAATTCAAATGAATCATTACTGTTTAAAATAAATAATGTAATGTGTATATTATAATTTTTTTATTTTTTTTTCAATTTTTTTTAATTTAAAAAAAAAAAGCATTGTTTGTAATTTTATAAATATAAAATACAATACAATAAATTGAATTAAATTAATATATTATATTTATTATATTTTAATTTTTATTATTTCTTCAATTGAGTGGACATTTAAATTTTTACATTCATTTATAATCACTACATTTTTTCTGTACTGAATTATAAGATAGAGGATGCAATAATATTATATTTTTCTCTAATATTTTTTCCCACAGATAAAACTAACTAAAAGTATTCATATATTCCACACAAAGGTGTATGCTATTAACACATACGCGGATTACATTCAGATTACTCTAATATATAGAGTTTCTCTGATCTAACTTATTCCTAAGTTAGAAGGAGAGGTTGAGAGAATCTCTCAACCATCACAAACCAACGCCTCAAATATAGGATGTAAGCATTAATTTCAACATCCCCTCTTAATGATTACATTACATAAATTTATTGAAAACACAATCATTCTTTATCTTATCAGTAGATGCTCCATCATGTTGTCTCATAACCCTCGTAAAGGTGTAATAGGCAAGTTGAATTCCCGAGTTTGGCTCTTGAAATCCCGAATCAAGGACCTCCTGAAGTCAATTATTAGACATCATCCCAAAATGTCGCATAATCTCATTAGAAGACAACTCCCAAGTCTTCAATGAGGGATCATTCCCTAGATCCGCAACTGCCATACTATCTGGACAACCATCCATATTGAGCTTTACTTCCACTGGATCTTTTAAATAGTGGCTTCTAGCACATAGCTGAACTGCTAGTCATTCTATGGATGAGCTCCGATCTACCAAATTACATGGACGTCAGCTGCTATACTCGCTAGTTGTATAGAAAAGTTGTCTAAATACAGAATTTATCTAGATTCAACTATTACATCATAACATTTTTATCTGATTTTGAAAATTCATCCTCGCTTAATTTACAAACAATTTATATTACTAATAAACCACAAAGATTTCAATGTGAGAAACTAATAGTACATAAAATGAAGTGGTTTGATGTTTTTAGTAAGAAAATTCTAAACAGGGTACGTTAGAGATCAATGGTGAACTTTGTATTGATGTGAAAGTGAGAGAAATCACACCTTTCGCCATAGTTTCCCAGCTTCCTTCTGCAGAGATTGGCTCCGCAAATACTTGTCTTACTTCCGCAAAACATAAATTCCATTCTTTTTTATCCGTAAATTCTCTCTACTTTACTTCACACGCTCTAAGCAAGAGATCAATGTGGTTCTTATAAATGCATTGCCCACCTTGTTCATGTTCTACTGACAGAAGACTTATTTCATAGCTTGCAACGCCTTCCGGGCCTCGGCAACATCATAGCTCGTCATCAGCATGACTCTTCAAATCGTTTGAGCTTGCAGCCACTTCATCCTATCCCAACAACTCTCTCTAATGTAATTGTTCTACGCTCCACGACTGGATTATCCCCACTTTGCTCGTATTCCACGCTTGTTGGAATTTAATTTCCAACGCACAACATAAAAAGCGGTAGACGGAAAAATTTGATTACATGAGATATTTTAGCACATGCGAATGGGCAAAGTCAAAACGATAAATTTGTAGAGTTTGTATTGAGCCTGCGGCACACTCGAGTTTTATTTACCAAAAACCAAATAGATTAACTCAGCCTATCCGCATTCAATACGCGATATATGCATTAGAAGATATTTGCATTATTTTAATATTATAAGTCAAATATGTTTTTTGCATATAAATATGATGAACATCAGTTCATTTTAAGGTTAGAAGAATGTTAGAAAACATTTTGAGAAATGCGTAGAGCAGCAGAAATAGACAGACGAAGAAACAACAAAACCGCCAGTCGCCGTGTTTTCAGGGAGCGACGCATTCTACAGTCGTAAAACGAATCGCGTCAAGTGTTTCGACGTATCATAGGCTATTCTTTGAAACACGTGTTTCGAAGCCATGTCTTTTTATGTACGGAATTTGTAAAAAACAGGTCGAGTTTTTGAGTATTCAGAATTGTATTTCAGAAGAAGTTTGTAATTTTTGATTGGCATTTTTATGGTTAATAAAAACGAGCTTTCTCCATATCCTCTTTGTCCAAATTTCTCATTTCTTTGTGTTGAGTTGAGGAACTTTCGCTTCCTCTTTTTTGTTTGAAATTATCGCATTTCCATCATGGTGTCGAAAGCCCGGTCTAGGCACTCGATGGGAGACAAAAACGAGTTTGTTTTTCCACTCAGGCTCAGGAGTGCTATCGAAAGGTGACGACCTCGAGAAGAAAGTTCTTGCTTATTTTAATTATACGATCAGTATCTTTTCTGATTTTTACAGGTCAAGATGGCAGTATCTTGGAGCGGTTTGACAAATTCTCAAATCGCCACGATTTAATGGGAAAAATCACGATTATTGGTCCCATAACAATGAAAGCATTGTTTGCTTCTCGGGGAATATGGGGCTGAGTTGAAAGCCGAGTTATCGTGCAACACTATGATCACAGAGCGACTTGGACGGCTGATGATGAGCACAAAGAGATCGGATTGAAGGATGACGGAGAGAAGGATGTCAAGCCCTCTTTTTTCTCTTCAATCGGTACATGAAAGTGTTTTCCCACGGATTGCGGCGCCAACAAAATCAAGGAGGCATGGGATATTCTCAAAGCGCTTATCAAGGCATGGAGAAGGTGAAGGCGCAAAGGCTGCGGATGTTGAGGAGAGACTTTGAAACACTCGGCATGAAGGAATCGATACATAGATTCTTTCTTCACTCGATGTTATTGGTTTGATAACCTGCATTAGATCTCATGGTGAAATTCTTGAAGAAAGAAGTTATAGAGAAGATTTGAGAATTTTACCCTCGAGGTTTGAAGTCTGTTGTGGTAGCGATAGAAGAAACAAAGGATCTCTCACGAGTTCTGATGGACTGCGAGTGCTTCTCTTATGTCTCATGAACACGGACTGAGTAGAGAACAGATTCCTCTTTTTAGAGCAAGCATTCAAGACTCGGATGCTCCGCCAAGGAAAAGGTCGAGGCGGAAAGGCAAATAACAGAGGTCGTGGAAAGAAGCCAAAACAAAGGCGAAATAATCCTCGCCAGCACAAGCGGAGAGGCCGCAATCGGAACCAAGATGAAGGTTCAAACAGCAAACGCTCATGGACAAAGGTATGACAAATCCCAAGTCCAATGTCATTATTATAAAAAATATGGGCACTATGCCAATGAATGTAGGAAAAAAGCAAAATGACATGAATAGTAGTGGAAATGAAAATTTTGCAAATGAGAAGATAAGAATCCAAAGATTGTGTTGTTAGATGTAACATCTGCAAGACAAACAAGATGATTTTTGGTTCTTAGACTCGAGTTGTAGTAATCACATGACTGAAATATTGCAATGTTTGCCAATCGGATGAAAATGTGAAATGCGAGGTAACTACGGAGAGCGATAAAGCAAGATATCTCGTCAGGGTAAGGGCAAGAGTCGTGTCAGAGCAAGAAATGGAGAAACGGATGATTGTGCAGCAGGTATACTATGTACCGGTGCCCGAAAAATGCAATCTTTTGAGCATTTAGACTGACTCATCGACAAAGGTTACAATGTGTTCTTCAAAGATGCCATGTGTACAATCGGGAGACATGCCTCCAAGTAAGAAGATCATTGCACAGGTAGAATGACCGACAATAGAATGTTTCCTCTCAAACTCGGGCGGATTTGAAGGAAGGTAGAACTAATGAAATTTGTAACTCAAGAAGTCTTCAGAACAAGTGAAAGATGAGAATTGGTTGTAGCACTCTGAGATTTGGACATCTCAATTTCGGAGGCAGAATCTCGTTGACGAAAGGGAATGGTAAAAAGGATTGCCATTGATCGAAAAAACTTCGGACGAACTTTGTAGAAATTTTGCATCTTGAAACAACAAAACGAAAGCTTTCCAGAGGAAAGAGTATAAGGGCAAAAGCACCATTGAAGTGTTCACTCGATGTGTGTGGACCGATGCAAATACCATCATTTGCCGAAATAAATATGTTTTAACTTTCATTGATGATTTCACAAGAAAGACATGGGTGTATATACTAAGCAAGAGTGAAGTGTTTGAGAAATTCCGCCACTTCAAAACTCTTGTTGAAAACAATCATGGGCATTACATCAAAGTGTCTCGAAACAGATAGAGGTGGAAGTACATCTCAAAAGACTTTCTAGCGTTTTAGAGAGAATGGCATACAAAAAGTTCGACCGGAGGTATACACCTCGACAAAAAACAGTGTTAGCAGAAAGGAAGAATAGGACCATTCGGACATGGTCGAGAGTATCTTGAAGAACAAAACACTTGCACGCATAGTGTTGGAGCGAAGTTGTCACTTTCGCGATTTACATCTTGAATAGATGCCCAAACTAAAAGTCGTCATGAACAAAATACGAGAGAAGCATGGAGTCAAAAAGCAAATTGTCACTCACATGAGAATATTAACGTGTAGCATATGCACATGTGCGATGATCTGCAGGAAGAAGCTACGATAGGAAAGGGGAGAAAGTGTGTTTTTATCGCTATTGTGATGAGTCAAAAGCATACAAACTCTATAATCCATTGACCAAGAAGTTGATAGTAAGAGAGATGTGGGTTCACTATGAAGATGAAGCTTGGGATGGAAGCTTAGAGAGAGACCGTGAATGTGAAGACATTTGTGTCTCACGAAGAAGAAGAGGAAGGGACAACAACAAATAACCCTTCTTTGGTGGCTCCTCCTCCACCACAGCCAAGTACAACAAACCACACCCATAGTCGGAGTCGAACGACCTTGAGAAGTCAAGGAAGTGCTTCTCCAAGCACACCGCGGGATCGATAAATACCCTCAAGTTCGGATGGAACTCCAAAGCACCAAGAAGACCAAGATTTGAAAATCCGAATGAGATTCTGACACAAGGAGAGGTAAATGATATACCTAGTCGAATTCATTATTCGCTTTATATTGTCATGTTGATGACGATTCATTTGAAGATGATGTAAA
Organism: Pinus albicaulis; assembly: GCA_034641835.2. Lineage (NCBI taxonomy): Eukaryota > Viridiplantae > Streptophyta > Pinopsida > Pinales > Pinaceae > Pinus > Pinus albicaulis. The sequence continues at coordinate 1,169,461,220 of CM076579.1, read as the reverse complement.
TGAAGATAAATGGATTGAAGCAATGAATGAAGAGACTGGTTAACAATTGAGAAGAGTAAAACATGGGAGTTAGTAGGATCTCCCCGAAGGCAAAAAGATGCCATTGGAGTTAAGTGGGTCTATAAGACCAAAAGCAATGCTTGAAGGCAAGATTGAAAGCATAAAAGCGAGACTTGTTGTGAAAGGCTACAAGCGACAACAAACAAAGGCAAAGACTATGATGAAACCTTTGACCGATAGCAAGGATGGAAATCGATCGAGTGTTGTCTATCATGCGCACAACACAAATGGAAGATTTATCGGATGGATGTTAAATCCGCATTCTTGAATGGAGTGTTGAAAGAAAGAGGTTTATGTTGAACAACCTCCAGGTTATGAAGTTGAAGGCCAAGAGCATAAAGTCCTAGGGCCCGAAGAAAGGCTCTTTATGGGCCGAGAGCAAGCTCAAAAGCATGTGCATGTAGAATAGATGCTTATCCGATTGAGAATGGGTTTGAGAAGTGTGATGGTGAACCCACACTCTACATAAAGGAGAATGACGGCAGAGATTCTTATTGTTGTTTTATATGTAGATGATTTAATCTTTACTACACCTGATGCTTCTACATCTCATTGCGATTTTAAAGAAGTCATGAAAAGTGAATTTGAAATGACGGCTTGAAACTTCTTAGATATTTTCTTGAATTGAAGTAGTACTAAAAGTGAAAAATGGTGTTTTCATTTCCCAAGGTAAATATGTAGAAGCAGTTGTTGAAGAGATTTAACATGCAGAAGAAACGATGGGCACATGTGACTCCAACTATAATGGGGTTGAAGTGCCAAAGAAAGACTGAGCGAAGGATTTTGATCCAGAATCGTACAAGAGCATAGTTGCGACCCTTTATGTGCTGGACCGCAACTAGGCCACATTATGCACGCGATGAGTTTAATCTCCGGATTCATGGAAAGAAACTGAAAAACTCATTGGCAGTGACCCAAGGATTCTAAGGTATGTAGAATGAAACGAAGGGGTTTGGTATTTTATACCTCTCTTCCGAAAGTTTCATGTTGACAGTTACAGCGACGATGATCGGTGCAAGTGTTGATGATAGGAAAAGCACATCGTCGGGATATGTGTTTCATATGGGATACGGGAGCCATCTCATGGGCTTCCAAGAAGCAACCAATTGTGGCTTTGTCGAGCGAGGCGAGTACGTGGCGCACCATAAACGCAGCCATGCTGTGTGATGTGGGTCGAGAAGAGTTCTCGCAGATTTGTGTCACGAGCAAGGAAAGGGCACAACCATTTACTGTGACAATAGCTCGGCAATAGCATTTGTCAAAGAATTTTGTCTTTCATAAAAGGACAAAGCATATAGACACCAAATTTCACTTCATACGTGAATCGTTAACAATGGTGGAGATTTGTTTTTCGATCGTAGTAACGCAGGATCAAATAGTCGACATCTTGACAAAACCATTGGCAAAGAAAAGTTTTGATCATTTCGCAGAATGCGGGTATGGTGAAAAACGCGGTTGAAATTAAGAGTGTTGGAATTTAATTCCATGCGCAACATAAAGCAAATTCGGACGAGAAATTTGATCTGCCGCAGATATTTTAGCGCGTTAGATGTTCGAAAAAGTCACGCTAACAAATTTGCAGAATTTATTGAGCACAGAGCAGTAGATTTTCATTTACAAAACTGACAAGATTAACTCCCACCGCCTATCCGCATTCAATACTGCGGATATGCATTAGAAGATATTTGCATTATTTTAATATTATAAGTCAAATATGCTTTTTGCATATAAATATGATGAACATCGTTCATTTTAAAGGTTAGAAGAATGTTAGAAAACATTTTGAGAAAGTGACGAAGCAGAGAAATAGACAGAGAGCAGAAGAAACAGCAAAGAAAACAGGGTCGCCGTGTTTTGGGAGCAAGCATGCATTCTACGGTAGTTCTGCAGCAAATCTAACGTCCGTGTTTGTCAAGCTCGGCTCTGTCGTTTCTGTGACTACGTGTTTTCAAGTATTATCTGTTTTCTACATTTGTAAAAACAGTACGGAGTTTTTCGAGTATTCGGTAAATTGTATTTGCAAGAAGTTTGAAATTTTTTATTGTCATTTTTATGGTTAATAAACAAGAGCTTTTCTCCATATCCTCTTTGTCCAAATTTCTCATTTCTTTGTGTTGAGTTGAGGAACTTTGCTTCCTCTGTTTTGTTTGAAATTATCAGAAATTTCCATCAACGCTCACTTGTTGAAATGAATGCAGAGAGGAGAAGCTGCAATTATTCCAATCTCTTATAATGTTAATCCTTGTGCTCTGTGGATCAAAACGGATGATGACCAACATGGACTGTTGGGTCAAATTTGGAGATGCCTTGGGTGCTCCCCACACAACAATGGAGTCTATGTTGAAGCCTTGTGTTAAAAATTATGCCGCTGCTCCACGCTACCTTGCACATCGTAGCTCATCGTAAAGCGTCACCTCATCTTAAGGGATCCTGGGCACCTCATCTACGCACTGAAGCGGATCTGAAGCTGCAAGCATAAAGCGAAAGGTCGGAGCAGAGAATGCACATATGAGTTTAATTCATTTAAGCCATCAAGATTAGGGGTCGCAAGACATGTCGTTTCCTCGCTCAAAAAAGATTTGAATACTCAAAGTGTGTATCATGTGTCATTGCTCTTAAGCTATAGTTCGAGGAGGTTTAAACCAATGGACACTGAGATCTTTCACATAAATCACAGTTCATACAAATATCTTTATGAGTCTAACACTGATACAAGATAAAACTAACTAAAAGCACTCATATATTTCACACAAAAGTGTATGTGTCAATATACGTATTACATTGAGATTACTCTAATATATAGAGTTTTAGATCCAACTTATTCCTAAGTTAGAAAGAGAGGTTGAGAGAATTTCTCAACCATCACAAACCAACATCTCAAATATAGGATGTAAGCATTCATTCCAACTCCCACCTCTACCATAGCACATAACTAAAGTAGAGAAAAAATATTGAGAAAAAAGACTATTATTTTAATAATAATATTAATACCTATTTTATACTATTTTATGTTATAAAATATTTTTAATAAAATTATAATAAAGTGAGTAAAAATAGAGTGAAATAAAAAACAATATATATATATATATATATATATATTTATAAAAATATTAAGGAAATATATTTTAAATTGATTTTTGTTATGAAGAAATTAAATTAAATTAATATTAAGAATTAAAATATATAGAATTTAGTTCAAAAATCAAAGTGTAGTCAAACCAATACGATCTTCACATAATTTTGATAGCTTAAATACTCTTGTACATCTTAAGAGTTATTATTATTATTATTATTATTATTATTATTATTATTATAAAACATTACGATAGGGAAACATCCCCTCTCATATATAAATAAATATAACTGCTCCAATACCCTGCGATTTGTCTTTTCTGCAGCAAATGAGACTGACTTTTGTTTCCGAGATATTTTAGACAGAGATATGGTTATGCTTGTCGGTATCCAGAATTCAATCTCAACATAAAAAGGCTGTGGAGTGCATGAAGAGTCAATGCTACAGCCTAGATATTGAGTACGGTTTACATTACTGCCTTGGCGGTTGCTCTTGCAATCAAATATATGAGCAAATGTGTTTAATAAATAGAGGGAATATTAAACTTATTTTTCAAACGTAATTTAAATGGAAAGTATTATAGTTTATTATTAAAACTCAAATTTTAGTTTATTGGATTATTTTAGTGGTTGAATAGAATGGTGGTTAACTTAATAATCAATTTCAAAATTTTAAATTAATTAGTCAGATTTAGTAATTAGTAAAATTCAAATTTTAATTAATGAAACATACTAAAATTATAATGCCAAATATTATTATAAATTCTTAAATGAGTATACCTATAAATAATCATGCTTCAAAGCTTTCAAGCTTAGAGGGATAATTAATAGTAGCTTAAATATGTTTTCCATGAATATTGTTAAAATTATAGATTTCATTAATTTTTAAAAATTAAATAATTAAAAATAATTATATGAAATTAAAAGAAAAAGAAAAAGAAAAAAGCGAATTAGAGTGCTACTTTCATTATAACACCGCTGTTGAGAATTTGGAAGTGAAAGGGTGTTATGGTAAATGGGTAGTAAATCAATCCATGTAACTGAACCACCCACCATTCCCACCGACTAACCAATCTTGAAAAGGTAGTTGAATTTTAAAGTAAGCACCGCCATGAGAGCTAACAGGAGAGCAACAATATACATATATCTACCTATAATGGAGAGGCCTCATATTGTGTGTTCATGTCTCGTTTTTAACATATATGATCTGTGGAGGAGTCTCAGGCTAGCAGCAGTAGCAATTTAGTAAACACGCTGGTCGTGGAGGTGGTGGCGGAGGGCCTGGTAGCGGGCGGCGCAGGGGGACGACCTGGTGGCGGTGGTGGAGGACCCGGTGGTGGTGGTGGTGGTGGACGACCTGGTGGTGGTGGTGGTGGTGGACCCGGAGGTGGTGGTGCACCTGGTGGTGGCGGAGGAGGTCCTGGAGGTGGCGATGGTGGAGGCCAGCAGGGAGGTCCCTGGATCAGGAGAAGCGGGGTGGAGGTGAGGGAGGAGGCGGCGGTGGCCGGTCAGAGAGGAGAGCGGTGGTGGCGGACACATGGATGACGTTAGTGGCATGATATTTTACATATTTGTAATTCCATAGCCATTTTGTTTGAATTTCTATGAGATAAGATAGGCACTGTATATACGCCTATCGCTCGTCTCTTGTCTAACTTCAATAGTGAAAAGTACTTTGTATATAATATATTACAAAATATCTAAATAATGTGGCCCTTTGGCTGTTCCGAATTATGATTTTAATTAGTTTGGCATCTGTTTGTTGAAAATTGTATCAAATGTGTGGCCTGTTAACCGTGAATATCTTCAAAGGGAAAAAGTAGAAAGAAGAAGAAATCGACGTGTTGCTGTCGTTTCTTTGTATATGTGAAACAATATGAAGCAATAATTGAATTTTAATTAAATCTTATAGAAGTGTTGAAATTTATTTAATGTATATGGACTATTAACATTCCCTTTTAGATTTCAAAATTTTTTTAAAATTTATAATAAAATAAAAAATGCCTCCCGTAAACTATTATATTATGTTTAAAAAAGTATAATCATAGCAGCAGATGGTCTATAACTTCTTCAAATTTATCTTTTTTTCTCAATAGAAAAAAACGCTGTTATAAACAATTCATATTCATCGAGATCGTGAAAGATCATGTTACATATTACAATATTACCATATGATCAACCTAGGCAGTATCACAAAACTTTGTGACCAAAGCAACAAAGTTAGCAGATCCATCCTAAATACAGGGGAAATAAACAGTTCATAAACCACATGGTGCGGTGCCAGGCACACAACCGGATGATAACTGAAACTTTCCAAATAACAAGAAAGTAAACAAAATAGACTCAGATGTGCCCAGATCAATTAGACATCCAGTGAGCCAAATAAAATAGTGGCCAAATAAGAAATATGAACAGCTTAGGATGAGGCCTGAGCCTAGTAAGGAATGAGGTCATCAAACAAAAAGCACGATATGCAAAAAACAACAACACCATAATAGCACAGCAGCAGCGTCTGTAACGGAGAAAAGACGCTCAGAAATCCGAGTCTGGCTCGCCTAGTGAAGGCTAAGGAGAAGGGCTTGAAAAGAACACGCTCGCTGGATGAAGACTAAGGAATAGGATATTCTTGATAATCCATGTTGATCATCCAGCCTGTAGTGCGAGATCTGTATAGGGGCATGTATGGACTCCATAAACCCCTTTTAGATAATGCATCAGCACGAGTATTGACCTACGCCCATAGATATGTTGGATATGAGAAGCTAAATTTTCCATGCAGATTAGAAAATCCGATCCAGCCATCTAGAGCCTCATTGATTGAAGCAGAGATCCTTCCACACAAATCCCATCAACAACACTACTTTAGAATCACCATATACATGGATATATATGAGTAACTTGGGCTTAAACAGACAATCACTGTAATTCCGCTACTCATGCAGCCATAATCTCAGCCTTATTGTTTGTGCCCATGCCACCATTCCAAACAATGTGATAACCGTCTATATCCTCAAAGATCTAATCCACGCACCACACACCCACAATTACACGCCAACATTTACACCATCAAAAAAGACATCCAGCATCTCACATCACATATGGACGAAATCCTGACTAGATAGATCCACTAATACTGAACCAAACTGCAGGAGGAGCCAGCATCCACTGGCAATGTTCCCAAAAATCGATGACACATACAGGGCCTACTTTCAAATATCTTGTGGTTTCTAGCAACCCAAATTTCCACAAAGAAAAGGGGAGTTGTTTGGCAAGAGAACATTTTCGCAGCAGTCCATGTAATGATGGTTTGGGTACTGACCAATTGAGTAGAGAGACCAGCAAAAGTGCTTCCATATACAGAGAGAGAAGGAACAAGAGTAACGAAATGGGCCGACTCCTGGCATAATAGACAGAAAGGGAATCTGTCGAGCCCACAGACACTTTTACCAGAGGGTCGCCCACGTTAATGGCAATCTGTCTTTCCCAGCAGCCAGCCCAAGGATAACAGTCTTAGTACGAGAAGAAATTAAGAGTGCTCACCTGGTCATCTGTACGACTCTGTTGAGAATTTGGAAGTGAAAGGGTGTTGTGGTAAATGGGTAGTAAATCAATGCATGTAACTGAACCACCCACCATTTCCCACCGACTAATCAATCTTGAATGGTAGTTGAATTTTAAAGTAAGCACCGCTGCATAGAGCAACGGGAGAGCAAAACAATATACATATATCTATATATATATAATGGAAGGCCCTCATATTGTATCGTACGCCATCTCGTTTTTTACATATATAGAATCTGCAGTGGAAGATCTCAAATTGTGTAGTAACAATTTAGTAAACATGGCTGCGATCGTGGAGGTGGTGGCGGAGGGCCTGGTGGAGGTGAAGGCGGAGGACGAGCCTGGTGGCGATGGTGGCGGAGGGCCTGGTGAGCTGGTGGTGAGCAGTACGGTGGTGGTGGTGGACCAGGGAGGTGGTGGTGGTGGTGTTGCGAGAGAGGATGGCTGGTGGACCTGGTGGTGGCGGAGGTGGTCCTGGAGGTGGCGATGGCAGAGGCCAGCAGCAGGGAGGTCCTGGATCAGGAGGTGGGGGTGGCGGTCAGGGAGGCGGCGGTTATGGTTAAAACATTTCAATCTTCTCACTATTTTACATTTCTAATACTTTATATATATATATATATAGTCAATCCAAATGTGGAAGGCAATTCTCAATGCATTGAAACCATTTATGTATTAAAAAATGAAATTTAAATAATAAAAATTTATACACTATTATCTATCTTAAGAAGAAATCTATTAAATGTTGAGAGAGATAAAAGTTTGGGAGATGCCAACCTTTTTCTTTTGCACTTAATTATTTGCACTCTCAAAAAATTTGATAACTACACGTAAATCTATAATATGTAAAAACTAATAATAATTTAATTAGAAATACTAATAGACATTATATAAAAAATAATGAATAAAAAGAAGAATGAATATTAGTGTTGCACCAAAACACAAATCATGAATAATGAGAGGCTGACTTGAATATCAAAAATAAATAAGTAAACAAGTGAGATATGAATACATGTTTATATATTGTATTTTCATTTTTGATATTGAAGTTTCCGGAGTTTTGAAGTATATAAAATTAGCATAGATCTGTCTTAACTCCGGATCTACCAAGGTGTAAAGAGGGATTAAATTTTTCAAAAATATATTTTTTTAAAGTGCAAAATTTGAGGTAAACAACTTTTCCACGTCCAAAGATTTGATTCGATGTCATTGCTTGGTAGATCTTATGTAGGATCTATGCTTGTATTACTAATGTTATTTATATTATATAATTTTTACATCTATATAAAAATGTTCTCACTAATTTGATTAAAATTTTGATTTAATATCTGTGGAACATCCATGGAATATTTTAGTAATTATAACTTTTTTGGTTTTAGATTAAATTAAAAAATGTTATAAAATTAAATTAAAAAAATATTTTGATTGCTAAATGGGTTACTATTTGGGTAATGTGGTATTGATAAGTCTTGGTATTGTAAAAAAACATGTTTACAAGTTAATAATATCCATGGTAAAGTAGGGTTGAATATTCGTGTTTAATGATTTTGTTATATAATAAGTAGTAAGTTTCTATATGCTTATTAATGGAAATTTAAATATAGTTAGAGAATCATGCTTTTAATTTACTGCTGGTAAAATAGATCTTTCATTTTATGACAAAATTACAATATAACAAATTGAGATTTTATTATTTTTAGTAATTTTAACTTTTTATTATTATTGATTCATCTTACACTAATTTATGGGCACGACACTTTCTCCTCCATACTGGGCTTTATATTACTCATACCAATCTATATATTAATTTTTTATTTTATTTTATTTTTTTTGTAATTGAGCCAACATGTAAATGTTTACAAAACAAACATATTATACCACTACAAGATGACTTTCATTATAGACTCTAAAACGTCTCTCAACACAATCTGTTTTAAATCAGCAGAATGTTTCTGAGGTTTGAAAGTGAGATACAAATTTTGTAATGATTATATACAAAAATAAAAGGAGTCGTTTAATATATTATTTTAAAGTTACGGATGTTTCGCAGGTTTGAAAGTAAGGTAAATTTTTCTCTATGATTATACGAAATAAGTAAAAGTCAATTAACCTACCGCATTTTGTATTTCCTTATAAGAAACAACCCTAGATTCATCTAACTTTGTGGTTTCAATGCCGAGTAGAGAGGATCAAAAATGTGTCGTCTAAACTTATTTTAAAGACAAAATACAGTGTGTCAATTTTTCTCTGTTTAAATTATCTATATATACAGATTAAGTTTGATATCGACATAAGACTAGCTTAACATATGTATTCAAGTATTTTACCAAAATCTCCTTGTTGAAAATATTTTTGAAAGAGATGTAAGGTTAAAACTCAGCTGGGTTTTAACCACAGTAGAAACATAACACCGTTATCACACACACGCACAGCATGAGACAACGCGAGTTTAACGATGGTTCACCCAACCACATTACGCACGCTCGTCACACAAAGTGCACTCAGCAGTTCTTTGTAAATCGAGCGGAGAGTTACAAACTCTCACACACTCACACCCTCGAAAACAATCCGTATGGATACCGTTATATAGCAAGGAGAATCAAACTCTGCCTCATAAATCCTCTCAACTCAAATTTAGGATGCATTAACTCCCTCCCAACAAACTGAGACTAATCTAGGGAACTAATTCCTAATTTTTTGTCACCTAATGAGATTTTTTGCCTATTTTATCCACAAACAGAAAAAATCTCAACAATCTCCACCTTGACAACAATTAGCCCGATGCCCGATTGTTATTATTTTATCTCTTACGCAAGCCAAGAGAAGCCAAACACCAACGCAAAGCTTCTCCAACAAAGCTGGTTTCGTGAACATGTCACGCACGGTTTTCTCCTTGTATGCACCTTTTCAAGAGAGACTCCTTTCGATGATAACATTTGTCTTACAAAATGATACTTTATTGGAATATGCTTTGATTTACTATGATAGGCCGGATTCTTAGCCAAATGTATTGCACTTTGACTATCACAAAGTAACTCGATGTTGTCCCGTAACCTACCAAACTCACCAAGCAAACCTTTCAACCAAACCGCTTCTTTGAAAGCATGCGAAGATGACAATGTGATACTCGCTTCGGTAGTGGATAAAGCAACAATATTTTGTAGATTTGACATCCAACTAATAGCTCCACCGCAAGAGTAAAGACGTACCTCGAAGTTGACCTTCTCTTATCCAAATCACTGCAAAATCGAATCAACATATCCACAAACATATTCACTGCTCTTATTGTAAGTGATACAATAACTACTTCGTGCCTCTCAAGTACCGAAGCACCCATTTCCACTCGTGACGGCGTTCTTTACCCGGATTTGCCATGTACCTGGCGACAACCCCAACCGATATGTGAAATATCCGGTCGAGTACAAACCATCGCATACATCAAACATCCTACTACATTGGCATATGGAATTAGAGACATACAATCCTTTTCTTCATCCGTATTAGGACATAAACTCGAAGAAAGCTTGAAATGGGAAGCTAAAGGGACTGACACGAGCTTCACATTATTCATACCAAATCTCAAAAGTATCTTCTCAACATACTTCCATTGTGATAGCCACAGCCTACCATTACTCTGTCTCGAAAATCTCCATGCCCAAAATACGTCATTTGCGTCGCTCCTAGATCTTTCATATCGAATGTCCTTGCCATCCGAGTCTTCAACCTCGTTGATTTCATCAATGCTTTTGCTTGCTAAAAGCATATCGTCAACATACAACACTAAGATAATGAACATGCCATTTTTCAATTGCTTGAAATACACACAATGATCATATTCACTTCTAACATATTTCGACTCAACATGAAAGAATCAAACTTCTTATACCACGTACGAGGCGATCGCTTCGAGCCATATAATGACTTCTTGAGCCTGCGGACAAATTTACTTATTGCGATGTTGAACAAACCCTTCGAGTTGTTCCATATATATTTCCTCATCTAAATCTCCATGTAGAAAAGCGATCTTAACATCTAGTTGCGCGTAACTCTAAATCAAACAAAGCAACTAAAGCTAACACAATTCGAATTGAAACTATTTTAACAGCTGGTGAAAAAAATCTCATGAAAGTCTATACCGCTTTACGAGAAAACCCTTTTGCGACCAGACTCGCGCTTTGTACTCGTCCTCAGTATCATTCACACCCCGTTTCAGCTTGTAAACCCATTTACACCCCGCAGTTTTCCGTCTTTCGGAAGCTCAACCAGATCCCATGTGCCGTTCTTACTCAAGGCCATCATTTCGTCCTTCATGGCCGCTTTCCACTTATCACTATTTGAACCTTCTATAGCTTCACGATAGCACGAGGTTCATTGTCATAGCGTATAAATGCAAGTCGAAGTAACATAATCATCATACCTCTCGAGGGCGCTAGCAGTTCTCGTCGACCTCCTTAAGATGTTTCTGGCCGATATCATCTCGGTGACCTTCCCGTTCGATTGCGAGACTGTTCACGACTACAACGCAGGAACTTCGTTCTGATCGATTCGAGACTCGTTCATGACTAGTATCTCGAACTATGGTCATCATGACTATCATTAGAAGTGCTATCAAGCCGAATGTGCTGAAAATCAAATACATCATCCTGTTTCAATTTATCTATCTACATCTAATCGTACAAGAGAGGATTCATGAAACTTTACATCTCTGTTGATGATGATTTTGCGGGTAGTAGGGTCCCACAATCTATATCCCTTTGTTTCAACACCGTACCCAACAAAGATATACCTTTTAGACTTTGGATCTAACTTAGTTCAACGATGTTTAGGCACTAGAGCATATGAATCACAACCAAACACTTTGAGTTTAGAATAATCACAAGGTGTGTCCTTTCCATACCTCTTGCGGAATTTTGCGCTCTATCGCCGTCGATGGAGATCGGTTTATCACATAACAAGTTGTTGCCACCGCTTCAGTCCACAACTCCTTTCGCAACCCGACGTTACTTCAAATGCATACTCCTTGCTCTCTCTAGAAGAGTCCTGTTCATGCGTTCGGCAACTCCATTTTGTTGCGAGGAGTATAAACCGTGGTCTTATGTCTCTCGATCCTCGCATCCTTACAGTCAGTTGTCAAACTCCTTGGAAGTAAACTCACTACCATTGTCGGGTTCTTAAACACTTTATTGTTTCTACCGGTTGTTGTTTTTCTACCAATGCTCTAAATTGTTTGACAGACTCGAAAAACATCGGACTTCCTTTTTCAACATGTAGACCCACACCTTCCTAGAAAAGTCATCAATGAACGACACAAAATATGACGAGCCACCATATGACGCCTTGTAGGGGCTGGACCCCAAACATTCGAATGAATATAATCAAGTATCCCTTTACTAGTATGTTTGTTTCGTTTTAAATTTTTGTTTACTTTGTTTTCCAAACAGACAATGCTTACGTAAATCTAACTTTCAGTACTAGATTTAGGAAGTAACTTGCGATCAGACAAAATTTTCAACCCTCTTTCGCTCATATGCCCCAACCTTTGATGCCATAAGCGAATGGAACTACTAGTCATGTTCGGACACAGTAGACACATGAGCTCGACCACGTTCTTCCTTCTAATCGAAAAACAGATTTCCTACTTTCTTAGCTTTCATTACTAGTAAAGATACCTTTATAGATTTTCATAACTCCACCTTGAATTACGATTTTATATCCATTCGAATCCAATGCTCCTAAAGAAATTAGATTTTTCCTTAAGTACGGAACATGTCTCACATCATTATCAATCTAGTTGTCCCATCAAACATTGCTGTAGTTGTATGCTCCCTATCCCACAATATTACATGTTACATCATTACCCATGTACACGACGCCATCATCAACGATCTATATGTCTTAAACCATTCTCTATGAATACACATGTGGTTTGATGCACATGAATCTAACTAATCAATGTTGATCATGATTTGACATATTAACGGAACAATACTTCGTCGCTCACCTCGAACCGGATGCCGAACCCGTATCAGTCGCATTTGCCTCCTTCTTCTCTCGTCGAAGAATCGCTTTTGAAGTTCTGCCGTCGCTGTTCCAAAGAATCCTTCTTCAGATGCACGAGTTTGCCACAAAACCAACACATACTTTCGCTCTTCTTCCCTTTCGACTTTGAACGAGATATCGCCGCGCTTACACGGAGCGTCTTCTCTCGAAATGACCTACGGCCATCGTGCCTACGATGTACAGGTGTCGGCCGGTCGGCCCAGCTTCTGGTCTCCTCGGCTACAGAGCTCCAGCACATCGTCAAACTCAAGGACGTATCGTAAAGATTTACAGACTTATGGAAAGTACACAAAGTGATCCCACGGTCCAGGCAATGAGACACAATAGAGTTGTCGCCTTATCTCTCCGAATCAAATTTTACATCTAGATTTTCAGTAATTGTACCACTAGAGGTATTGAAAACATTCGGATGGTCAGCAATCGGTACACTTTCCTTCGTCCGCAAAACCATGAAAGCACGCCGCTTCAGAGAATCCGGTTGTCAAAGATTTCGTCATGTAGAGCTTTTCGAAGCTTTGTCCAGCAAGTCGCGGCGGCCTTTCTCGCGACACAATGCTGAACGCACGTCTGCCAACCGCCGACATAGCCGACCGCGCTCGTAGCTGCGTCGTCCAACTCATCCCATTCATCCTCCGATCATGGAAGAAGGCCTTTTGCTTTTCCCCCAGCAGTCCTTTACGATCGCGCTCGTCTGAACTAGGAGATCATGCATCTTACCTTCTGAGATCTCGAAGTTGTTTTTTGCCATTGAACTTCTCAATTTCAAACCTGGCATTTTGAGTTTTCGCCATCTTGTACGCATAAATAGCACAAGAATCTCACGCCAACTTTTAAATAATAAAAAAATTGTTCAAATTTCTAAAACATGCTACCCTTCACACTTATAAAGTGCCTTTTTCATTTCGGGCATCGATTTTATTAAAAAATGCACTTTTTAATGAAGAATGCCCTTGCCTTCAAAATATCATGGCATAGTACTGATTTAAAAAAACCTTCAAATACGATTTTAAAAACTACCTCTTCTAAAATCGATTTATTCTTTACGCCACTTCAAAAATACCATATAACAATGGCAATTTAATAACATCGATTTTAATTTACGAAATGGCAGTTCATACCAAATCGACTCCCAATATAAAAAACGATTTATAAATCCTTTCACCTGCCGTTTAAAAATTTAAATCGATCTTCTGAACAAAGCTTTCAAAGCAAATGCCGTTTCACTCAACCAAACTTCAAGTCGACTTTTATGAAATCGAATTTATAAACCGCAAATCGACGCATTTTCATTGTTCAAATGAAATATCGACTCCGCGTACGAAATGAAAATTTGGATCCGGATTCAACTTGGCATTCAATTCACTCTGCATTAATTGTTGGAGCATCTCGCTCGCGCCAAATCAGCGCAAAGGTCAGCATACTCTCTATGCCGGGAGTATGCACCGGTATATTTCCCATACGCACCAAAGCGGTGCCACGGTCTCACGTCCGATGAAGAAACCGTGTAGCAAACCACCATTTGTTAGAGCGAACAGTGTATACCTCCACATCTTACTCACATTTTTTTTCTACTTGCATGTTCCTCACATATAGGCTATGTATGTCATATGGACAACTCTCACTAAAACGCATACCATATCGCTATTTTTATTTTTATTATAGCCTACATTTCTTTTATATTTAGAGAATAGTTTATTTTTATTATTTAAAAATCCATGTATCAACTCCATGTCATCGAACACGAAACACACTCACACATCGGGTACCATATTGATTTGCGTAATGCAGGCCTCTCGGCTCAATAAATGAAAAGTTAATTAGTTTATTGAATTCTTGAGTTAATAAAAATAATAAATTCTATTAAAAATAATAAAATTATGATTTTTTAAAAGTAAATGAAGATAGTAATATAAATAGAATTTATTAATTTTAATATAATGGTAATTTTTTTTAATAGTAATCAAAATTTTGGAAGATAGACTTGAACCCACAAAATTGGTGAAACAAATTGTTCATAAAACCATAATGAATTTAAGAATCATGATATTTTCATAATTATTTCCATTTTATAAAAAAATTTTAACATATATAAAACTTGTAAGTTCCCTTAAAAAAATTCTCCATAGTCTCATTAGGTGCTATGTTTGTAACGTTCCCACCTAGGTAGTGAGGCAAATATTTATGGTGGCAAAATTAGGAGGGAATTTTATGGTAGTAAATTTTCGAATTGCTGAGCATTATTAAAAGTGTCCAATTTGTCTAGCATTTGATAACTAAAGTGGTTAAGAACATGGTTTTTATTTTCCACGCCACGTCCTCTTTTATTTCACACGCCTTAACCTACATCTATCCATCATCCAATCTCCGTAGTGAGTACTCCAATATATTTGTTGTTTCCTGTGTGGCCACTCTCCATCATTTTTTCATGTACTAGGTATCTTTGTCTCCATTATTTTCCATATCAGGTCGAATAAATGTTCCTGGATCTCTATAGTCTCACATCATTTCTTAGAGTCGCTAATTCTAGCAACGTAAATTTACCTATATTGAGTTATCTAAGCTTAATAGAGTGTCAAATACATCCAATATTACAAAGACATAAAAAGAATTACTAAATTTTCACCATTCCCGTCCAACTATCGCCACAACTACCAATAGGATAGAAATCGCTTATCAAGCTATCTCATAAAAATGGACGAAAATTACCTTAGATGCCACCTTTATGACACATCCTGGCATGATGAAGATGCTTCCAATATCCTACCGTATTTGCAAAGCTAACATGTGATCACCACATCGGTAGCCCTCGCGGATCCGAGAGTTATGTGAAAGACCATTTCGGGTTTTCAATGGTAGTGAGCCGATTGATATCATATGAATTAACCAGGTCCATCTTACGAAACCATCTTAAAGTGAGGTGCTTCATCACTGCAAGCCCCTAGAGCGAGGATGACTGTAACGCTTTAGAGACCTCTTATTATATCGAGAAAATTATTCAAATAACATCGACAGAGTCCAAAATTCAAAAAATGAAGCACTAAAAGTTTACAAATGCTCTTTGGAAATTCTATTACGATGCCCAACAACCAATTAAATCAAGGGAATCAGTCAATCTAATATCCCCCATTTAAATTTACAACCATGTTATACTAGTAGTAGACAAACATAGAACCATTAGAGACATGACATTATGACACAAGAGTCTCATTTAAAGATAGCACCGCTAAGCTAATTAAATGGATTTGGTTGAGTTTGTACCACATGTTTATAATATCCATTTCTCGTGCAAGATCTATAAATCAAGGCTTTACGAGACTCCCAACAAATGAAAAACCTCAATTTGGTCCATTTCCAGCACATCACCAATTATGAGTTTGCATGATTATGTTCCAGCGAGGCCACCAAAGGATATAATCATTCTCTAAGCATTGCTCATCTAGTAGCCGTATTTGGAAGAGCTCGAAGAAAAAGCTACAATAGGTATAGGCTTTTGAAGTTCTTGTCTTATATGCACACAAAGGAATGCCGCCATAGTCTAATGGTAAAGGGTGTTCTCTCTCGTGACTCCGCATGCAAAGGGAGTTTCCTTTGAAATTCCTTCTAGGAAAAATAACAATGCGTGATTACCACAAGGTAGATATCTGCTATTTCTATAGGTGGTAGTTGTTGTCGTAATAGTGTTACACCACCTACAAATCCAACATGCACCATTTCTTGTTCGGCTGCTCTTTCGTCGGGTGGAAATTCTCTTAAAAATAATGGGAGAGCTAAATTAGGAGAATTCACTATAGGAAATATACTCTTCCCATGTCCCCTCGGGCCATCTAGTGAGGGAGTAGGCTCCAAACCCAATATGGTACCAAAATAAAACTACATGATCACACTTTTCATTAATAAGAAAATGTTACATATAATAACATGAAGTATTGTCTCAAGATAGACGGACTATTTTGGACACACAATCCAATAAGTTGAGGGAATATTTCAAATTTCCCTCCAATTTGGGGAGAGCTAATTAGTTGGAAACTAATCTCCCAAAAAAATAGGTCTAAACAACCTCCTAACTAATAGGAACAAACTCCTTTTAGAACTAACGATCACACTAAAGACAAGTAGAAGTTTTATTTTCTAACTCTCCCCCTTACTAACTACTTGTGTTAATATTAATAAGAAAATTATATAAATGGGCTGTAGCAAGCCCAGATAAATGACCCCCACAAGCTCCATTGTAGGAATCATTCACCACGTGACGCCTACTTCAGGGATGTCATGCGTTGTCCAGTGATCGATCAACCTCGACGATGCCATAAAGCATCACCAATAATCAAAGTGGTCTTTCGGCCAGAGCGACGACATGCCTACGACCGCTCATCTTTCGAAAAAGTAGAGAAACTTCGCGATGCCGCAAGATACACAATGATATCTCCATACCTGAGGATCCCGTGAAAGAGATAAGAAACAAATGTTCTATCCGGAAGGATTCATCATGAATCATCTCTTTCACGGGCAACTTGCAGAATCAGAATGCGAAAAACCAACTGATTTCTTAGACTTGCGTACATAAACTCAGAGATCCAAATTCCGCAAAATCACAAATCCACTCTATCGTATTTGCAATCACTTGCACCTCTACACGAGCAGAAACTCGAATGGGATCGCTCGCCGCCAAAACATAAGTTTTTTCGAAGAACGGCCATGCATGCCGAGTCGCTACGTACGCATGAAGCCGCTCTGCTAAAGCTAACTTTTCTATCGCGGGAGTCGTACGGAAGTTCGGGTCCTACCAAGCCCTCGACTAAGGTAGTATATAACATGCCTCGGCAAGGAGAGCATCATCTTCACCGAGCCGAACCATGCCAATAGTGGGTGCTCGTCGCGCCGTGTACAAAGGAAAGTCCTCGCTTATAATCGTGGACTCAGTAAACGAGCAGAGGTCAATGCTTTTTTCAAAAGCATCGCCAGGCGAGGCGTTGAGCGTAGTCATCCCAAAGAAATGTGAACCTCCTTCTTCAACAATCTCATAAACTTTCCAGAACTTCCGAGACAATTTGCCGATAAATCTCCACGAAGAAAAGCGTTGAGACTTCCCTTGTGAGACTTTCGATGTTTGAGCCCGGATAGAGACGAGGCAAAGTCGAAGTATTGCCTCAGCCTTGAAGGGATCTTACCCCAATCCCTTCCCTGTGGCAGCACAATGAATCAATAACCGACCGGATGCTCAACCGCGAAAGCCGCACTTCGTTCGCATTCAATCTAATCTTCTCTAGCGCGACATCCGTTCAAATATTTGCCGGAGGTGCAGCGGATGATCCATCCTCTCTCGAGAATGAGGCAGCTAAATCGTCCTAAATACACCTGAGATAATCTTTTGATCCTCATGGAAAGGTATATGACACTGGCCCAGGCATGAGGTAGCAAAGATTTTTTAAGACCAAAAGGCGTCTTCGTGTGCGACAGGCATTCCCAAGGAAAAAATAAAGGCGCGTCTTATGCCGACCTTTCCGAGTGGACGATCGTAATCCGGTCATGTCCGGAGAAAGCCAGTCCATGAAGGGAGAAAATCTCTACGCGACACACAATCGTCAAATGATTTGATCAGAAGTAAATGGTCGTCGAAATCGGTATCTTTCGGACATGCTTCCTATGGGTCTCGAAATCGATGCAAACTCGAATGCTCCTTGCTTTTTTATACTATGGGAACGAGGATTTGCAAGCAACCATGCCGCCAAAGGAACGAGAGAAAATGAATCCCGCCTTAGCGACTTCCTCGACCTCAGCCTTTCGACCATCGCTTTCCTCTCCTGAATTGGCCTGGGACTTTGGAAATTTTTGCCTACCCGGCTTAGCGTTTTACTGAAAGTCTTGATCTCATGGCCGTGACAATGACGAATGGGATCTATACTTCGGAAATTTCCTCATAAGACCAAGCTTGAAATACATCCCTCTACTTTCGAGAAGCTTTCGGTGTAAATTTGAACCTCTTCACGAGAACATTTAGCTCCGATGAAGATATTCTCGATAACATTTGGATCCCGCGGAAATGTTCTAACACGGGATAAGCAGGAAGAAATCACGACCCATGTTCCCTGCGCATGCGGCGTGCTGGCTGCCCCATTTGAGGTTCGGGACGCGTAAATGGTGAACTGTGATGCCGAGGGCACTCGGAAGAACTTGTTTCAACTTCGCTCCAAGTAAGGTAAAAAGTAAGGCCGGTGAGTGCAAATCATCCCACAGCTCTCATATATACTAGTCATGGCTTCCGGGATGGCCACTCTTCGCATGGAAGAGTGGTATCAAGGCAACTCACGGCGAAAGAACCACGTGTCCGAAGCTTCCAGACTCGCGCATCCAACTGCTCCGATGACAGGTAGAGCGAGCCGGGATGGAATCTTCGAAATGTCAACAATAGGTCGGTAAGTAATCTCGGTGCCCGTAGGATAGGAAATCGTCTGTTTTCCACCGACCTCACCTTCCGCATAATGTGGCCGGTGAGGGAGGTAAGGTCCAGAGGTCCAGAAAAATAATGAGTTCTCGAAGAAATCTCTTTGAAGAGGCAGCTCTTGAGGATGAAATAGCATTTATATGCATGGTAGGAGGATGAATATCGAAAGTACCCATCAAGGAGGAGCACATACCTAACTCCCTAGAATTTCTCAACGAGGCGCCTTAGTATTATCCAACTTTGGATCGAGATATGAGATCGCAGATGCATTTCGCACGGGGAGGACGGTCCGCTCGGTCCACTCAGAGTGACTCACTCCTTCGTGGGGGAAACATATAATCCAAAAATAATGAGGATGCAATGGCATCCATCTCATAAATCCGGCTCCCGGCTGAAGGTCGTAGTCCAAGCTTGCATCCACTACCTCAGCTTACTCTATATTAATAGTTTTTCCCCCAACACGTATGGGCAAAGGCAGGAGAAGAAAATACCATGGGGTTCAGGAGAAATGACCTTTATCGAAACGCAATGCAAAGAAGTGTTGCATGGAACAAATTGAGAGGATCCAATTATCTTCCAACATGTGAGAGACATCACGCATGTGGAAGCACCCTCATCTACAACCGTTCGAAAAGATATTACCACTTCGAGCCCGATGATTTAATATGAAAAGCCATGTGATGGGGGAGTCTCTTCTTAAAATTAGTCATATCAAAAGTAATCGAAGAGAATTTTTTGGATCAATAGCAACGGCAATGAGCAAGACCGCAGATCGAGCCGGACAAGGCTCCGGAGTACCTCTAAAAGCCGACATAGCACAAGGCTCGCGCCTCATGTCTTCCACGATAAACGATGTAGTTCGGGCAGCAAGCATTTGGATTCATCGTCGATGCGCTTAGGAAGATGCTTTGGGCATCCGAGGCATAGCACTCCACGATGAGGCTTGCTAGTGTGAAAGCGACTCAGTAGCACATCGGGAATATCCTGTAGCTAGAAGAATAACTACTACTCGACGCATAATCACGGGATCTCGTAGCCGATATCCGCGTGAGCAATCATCATGAAAATGTTCGATCGAATTTCCCCTTCCTAGGTGGCCCTTGGTGAGAAGCCCCAAGATTTTGATTCGTGCCAACAACTAACTGCTTGCCCTCGAAAAGGGTCGCATATCACGTACTTCGGGAACTAGAAGAACGCTAAAGCTAACAAGCGGCCGCGCATCCCGAATTTTTGGGCGAAAGGTGTGTAAGATGGTCTCAAAGACATGTCCTGCATGGAAACCTCACTTTCCTTTTTCTCCTTTTGGACCCTCTGCATGCTATCGCTCGTTTGTTTTAATCACATTGCCTTTCCCGTTTCGCCCTTTTTCTTAATGTTTGTCCCTTCTTATTCCCTTCTGGACGTTGATTTCTTTTTGGGATCGAAGCTTGGATAGCATTTATGGACAAAAGAAGGCCCAGGAAGGCGACGACCCGCGCGTAATGACCTCTGGCTCCGGTAGGGAGGCAGCATCGCGAAAGACGCTGCCGCGATTGAGTAAGTGAGGCTAGGCACGCACCACTGATCGATCAATCCAATCAGTCCGTCACCATGGGGATCGAGGGCTTAGTTTTAGATAAATATAATTTGGAGCGAGGAGCATCGCGATGCGGTGACGGACCACACGCGCGAGAATATATCGGGCCCAAACTCGTGAGGCCCTAAAAATGGCCTCGGCTTCCCTCGAAGAAATACGAGAGGGATACATCTTTTAGAAAATATCAGCTCGATCATGGATTTTTAGAAACCATTCCAAAAGGAATTCACTCGGAATATGAGCTTTAATAAGCCTCTTCCTTCTCCTCCCATTCCGAATGTGACTCGCAACGTGGGTTGCGTCGATCCTCGCTTAAAATTGAAGCCAGGGTTCGCGACGATCATATCGAACGTGTGTGCAAGGCTCGAAAATGTGCTGAAAATGCTAACGACCCGCTCTCCAAATGTAGAAAAAAATGCTGAACTAGTTCAATATACACGTGTGGCCAAACTGCTTTCCGCTAGGTGGTGCGTTGAAATCATCTCAACCTAAATCGATCGTCTGATCAGTGAGTTCGAAGAAACACCATAAATGGAAATTAGTGATGTGGTCAGCCGCGATCTTCTCCATTCTTGCCTTCAAACTTTGGAATGTCCGAAGGAAGTTTGGTGGGGCCTGAGGAGGCCACCCCGTGTTATAATGAATCGGATCATTAGTCAACTTTCGACAGACTGGCTTAGGATTCTAAGCTGTTTGCAGAAAAGGTAGTGGCGAGGGCGGGGCTCGAGGATTCCATCCTCGTGGGATGGATTCCCAGCACTACGAAAAGAATACGGATTTGATGAAGGCACCGAGTTGCCAGCAAAGGACTCTGTGAGAAAAAGGAGAAGAACCTCCTCCCCACGTTACAGTAGTTACCAAAGCGCGTTGCACCGAACTCCGAAGTATGAAATGAAGAGGAAAGCCCCGATGTGGGTTTCCGTGCACGTATAAAGAGGAGAAAAGTTCTGATAAGCACTCGACGAAGGGAGAAAAAGTATTCCCTCGGTGACCGGCGTAAACGCGATTCCCCGCCCCCACTGTGGTGAATACTGGGTTCGATCTTTGTAAAAAGTGGTTCGAATTCCGCAACCTCCGGACTCAAAGGATCGAAAACTGCGGGTCGCGAGGAGCATGACGAAAGGACCCTAAAGAAGGATTGGAACTAGGAATGTGCCCGCCCAAAGCGAACCTTGAAAAGAAGTCGATCCACCAGCCACGGAAGACATGGGTGTGAGATCCCGGCCGCAGCTGACGGAAAAAGGAAAAAAGAAGGAGTCCCACTGCTGGGCGTTCCGAAAATAGAAGGGACCGTGACGAAGAAAGCGCGTAGCCGGGGTGAAAACCCGCAGCCAAACACAACAAAGCACTAGGAAGCAATCGAAGATAAAGAAATAGTGCCCCCTCCTTCAGCAAGCAGCAGTCCGAGTGCTCGCAGCACTCACGGCGAAAGCCGTGTGTTCCCGCGGGCCGGCGGCCATCAAAAAGGTATGAATAATACGGAGGGATCTTACCGGGTCTTCTCGACTCGGGGTCCGATGTGATCAACAACGAATCCGATAATCGTGGAGGAAGAGGAGATGGACCCCGACACGGGAGGTTTCAGCACTTCCTCAATTTGAAAATATTCTTTCCGAGGAGACAAACCCGCCGAGGTGAGCTGAGCGCTCCTCTCGGAACCAACACCGACACGCCTATGAAACCTTTGCGACCACGTGGAGGATCTCTCCCGCTGACCGATGGCGACGATCATAGTGGTAACCGCCGCGACTTCCGTCACTCCTCCGCCTTCTTGAAGAAGGCTCTAGACTCTCGAGGTAGACCCCCGAGGTTCTCCTCAATCGACGAGGCGGCTTGATCGAGCCACTTTAAAAAAATTTAATTAGACCATATATATAAGCTAAGCAATGCGAGATCAAAAGAGCTTACTCACTATAAGAAAAATTCCACGAGATGCAATCAAGAAACAACCTTTCAAGTGTTTTCCGCTCCGGTGATGAGGGACCGACACCAAAAATGCGGAAAAGCGAAAATACAGGACCTCCCGAAAAGCAACTGCGGGATGATGCAGCCGGAGCCTACTGGCGAAGGCACGTACCGACTATGCCAACCTCTTAACCACACGCTTTAGCATTCCGCTCAAGCACGCAGCTTCGCAAGGGCACCCCCCGGTAAACCTGCCGTCGATCGCGACGTTTGCCTTTGGTACCACTCGTATTCGCCGCAGCACTGGTGTGGAGCCTAGGAGTGGCAACTATGGGCACCAGTCCACAGTGCGAAGTCGGGCCGGGCTGCCTCTCGGGTCGGTCCAGCCCTGACCAGATTGGGGGTATCCCTCTTCTCGACCGCCTTCACTTCCCCTCGGCGCTCGGCTCCCGTGGAGGAGAGCTTTTCCCGGTCCACCTTAATCTGGAGTTGGATTTTACGCCTCGGTCTAATCGCTTCTCATGTTTTGTTTTAGAGCGCATGGAGGGTCTAACTCTCCACCACCTAGTCCAAGGCCCTACAACCTGAGCTGGGCTTGTATGCATGACACTTTACTTCTGCATAGTTTGATAGATGTCTATCGCTTATTTTTAATCGGGTTTCGTTATGTTAAAGTCAAAAGGATGTGGAAAATAGAAACTTATGGTGTTTTGACATAGAAAGAAATTAATAAAAACCAAACTACATGCAAATGCAGATTATTTTTTTTCGATGAAAAGCAACTTTACACGCGTTCTACGAGATTAGAAAATTGTATTTTCTCTTTCGGATAACAAACTCACACTCACAAAAACTATGAAAACGACTAAATAGCTTAAGCGCACACCGATGCAAATCACTACGAGCATGCAAATTCTAAGATGCAAAATCTCCTAAAAGCGAGAGGAAATTTTCCCAAAGATCCTGCGCTTTTATCTCTTTTTGGTTTGTCCGTAAAGCTAGTTCCCAAAATCAAGAACTCTTAATATGAAGGCACCAAAAACGCTTAAACGACAGAGGAAGAAGTCAATGACAACTCTACTTTCCAAAATCAAGCCAAAATCCAAAGGAAAGAAACCTCAACAAAAGCGCCAAAAGATACGAAGAAAATGATGCAAAAACAAAAGCAAACAACAAAGCAAAATGTTTTTTGAGCTTTTGAATTTTATAAGGGAAGAGTTCGAAAAGACCAAGCAAAACTATAAAAACCTCAAGCCAAACAACACTTTGAATTTCAAGAAAAACTTCAAAAATGCTCCAAATCTTATCGGCTAACTAGTAGCAAAGATCAATATGAGACAAAAGAAGACAAGAAAATCGACCACTCGACCTAGAAGAAATGGTACAACCCTGCACACAAACACAAAACTTCAAAGAACCAAGAAAGACTCTTCAAAAGTCGTTATGATCAAGACCTAGCTAAGAGCTAAACTCAAGAAACCAGCAAGAAACGAGCAAAAATATCGTGGAGTGCAAAGAAAAACACAAAGATAGGAAAAGAAAGTACGTGAGCGGGAGCTCTCTCGTTACGATAGAGCTGGTATCAGCGAAGAATGCCCGAGAGAAAAGAGATCTTCGTACTCGAACCGCAGAAGCGCACGATGACTATGCCAGCTGCTAGACTAGTTTTCAATCGAACGAGAGAGAGAAAAGACCAAAGACCACTTTCTTCACAATCCGGAGGAGATATCGAAAGACACTCGAGGACAGGTCTCCGCGGAGACAGAAAAGGACTAAAAAGCCATAGAAATCCAGAAATTTTCCAAATGCACCGCCTAGTGTATACGCAACTTCACGCTTTAGCAACAAGCGTGCATACGCGACCGTGCTAAAAGGAAACAACGCGCATACGCGACTCCCTTTAACAAAAAATCCGCGTATATGCGACCGTGCGCGCAGAAACCCCGCGCATATAAAGGTAGATAATGAGCAAGGATCAAGCCCGGGATAAGAAACCGAGACTTCACCTACGGGCCGAGAAAAGATGTAAACCGGACCGGAAATAAAAGTTCGTAACCGTTGGAAACCTATCAAAACGGTGGAAACCACCCGACAGAATCACGAGAAATGCGAGTCGGTGGAGTACGCGACCCTGTTTCGGAAAATCACCCTGAGGTTTGTTGGGTTACAACCTCCACGAGCAAGGCATGCTATCTCAAGAAGGACTCACACAACCCTACGTGTTCATGAAAAACTAAATAGAGCCGGACGAGGGAACTTGCGTAGGTCCTACCGTTGAAGTAGATCTCGGCGGATCAAAGCGCCATCCTAACTTCCTTCTTAACCTCGAAAGACAAGAAGAAACAAGCACGCAGAAGCTGGTTGTCCCATAGCATGTATCTACTCTAAATGTTAGTGAAATCCACTGTATGAAACATTAGATAAACCATAATAGGTGACTTAAAGTCACTAATATTCTCACATACTACAAGCAGTACACTAACACGTATATCTCGTGAGACAAGGTGGTCTCTCTCGTAGTCTCTCGTATTATAAAGCAGTGCCCACTGCAAATAACGAGTGGAGAGATCACTCCGAATCCTTCCACGATCTACGAGAGCGGAGCAGACGAAACCGATCCGTCACCACCTCGCTCGCTGAGATTTCATCCGAGTCGCGTTGCATACGAGATGACATATAGAAAGATGAAGCATCTCCAGGAAAGCAAGGGTTTCCTGCAATGAGCGAGGAAGTGCGGGAGGCACGAGGGTGCAGACTTGGATAGAGGATTCCAACGCAGTACAATATCAATAATTTCTCTCTCCCTTAGTTGCCATGCACATGAGACTTTTATACTCCCTCGAAAGCAGTTTCAACAGCTTTGGAAAATGCAGTTGGCACACGATGCTAGGGTGGATGTTGAATCAACGGAAGTATCCATCAACCCATTTCGAAAATAGGGAATTTTAATATATGCCACCAACGAGTTTTAATGCCAATACGATGGAAAAATTACATGTGGACTCGGCGTATACACGCGAAAAGTCCGGGCATAGCGCGCGCATGATTTACAACACCGTAGCAATGTGAATTTTGTCCCAAGTCTATGGGAATGGGTGCCCAAAGCCATAAAAAGCAATCATGGAATCCTTGTCGAAGAGGCGAGAAATGATGCTACTAACACTCCGATGCCAAGATCCGCAAATCAAAGCTCCAATATCTCCCAATCTGATCCTCCAAAGGAAATAAAGACTCTCCCTCCGAAAAGCAAGAGAAGGAAGAGGTGTCGTAAAGTCACCACGACAACACCCTAAAACATAGTATTATGCTACTGCAGCAATAAGCCGTCCCGGAGGATGATGCTCGAAAAAAATAACCTTGCCCGAGCAGGCACTCAAAGTCCCCCGAGGCTAAGGGTGAGATCTCCGCATGGAGACAATTGGTGCACTAAACAGTGCTGCAGACACGCTAAAAAACCAGTGTGCTAAAGAAGACAAATATCTCACTCAAAAATCAACAACTCAAGAATGAATAAAATGAGGTGGATCCTCCATCTTTTATAACGTTGGTTTCCCTCCAAAACCCAACGTAGCCTCTTTCTCTCCTCCACATCCTCATCCTTATCTGCGCAGAAGCTTGCAGAAGCTTCTAGAGTGTACATAGGCCCCCTCCTCCACATGGTTTTAGGTCCCCCCTTGACTCCCACTTAAGTCACAATGTTGTGCTACTAGGTGGATGTCTTATTTCACTTAAGTGAGTTAGACCCTCTTCACTCACTTTTTATTTATTTACAAACTATAGACGGAAAATTAAACAAAATAGAATATTCGAATTAGTTGTCGCTAATTAGGAATATTACAGTCCCCCCCGGCAAAATTTTGCTTTCCCTCAAGCAAATGCCTCAACAAGTTTCCTTCCTAGAGGACGCTCTCCACCGATACTGCAAAATGTGCCTGGGTCCCAGATGCGCCACTGAATCTTCCTTGTCCTCTGCATCACCCTGATATGAAGGGATATCTCAAAGCCAAGATCCCAAACTGATCTCTCACGGTACCAGCCAACCAACAATCCTCCTGGATCCCATCGCCACCATGGCCAATAATAGCCCAAGTCCCACAGCTCGGGCTGCACACTGCCTCTGGCTATGACTGATGCTCTAAGAGGCGAAGACCATGACTCCTGCTGTGTTGTATCTATCATGGTGTAAGTTGTCCCATCGACTGTGTACCAACTCATCACCTCTCTCCAATCAACTGCAAGGATAGAGCTGAAGAATCTCCACTCAAGCCATGGAGTCTGGAATATAATGAGGAACATCTCCCTCATGTGGATCCTCCATCCCCAAGAAATCATCCAAACAAAATGAGCCACATCCCAGCAAGGCAACTCCTAAAAAACTCCTTCCACCTCAAGCTCTGGTAATGAAGGTGGGATGGAAATCTGAACTTGGCAAGCATCATAGCTTACCCCATGTTTTCCTTCTCTCCACTCATGAGAAGTGTAGAGTGTATGTTGATCCTGGGCTGCAAAATTATTGCTCTCCAATGGCAAAGTGAAGAAAAATTCTCCAAAGAAGGTTCCTCCAACAATGAAGAACAAGCTGGCCCAAAACAATCCATCCATGAAGAGTAGGACATGGTTATCATGGAACATCCTAATGAGAGGTTTTCTGCAAGTTTTACATGATGATACATGATTCAAACAATTTCTCACAAGGATACAGCGCAGTATCATCCACTGCAACTTCAGAAAATTACATGGCAAGCAATATCCATGATTCATCACATCTACTAAAGGATAGTAAATGGCTGAATGTAACAAAAATAATACATGATCAAGCACTTGCCCATGCCTATACAATGGATGAATATCAATCTTATGGCCCACCTCAAAAGAGAACAAAATTTTTCCTGTGGTGGCCATATCTCCTCTCATGCTCCCATTAGAACATGTAGTGCAGAAATTGTGAGAATTCTTCCCACTCAAGGACACATCCAGCTCATGTGTCTCCCTTATAATCAAGCCTCCCATAAAAATATTATCTATATCAGAAAATGGAGACATGATCAGCAGCAAAATGAAGAAAACACTGAAGGTTACAAGTGATGCAAAGAGGCACCAACAGCTTCCCCAACAAGTACATTGCAGTTTTACAAGTTGCTACTTGATAAGAGTACATGGAAAAATGTTTCTGTTAATCATGCATGTCTTCATATGATACATTATATAGTGCAAAAAATGGACATACATGTGGTGATAAAACATTTTCCCAATGTCACAAAAGAAATGGCTACCTCCATTATGTAGATTGGCCCAATAAAATTCATGGAGCAATTTGACAAGCTTGCATTCTTGTGAAGCAATGCACTGCATGAAAATGGTAAAAGTGTGCAAATAAATGAATGTATATACAAAATCCTCACCATATGCTAGAATTAATAGGGTACATGGGTCCATACACGAGTCCTCCATAGTTTTTTGGCATGCTGTGAAGAATAATGACCCATGTGCTGCAAGAAGATAATCCTCCTTTTGCTTGGAAATCCAAGTCAAGAAGAATATGCCATAGTGATAGATGTCTCTTTCCTCATTACCTCCTCTTTTTTCATTAAGTGCAACAAATATGAAGTGATCCTGGGATATATGGGTTATGGATCCATCATATCTTAGTCGGGCACACTTCATCCATAAGGTTTTGCTCCAAAGTGACATCACTGTGAGCTCATGCAAATAAGATCATGTCAATACAAAGCTCCTTTTTTGACATGCTCCTTGTCAAATACTCCTCTAATAATGCTGCAGAAAATGTGGAATACCTCCCAAGATGGAAGTGCTTCACAATAATCATCAAATACCAAGGAGATAGTGCCATCCCCTCTTCCTGCAACATCATACAAAGTGTGAGAGCAAATCTGCCCTTGCTCTCCCAGAAACAAACAAAGCAACAAGACATTGTGTTGCCTCCCCATACCTCCATCATACCAATCATGTGATGAAGACACAATGAATGATATGAGTATCATATCAACACCATGCATCCATACTCTATGCTGCTCAATGATGCAAGTATCCAACCATCTTTTCCCCGTCCTTCTACTCTTAGGAAGAGCGTTTTCCAAGTGATGGCCAAACTCTTTCAAGAGTAACCAGCGCAGCCAAGCCTCCTGCTACCCGGTATCATAGATCTGCAGGTAGCTCCCTAGCTCCTTTCTCATCACCCACATCCACGCAATCACTTATGGATGCCTCTTTCTTCTCCTCATCTTGGTACTCTTCCCATGAGGGCTACCATCTTCCCAAATCAAATTCCTATCTTTGCACTTCATGAGATTGTGAAATGTAAGCTTCTAAAGGATCAGTGAGACCCTATCAAGAATCAAATAGGTGGTAGTAAAAAACCTCCCATCATGATGTGTATGGCTCAAGGGATATCCAACACAAGCATGAGAGATGTTACCCATCCTAAGATTTCCTCCATCTTCTATCTTCTCTTGTGAGAAGGGAAGAAATTCATTGCATCCCATGGTGTGTCGAAGTGCATCTCCAATGATATCTCTCCTTGAGACCTCCCCTTCATCCATTGTCTTCCAAAACCAATGAGGTCTTGGATCTGAAAGTAGAAGTTTCTCTTTGAGCTAAGAAGAGCTCATTGAGAAAGTGTCATCTTGAAGGGAGAAATGGTTTCTTACTCCAAGATGTCTACCATCAATCTTCAAGGCCTCAAATCCCAACCTCCAATGTGATGTACAATCCAACAATGGCTCATGAGAATGATGGATTGATTCCTTGTTGAGAGTTTCCATGTTGCACAACGCAGTGCAACCAAGCTGCTCTATAGTAGCAATGAGATTTGACCCTTGGTCATGCAAAAGTAAATCTCCACATTGATCAAAGGAATTTTCTGCAACAATGGAATGTGGAAATATTTTCATACCTTGTGTGCATTTGGAACTTCTTGTAGGGCTACAAGAGTTCCTTCCTCACAAGTTTTGGCTGCTCCAACTGTTGATGCATGTGGCTGCTCCTTCATGAGAGTGACAACGTTATCACAAGCCTCCTCAAGAGGTGATGTGATCTCTTTTCTCTTTGATCTTTCTCCGTCAAAGGTTTGGATCAACCCTTGATTGAACTCTACAAAAGTCTCCACCCTTGCATGACTCAAGTGGCTGCACCACCAAACATAGGCTTCACCCTCCAAATGCAGCGCTGAGATTTCAACAAATTCTTTCCCTAGTACCGGATGTAGTAGGAAAAATGCCTCCAACTTTCTCACCCAAGTTTCTGCACTAGATGACCCATCAAATGTAGACAACAAAAATCTATTGCCTTTGATTTATTTTCTGCTGCATGGCCTCTTCTCTTCCTTCAGCTGGATGAAATGAGGAAAATCTAGAGTCTCCCTAAAGGCTCTAGGCTGAGATCTATACTCAACAAGGTAATCACTGAGAATATGATTATCCAAGTGTCTTCCATGCTCAATATCTTCTTCTTGATGAGAATAGGAAGTGCATGGTACTTCCTATTATTTTTCTTCAATCTTCTTGACCTCCTTAACAGTGGATGCATTTCCTCTGGATCTGAAAATAGATGAGAATAAAATCATCTTTTTCACCGTTCCGGTCTTCTTGGGCTTAGACTCACATGGACTAGTGGATCTCTCATACATGGGAAGAGGTGACCTCCCAATGGTACGCTGTAACTCTGAGCTCTGTGTTCTAGATCCTCCACTGTTCCTTCCACTTTCATCCTACCTGAGCTGATAGTAATCTTTGAAAGGAAATGCTGCTCTGAAGTTTCCCCCCTTGGACTACCATTCTCGGAAATAATCTCCAAAGGGTATATGATCATGCTTCCTCCCTTTCTCACTCGGTATTGGAGATAAGAATGTAGGCATTGTGATAATGTCCACAGGCTGAGCCAGAACTATGCTCTGATACCACCGTAATATCCTGTTTCAGGGATATCTCTAAGTCACAGCAAAATTCAACCAGAGATAGACTCGGAGGGAATTTACCATATATTCCACCTCTGAAAGAGGATAAGATCCAGAGGCAACCTGGCCCTTTCCAGACTTTGTCTATAGATATGCTTGAAGAATCCCACTCGAAACGTGACTTACAACAATAGGAAAACACATATATGAGCACACCATGAAGATACAAAGTTTTTACAATGAGCTGTGAGACAATAAGATGAATATATAACCAATAATGATGTATAGCAGCAAGAGAGTGTACAAGTCTTGAGGAAACAACCTCTCAAGAAAATCAATGCAAGCCTCAATAGTACATGTACATAAAAATGAAAAGACACTACTATTTTTGCATAAACCCAGGCTATGAAAAATGCAGTCTATGATAGAATGCTGCTCCAAAATGATGTCAATATATGGATATGACAATATATGGCCCAAACACAATAGGGGAGCAAAGCTCTAACCCTTATAAGCAAAAATACCTCAATCCTCCAAGGGATCGGCTGAAATACACAAAATGGAAAAAATGTCGGAGTTGCTGGGCAGCTATTGCAACTCAAATCTGGAACTCAATAGAGAAGGCTAAAGATGATGAGCAGTCTGAATTAGACCTCCTCCAATAGATCTCCAAAGTGGAAGGCAAATCCTCACACTTGAGATCTTACCCTCAGATCAATCTGCAAACCCTCACTGCAACTACACCATGAAAATAACATAGTAACTGAGAAGGACTGCGCAGTAGGGCAAGAATCAGTGTTGGCCTGATGCCAAGATCTGCAAATCAGCTCCAATATCTCCCAATCTGATCCTCCAAAGGAAAGAAAGACTCTCCCTCTGAAAAACAAGAGAAGGAAGAGGTGTTGTAAATTCACCACGGCAACACCCTACAACACAGTATTATGTTGCTGCAACAATAACGTTGTCCTGGAGGATGATGCTGAAAAAATAACCTTGCCTGAGCAGGCACTCCAAGTTCCCCAGGGCTAAGGGTGAGATCTCCGCACAGAGACACTCGGTGCACTAAACAGTGCTGCAGACAGGCTAAACAGCCAGCGTGCTAAAGAAGACAAATGTCTCACTCAACAATCAACAACTCAAGAATGAATAAAATGAGGTGGCTCCTCCATCTTTTATAACGTTGGTTTCCCTCCAAAACCAAACATAGCCTCTCTCTCTCCTCCACATCCTCATCCTTATCCACATCCTCATCCTTATCTGCGCAGAAGCTTGCAGAAGCTTCTAGAGTGTACATAGGCACCCTCCTCCACGTGGTGTTAGGTCCCCCCTTGACTCCCACTTAAGTCACAACGCTGTGCTACTAGGTGGATGTATTATTTAACTTAAGTGAGTTAGACCCTCTTCACTCACTTTTTATTTATTTACAAACTATAGATGACAAACTAAAAAAAATAGAATATTCCAATTAGTTGTCGCTAATTAGGAATATTACACTCAAACTCCACCAAAAGTCTCCTAGGGGCAAAGACTGACCCTCTGCTCAAACTCTCGGTGAAATCAACTATAGAAACCCCAATCCAAAGCTCCTCCATAGTGGACTGCGTCCTCTCTCCCAGTGACTTCACAGTCTCTATAAGCTCCAAATTTGCAACAAGCCCAAACGATAAAACAACTCACAAAATAATGAAAAACCAACCTTGCCTGAGCACGCACTCGAAGTCCCCCAGGGCTAAAGGCGAGTCTCTAACCGGAGACACTCAATGCACTAAACAGTGCTGTAGACAGGCTAAATAGCCAGCGTGCTCAAGAATACAAATGTCTCACTCAAAAATAATCAACTCAAGAATGAATGAAATGAGGAGGCTCCTCCATCTTTTATAGTGTTGGTTTCCCTCTAAAAACCAACGTAGCGCCTCTCTCCTCCACATACTCATCCTTATCTATGTAGAAGTTGGAAGAAACTTCTAGAGTGTACGTAGGCCCCCTCCTCTATGTGGTGTTAGGCCCCCCTTGAATCCTACTTAATTTGCAACGTTGTGCTACTAGGTAGATGTCTTATTTCACCTAAGTGAGTTATACCCTCTTCACTCACTTTCTTATTTATTTACAAACTATAGACAA
The DNA here is from genome assembly GCA_034641835.2 of Pinus albicaulis. NCBI lineage: Eukaryota > Viridiplantae > Streptophyta > Pinopsida > Pinales > Pinaceae > Pinus > Pinus albicaulis. The sequence goes on along the minus strand of CM076579.1, from coordinate 1,169,428,514 downwards.
CTAAAAAAATCAAATATTCCAATTAGATCTCACTAATTAGGAATATTACAGGAATTTTTTGCTTCCATGTCAAGTTGTAGCTTGATAGAAGTCCTGTTGTAGCTGGCTGAGGTAGGAGCCTCCTGTAGGTTGTAGCTTGCAGAAAATAGATGGGAGTTGGAGCTTCCTTGCAAGTTGTAGCTTGTAGAATTGAGGTAGTAGCCTCCTGTATGTTGGAGCCTACAAAAAATTAGTGGTGAGAGGGAGTTGGAGCTTGCCTTTGCACCACAAAAATAATAAGATGTGGTTTTCTCCCTTATGGGTTTCCACTTATATCTGTTGTCTATGTGCATGATGATTATGTGTTGAAATTCTGTATTTAATTTGCTTAATACATGATGCTCACTTATCAAGATTAGTGTTCCATTGTATATTAAGCTAATCACGAAATGAAGATGTAAATTAGTATAAAAGAAAGTTTTACAATACCATGACTGCATTAAACTGATTCACCCCCCCTCTCAGTTTAACCAAGGGTTCAACACTTATAACCCTCACATGATGTAAAGTTATGGGAAAGACCGATTGGTTGAATGAAATGAGTTGGATGATATCATATGAATTGAACACCATATTACGACACCAAATTAAATTGAGGCACTTTAACTCTTGAAGCCCTTTTACTCTATTGGTAAAAACCTTAAACTGCATACAAAATTCAGATTTAAAAATTGAAGCACCAAAAGATTACTAATCCTCTTAAGAAATGTTATCATGATTCCCAAAAACCACCCAAATCAAGAGAGTTAAGACGTCTAAGCTCCCCCATTGACATTGGAAACCATGTTATGCTAGTAGTATACAAATATAGAACCCTTAGAGACCTGAAATTATGAAAAAATATTTTCATTCAAATGTAACACTACAAGATAATTAAATGGTTTTTGTTGAGCTTGTGCCAAATAGTATATAATCTCCATCACTTTTGCATATTTATACATCAAGGATTTAGGAGACTTCAACAAATTAAGAACCTCAATTTGATCAATTTAAAAAATTATACTAATAGTTATGGTTGCATGATCATGTTCCAACTGGTCCAAACAAAAGGATACAAGCTTTCTCCAAACATTGTTCATTATTGTTCCAGAATTGCATTTGGAAGAGCTGAAGCTAAAGCTCTAATATGTATAGGCTATGAATTTCTTGTCTTAGTTGAACATAAAGCAATGTCACCCATGTATAATTGTAAATGATGTATCCCACTCGTGACTCCAGATAAAGGAGATTCATTGACATTCCTTCTAGGTGGATAGTAATATAGGTGATTACCATGAGGTAGAATATGATATTGTATAAGTGGTAGCTATTGTTGTAGTTGTTTCCGTATGAGTGTTACACCACCTACAAATCCAACATGCACCATTTCTTGTTCATTTCTCTTTTCTGGTGGAAATTCTATTTAAAACAATGGATAAACAAACAAACAGAAAATTCACTATAGGAAATGCACTCTTCCCATGTTCGTAGGCCCTCTCACGAGGGAGTAAACCCAAACATGCTCTGATACCAAGATAAAATTACATAAGAACACTTTTCAAGATATAAGAACTATTTTGGACACACAATCAATAATTTGAGGGAATATCTCAACCACACTCCAATTTGGGAGGCTAACTAGTTAGAAATAATCTTCCAAACAAATAGGCCTCAACAAACTCGTAACCAATAGGAAACAACTATTTTTAGAACTAATGACCACACCAATGAAAAGTATGAGTTGTATTTACTCACTCTCCCCCTTAATGACTACTTGTGTTGATCTTGATAAGCAAAGTATATCTATGGTCCAACCTAGTGTTTACAACCATTATGAAAAAATGTTGGCATCCATACAAAGGAACATCCCTCCACCAGAATGCATGAGTACCCAAGTGTACATGGTTCATTCAAATATCATATATGCATACCAATAACTATACTTGTACCTTTAATCCTCCATTTATCATCATCATCATCATCTTAGGTTTCCTTGGATTACCCGTAACCATCCTATGGGTTTTGTCGGCTTACCCACAACCATGCTCTGGTTTTTCTCGGCTAACCCTTAACCATACTTTGGGTTTCCTTGGCTGACACTTAAACATGCTTAGGGTTTCTCTAGTTGACCCTCAACCATGTTATAGGAATCTCTATCCATTTCTCTCTCACAAGTCGTTTTTGGCTTTCTAGAAACCTACACTACAAAGTGTTTTATAGATTACCACAAACCTATGCTCACAAGGAAGTTTTAAGATTACCACAGGCTTCACAGGGGTACAAAAGGCTTATTAGGCCTATATCACAACATAAATTCAATGGAAAACTCCATTGATGGAGATAGCGATACAAAATACACACATTATCAAGAACCACAATATGAAATTAAAACATAATATATAGACTTGCTACAATGTCTCTATTATGTCCAAGCCCTCTCCATCCTTTATACAACACACGCTCACATATTGGGCATCTTTGTCTCCATCTTCTAGATCTTGGTTGAATAAATATCTTGGATATATGTACTTTCTCTCTCATTTGTTAGAGTGAGAAATTCTAACAAAAAAAATATACCTATGTTGAGTTATCTAGGGCTCAATACATCCAAAATTCCAAAGATAAACGAAATATAAATTCTCACCATATCGTCTGCATATTGTCATAGCTACCAATTGGATGGCCATCACCCATCAATATATCTCATAAAAATGGATGAAAAATACCTTGATTACCACCTTTAAACCATATAACATGAGATATGCTTCCAATATCATCATATTTGTGAGATTTATGAGATCATCTACATTGGTGTCACTTACAGGACCCAAAGTTATGGGAAAGACCAATCGATTCAATGAATTGAGTTTATTTATATCACATGAATTAACCACCATATTACGACACCATCTTGGAGTAAGGTGATTTAACTCTTTCAGCCCTCTTATTGTACCGGGTAAAGCCTTCCACTATGCATAAAAGTCAATATTTAAAACTGAAGCACTGGAAGATTACCAATGTTCTTAGGAATTTCTATCAACTCCTATCAAGGAACTCAATAAGTCTAAGCTCCCCCATTGACTTTGGAAGCCCTGTTACTTTCCCTCCCGTGACTCTAGATAAAGGATTTTCATTGACATTCCTTCCAAGTGGATAACAATATAGGTGACCAGGAGGTGGAATTTACTGTTGTGTAAGTTGTAGCTATTGCTGTAGTTGTTGTCGTATGGGTGCTACACCACCTGTAAATCTAAGATGCACCATTTCCTCTTTGTTTCTCTTCATTGGTGGCAATTCTCTTTAAGACAATGGAAAAATAAACAATCAAAAAATTCACTATAGGAAATCTACCCTTCCCATGTTCATAGGCCCTCCCATGAGGGAGTAGGCTTAGACTTGCTGTGATACCAAAATAAAATTACAAAAGCACACTTTTCATTAATAAAAAAATGTTACACATAAATACATGAAGTGTTGTCTCAACATAGTCATACTATTTTGGACACACAATTAATTGGTTGGGGGAATATCTCAACCACACTCCAATTTTGAAGGCTAACTACTTGGAGAGAATCTCCCAACCATCTAGACCTCAACAACCTCCTAACCAATAGGAACATGCTCCTTTTAGAACTAATAAACATACCAAAAAAACAAATAGGGGTTATATTCTCTAACAACGATTTGTATATACAAAATACCTCAATTTCCTTGCTTTTAAGTTATTTTTTGGCACATCATTATAAATCCATAACATCTTGGGTATGAAAATTTATAGCAACGTCAATGTTAAAAAATGATTTGTTTAATTAATTTTCAAGAATGATTTGTCTAATTATAAGATATGTAACTCTTATTTGGAACATTAAATCTTTTTCAAAGTGATGTTTGTTAAAATATAAATGTAGAAAATATTTTTAATATATTAACCATAAGTAATTTTGGTAATAGTATTTGAAAAAATATTTTATTTTAAATAAAAAATATTAAATTATGTAATAATATATATTTTAGACATAAAAGTAGAAAAATAATGTACACCTAATAATAATAGGTTAAATATTATATAAATTGTTAATTTTAAATGTTGCATATAATATATAAAGTAAAATAAAGTTTAAAGTGGATTTTATTCAGTGTGGTTTACGTTACAGGCCTCCTCCACCGTGAAGGTATCTTCATGGGAATTCATATGAACATAGGTGGTTACTCTCCAAGTGTATCTTTAAGGTCTTTAATGCTTGAAATGAAATTAATAATGCTTTCATTTTTTTTCTATTTTAATGTAAAGAAGCTTTATTTTTAGGGACATGGGTTTTTATATTGTCCGACACATAAATCTTTGATTGTTGTCTAGGTCTCGTTCGATTTTTTGCAATATCTAATATGCGGTATCATTTTTTCTTTACAGACATTATTAACAACACTTTGACTTTAGTCTTTCACCTTTCTCACAATTTAATTGATGCAATTGTATCTCCTCTACTGGCCTTTGGCTTGACTTCATCACCACCACTTGCTATCGACTAGACAGTGTATCTTTCCATCAAATTTTGCATTTTAAAATTCCAATTCACATAATTGGTGCCATCCAAATTTGTTGTTTCATTTAGATATGACTATGCTAGAGGATTATCCATTTGAAATATATGTTTCTCCAACTTCAAATCAAAGTTTCACAGTAATTCACAGGTAGGCAACAATAAATGGCTACAACTCATTTTTTGTTTTTTTGAAGTAAATAGCATACTATCAAACCAAAAATAAGCAATCTGTAAGAACCGATTCTGTAGCAGACTTATGCAACAACTCCTCGTAAAATATTTTTTTTATGGTCAAATTGTAGCTAATTATTTTATTTCTTCCTTGTTGATTCCATACCAACCTTTATACTGAAACTCCAACTCTATAAACTAATTTATGAGTAGATGATTCCGTTCCAAATTCCATTCACAATAAAAGAAAATTAATAATGATGACAAATGATGATTCTCTAGGGAGGCTGTAGCCACGTTATAAGATATTTTATTATAAAATAACAGTACTTGAGTCCTCAATTTCTAAACAGCCATGAATATCTTTCTCACCCCGAATACAATATTTGAAAACTCCAAGCTTCATGCCTTTTATTTAGCGAATATCAATATGATACTTCTAAAACTCTATTCCAACTTGTTCACAAACCAGGGGCTAACATTTCCATTCAATCACTTAGATAAACCAAATTGAATATTAATAAATAAGGTGAAATCATGTTTACTGTTCTTCATTCATAAGCATGCCCCACAACTTCTAAAAGGAAGCACGACTTGTTTACCTTTGATGCAAAATTGTAGTTAGATCCAAACTCTATTTGTGTGGTGAATGCGAAATCAGGGTGCTATAGACAGTCTTAGCTTGCAACCACACCAAACCACATTCCAACAACATTGCACCAGTTTCATTCACATCAGGTTCACCAACAAGAGAAATATACACCAATTCCCCAACACTTCGCACCAGGATCGACCCTCAACTTGTGCTATGGCCCTCAATTCCTTCTATAACCTGAATCCAATTAGAATAAAGCCCTATGTGCTACAAACTTTCCATTCTGATCATTTACACATAGGCTCCATGTAGTCTCTATAGTTGCAATCTCTTCTCACATGGTCCAACGACCAACATATAATGTATCTCCTTCTTTAACTCAACTTTCACGCCATTAATCTTGGAAGCTTGATAACATATCCAAACACCAAACGTGACGCTCTCACAAACTCACACCAAACATGACCCTCTCACAAACTCAACAGCACATAGAAAGCACACCCTCGACTCTTCAACCGTCAACCCTGATATCAACTCAAGTAATATGGAAGAAAGAATATGGTAGAAGGGTGGTAACTCATTGGTGAGACAACAATTACTCACACAAGAGAATACAGCACACACTTGAATTTACTAGGTAAACAATATGTAGGATTACAATATAGTTCAAGAGATTCCTAGAATATAGGTTTTGGTAACTAGTTAAGTACTAATTAGGCAATTAGTCTAAACAAGCATAAAAAGTTCTATTGATAGGATAATCTTCTAGATTTCTTCTTTATTTTAACAATATGTAACGTTTTACACTCAAAAAAAGGTTTGAGGTTTGCATTTTGAGATATTTGATTCCTCTTAAAGTTTGGTAGATTTATATTTTTTTAATTTCATTGATAAATCATAATATGAATAAGTATTCATTAAACTTTCCTTATTATATGGAAAATTAACAATCATTTGTATTTTATACTTTATTTGACTAGCATAAATCCATGTTAACCTATTATCTATCAAGCTTTCATAGGGATCAAATATCTTGAAGAGAAAACTTCAACATAAATCCATGTGTTAACCTCTTATCTATCAAGCATTGAGAGGGATCAAATCTCTTGAAGAAAAAACCTCTTTTATAATGGAAAATGTCTCTCTCTCTTTCTATTTATATATATATTTTCATGTGAAATTTATATTAAGTATGAAGGAACTAGAAATCTCTCTTATACTTCAAATGAGAAAGAAATTTTGTATTTTAGTTTGCTTTATGTAAATATACACACACTCTCTCTATATATATTACTTTGGTTTACTTTATATGTATTATATAGCCTCTCTTGCACATCACATTGCACATCTCTTTCATATTGCATTGTAATATTAATATTATTTTTAGATGCTAAGTGTCAATTTTATATTGAGTAATGAAGTAACTACACATCAATTCTAGGTTGAGTAATGAAAGAATTACATATCTGCCTCATACTAAAAAGTAGAAAGAAATTTAGAATTTATTTAATTTGAACTACTTTTATCTGTATACATGTAAAATTAAGAAGGAAATCTAATTATTTTATTACATTGAAATATTTTTTTGCTATTATTATTGTCTAGTTCTAATACAGATATTATTTTACTAATTTTAAATGTAACCTTACATAACAATTCTCCTTCATACTACCCTATAATATCTCTCTTAGTGTCCCTCTATATATATTTTTATTTTTATTTTTATTAAAATCATAAAATATATAGTTATATCTATTAAACTTTTATATATTTATTAGTTATATGCTATGAAAATTCAAATGAATCATTATTGTTTAAAATAAATAATGTAATATGTATATTATAATTTTTTTTTTTTTGAAAAACATTGTTTGTAATTTTATAAATATAAAATACAATATAATAAATTGAATTAAATTAATATATTATATTTATTATATTTTTATTTTTATTATTTAAATTTTTACATTCATTTATAATCACTACAGTTCTTTTATACTGAATTATGAGATAGAGGATGCAATAATATTATATTTTTCTCTAATATTTTTTCCCACGGATAAAACTAACTAAAAGTACTCATATATTCCACACAAAGGTGTATGCAATTAACACACACACCAATTACATTCAAATTACTCTAATATATAAAGTTTCTCTGATCTAACTTATTCCTAAGTTAGAAGGAGATGTTGAGATAATTTCTCAACCATCACAAACCTACGCCTCAAATATAGGATGTAAGCATTAATTTCAACATCCCCTCTTAATGATTACATTATATAAATTTATTGAGAACACAATCATTCTTTAACTTATCAGTAGATGCTCCATCATGTTGTCTCATAACCCTCGTAAAGGTGCAGTTGGCAAGTTGGATTCCCGAGTTTGGCTCCTGAAATCCCGAATCAAGGACCTCCTGAAGTCAATTACTAGACATCATCCCAAAATGTCGCATAATCTCATTAGAAGACAACTCCCAAGTCTTCAATGAGGGATCATTCCCTAGATCCGCAACTGCCATACTATCTGGACAACCATCCATATTGAGCTTTACTTCCACTGGATCTTTTAAATAGTGGCTTCTAGCACATAGCTGAACTGCTAGTCATTCTATGGACGAGCTCCGATCTACCAAATTACATGGACGTCAGCTGCTATACTCGCTAGTTGTATAGAAAAGTTGTCTAAATACATAATTTATCTAGATTCAACTATTACATCATAACATTTTTATCTGATTTTGAAAATTCATCCTGGCTTAATTTACAAACAATTTATATTACTAATAAACCACAAAGATTTCAATGTGAGAAACTAATAGTACATAAAATGAAGTGGTTTGATGTTTTTAGTAAGAAAATTCTAAACAGGGTACGTTAGAGATCAATGGTGAACTTTGTATTGATGTGAAAGTGAGAGAAATCACACCTTTCGCCATAGTTTCCCAGCTTCCTTCTGCAGAGATTGGCTCCGCAAATGCTTGTCGGCCTCTGCAAAACATAAAGTCCATTCTTTTTTTATCTGTATATTCTCTCTACTTTACTTCACACGCTCTAAGCAGAGATCAATGTGGTTCTTATAAATGCATTGCCCACCTTGTCTTTGTTGCTCCTACGTGATAGGAAGACTTCCTTCTCGCAGTTGCAACGCCTTCCTCGCCCTTGGCAACATCATAGCTTGGTCATCAGGCATGACTCTTCAAATCGTTTGAGCTTGCAGCCACTTCATCCTATCCCAACAACTCTCTCTAATGTAATTGTTCTACGCTCCACGACTGGATTATCCCCACTTTGCTCGTATTCCACGCTCACTTGTTGAAATGAATGCAGAGAGGAGAAGCTGCAATTATTCCAATCTCTTATAATGTTAATCCTTGTGCTCTGTGGATCAAAACGGATGATGACCAACATGGACTGTTGGGTCAAATTTGGAGATGCCTTGGGTGCTCCCCACACAACAATGGAGTCTATGTTGAAGCCTTGTGTTAAAAATTATGCCGCTGCTCCACGCTACCTTGCACATCGTAGCTCATCGTAGACGTCACCTCATCTTAAGGGATCCTGTGCACCTCATCTACGCACTGAAGCAGATCTGAAGCTGCAAGCATAAAGCGAAAGGTCCGAGCAGAGAATGCACATATGAGGGTAATTCATTTAAGCCATCAGGATTGGGGTCGCAAGACATGTCGTTTCCTGCTCAAAAAATTTTGAATACTCAAAGCGTGTATCATCTGTCATTGCTCTTAAGCTACAGTTCGTTCGAGGAGGTTTAAACCAATGGAGACTCAGATCTTTCACATAAATCATAGTTCATGCAAATATTTTATGAGCCTTGACCTCTAATACCAAGATAAAACTAACTAAAAGCACTAATATATTCTACACAAAAGTGTATGTGATCAATACACATGTATTACATTGAAATTACTCTAATATATAGAGTTTTTTAGATCTGACTTATTCCTAAGTTAGAAGGAGAGGTTGAGAGAATTTCTCAACCATCACAAACCAACATCTCAAATATAGGATGTAAGCATTAATTCCAACTCCCACCTCTACCATAGCACATAGCTAAGGTAAAGAAAAATATTGAAAAAAGAGACTATTATTTTAGTAATAATATTAATACTTATTTTATACTCATTTTTGTTATAAAAATATTTTTAGTAAAATTATAATAAAGTGAGTAAAAATAGGATGAAATAAAGAAACAATATAAGAAAAAATATATATATTTATATTTTTATGAAAATATTAAAGAAATATATTTTAAATTGGTTTTTGTTATGAAGAATTTAAATTAAATTAATATTAAAAATTAAAATATATAGAATTTAGTTTTATCGATATAGAATAAATAATGATGGAGTACTTTGTTAACACACTCTATGATGTGAAGGCCATTTATTAGAAATTTTGTGAACAAAAATCAAAGTGCAATCAAACCAATACGATCTTCACTTGATAGCTTAAATACTCTTGTACATCTTAAGAGATATTATTATTATTATTATTAATTATTATTATTATAATAAATCACACATCTTAATATATAATACATAATAAAACATTACCATAGGGAAACATCCCCTCTCATATATAAATAAATATAACTGCTCCAATACCCTGCGATTTGTCTTTTCTGCAGCAAATGAGACTGACTTTTGTTTCCGAGATATTTTAGACAGAGATATGGTTATGCTTGTCGGTATCCAGAATTCAATCTCAACATAAAAAGCTGTGGAGTGCATGAAGAGTCAATGCTACAGCCTAGATATTGAGTACGGTTTACATTACTGCCTTGGCGGTTGCTCTTGCAATCAAATATATGAGCAAATGTGTTTTTAATAAATATGAGGGAATATTAATCTTATTTTTCAAATGTAATTTAAATAAAAAGACGTGTTTTTAATAAATATGAGTGAATATTAAACTTATTTTTCAAATGTAATTTAAATGAAAGGATTATAGTTTATTATTAAAATCAAATTTTAGTTTATTGGATTATTTTAGTGGTTGAATAGAATGGTGGTTAACTTAATAATCAATTTCAAATTTTTAAATTAATTAGTCAGATTTAATAATTAGTAAAATTCAAATTTTAATTAATGACATACTAAATTATAATGCCAAATATTATTATAAATTCTTGAATGAGTATACCTATAAATAATCTGGCTTCAGCTTTCAAGCTTAGAGGATAATTAATAGTAGCTTAAATTTTTTATATTTTGATTTTTTAAATATGTTTTCTATGAATATTGTTAAAATTATAGATTTAATTAATTTTTAAAAATTAAATAATTAAAAATAATTATATGAAATTAAAAGATGAAGAAAAAAAAAAGCGAATTAGACTGCTACTCTCATTATAACACCGCTGTTGAGAATTTGGAAGTGAAAGGGTGTTATGGTAAATGGGTAGTAAATCAATCCATGTAACTGAACCACCCACCATTCCCACCGACTAACCAATCTTGAATGGTAGTTGAATTTTAAAGTAAGCACCGCCATAGAGCAACGGGAGAGCAAAACAATATACATATATCTATATATAATGGAAGGCCTCATATTGTATGTTCATATCTCGTTTTTTACATATATGATCTGCAGTGGAAGATCTCAAATTGTGTAGTAACAATTTAGTAAACATGGCTGGTCGTGGAGGTGGTGGCGGAGGGCCTGGTGGCGGAGGCGACGGAGGAGGACGACCTGGTGGCGGTGGTGGAGGACCCGGTGGTGGTGGTGGTGGACCCGGAGGTGGTGGTGCACCTGGTGGTGGCGGAGGCGGAGGAGGTCCTGGAGGTGGCGATGGTGGAGGCCAGCAGGGAGGTCCTGGATCAGGAGGCGGGGGTGGAGGTAAGGGAGGAGGCGGCGGTGGCGGTCAGGGAGGAGGCGGTGGTGGCGGACATGGATGACGTTAGTGGCATGATATTTTACATATTTGTAATTCCATAGTATTTTGTTTGAATTTCTATGAATATGATAGGCACTGTATATACGCCTTCACTCATCTCTTGTCTCTTCAATAGTGAAAGTATTTGTATAAATATATTACAAAATATCTAAATAATATGGCCCTTTGGCTGTTCCGAATTATGATTTTAATTAGTTTGGCATCTGTTTGTTGAAAATTATCAAATGTGTGGCCTGTTAACCGTGAATATCTTCAAAGGGAAAAAGTAGAAAGAAGAAGAAATCGACGTGTTGCTGTCATTTCTTTGTATATGTGAAACAATATGAAACAATAATTGAAGTTTAATTAAATCTTATTGAAGTGTTGAATTTATCTGGATTGTCTATTGTCCGAAATATTTATTTAGATTCTGGAAATGAATCTATATTTTGGAAATATTGAAATTTATTTAATGTATATGGACTATTAACATTCCCTTTTAGATTTCAAAATATTTTTAAAATTTATAATAAAATAAAAATGCCTCTCGTAAATTATTATATTAAAAAAATGTTTAAAAAGTATAATCATGGCAGATGGTCTATAACTTCTTCAAATTTATCTTTTTTTCAATAGAAAAAAACGCCGTTATAAACAATTCATATTCATCGAGATCGTGAAAGATCATGTACATATTACAATATTACCATATGATCAATATAGGCAGTATCATAAAAAACTTGTGACCAAGCAACAAGTTAGCAGATCCATCCCAAATACAGGGGAAATAAATAGTTCATAAACCACATGGTACCGTACGAGGCACATAACCAGATGATAACTAAAACATTCCAAATAACAGAAAGTAAACAAAATAGACTCAGATATACCTAATCAATTAGACATCCAGTAGCCAAATAAAATATGAACGTAAGATGCGGCATGAGCTAATAAGGATAGGTCATCAAACAAAAAACGATATGCAAAAAACAACAACACCATAATAGCACAGCAGCAGCGCTATAAGGGAGAAAGACACCCCTCAGAAATCCGATCTGGCTCGCCTAGTGAAGACTAAGGAGAAGGGCTTACTGTATGGAGCTCGCAAACCCCTTTTAGATAATGCATCAGCACGAGTATTGAGCTCCTTATAGATATGTTGGATAGAGAAGCCCCTAAATTTTCCATGCAGATTAGAAATCCGATCCAGCCATCTAGAGCAATCGTTGATTGAAGCAGAGATCCTTCCACAAATCCCATCAACAACATACTTAGAATCACCATATACATAAATATATGGTAACTTGAGCAAATAGGCAATCATAATTCCACTCCATACAGCCATAATCTCAGCCTTATTGTTTGTGCCCATGCCACCATTCCAAACAATGTGATAACGGTCCATATTATCAAGTCTAATCCACTCACCACACCCACAATTACCATCAACATTTATAGCATCAAAAAAGACATCCAGAAGCATCATAATTTCATCACATATGGACGAATCCTGCTAGATAGATCCACTAATACCGAACCAACCGCAGGAGGAGCCAACATCCACTTAGCAATGTTCCCAAAAATCGATGAAAAACATATAGGGGCGTCTTCAAATATCTTGTGGATTCTAGCAACCCAAATTTCCTAAAAAACAAAGAAAGGGAGTTGTTTGTGAGAACATTTCGCAGCCGTCCATGTAATGATGGTTTGAGTACAGTCAATTGGCAACCAAGATGAATGAATCACCAGAGAGACCAGCAAAGTGCTTCCATATACAGAGAGAGAAGGAACAAGAAAAAAAATATGTTGGGCCGACTCCTCGTATAATAGACAGAAAGGGAATCTGCCAAGCCCATAGAAACCCCTTTTACAGAGATTCGCCCACGTTAATAATCTGTCTTTCCAAAGCAGCCAGCCCAGGATAACAGTCTTAGTACGAGAAGAATTAGAGTGCTACTTTCATTATACGACCTCTGTTGAGAATTTGGAAGTGAAAGGGTGTTATGGTAAATGGGTGGTAAATCAATCCATGTAACTGAACCACCCACCATTCCCACCGACTAACTAATCTTGAATGGTAGTTGAATTTTAAAGTAAGCACCGCCATAGAGCAACGGGAGAGCAAAACAATATACATATATCTATATATAATGGAAGGCCTCATATTGTATGTTCATATCTCGTTTTTTACATATATGATCTGCAGTGGAAGATCTCAAATTGTGTAGTAACAATTTAGTAAACATGGCTGGTCGTGGAGGTGGTGGCGGAGGGCCTGGTGGAGGTGAAGGCGGAGGACGACCTGGTGGCGGTGGTGGCGGAGGACCTGGTGGTGGTGGTGGAGTACCCGGTGGTGGTGGTGGACCAAGAGGTGGTGGTGGTGGTGTTGGACCCGGAGGTGGTGGTGGACCTGGTGGTGGCGGAGGTGGTCCTGCAGGTGGCGATGGCAGAGGCCAGCAGCAGGGAGGTCCTGGATCAGGAGGTGGGGGTGGCGGTCAGGGAGGCGGCGGCGGTGGCGGAGGACATGGAGGACGTTAGTGGCATGCTATCTTACATATTTGTAATTCCATAGCAGTTTGTTTGAATTTCTATGAATATGATAGGCATTGTATATTTGCCTGTCTTCAACCGTGAAAGTATGTGTATAAATATATTAAAAATTATCTAAATAATATGGCGCTTTGGCTGTTCCGAATTATGATTTTAATTAAGTTGGCGGACATGTGTGTTTAAAATTACCAAATATGTGACCGATTAACCGTGAATGGCAAAAAACAATTACTAAAATCAACGTGTTGCTGTAGTTTCAGTTTCTTTATGTAAAACAGTGATTGAAGTTTACTTGGATTTTATAGAACTGCTGGCCTTATTTAGATTTACTTGGATTTTACTTGTTGTAGAAGTGTACTTGGATTTTATTTTGAAATTTAATCAACAACCGCAACATCAATCAATCGACACCACTGGATTGGATCTTGTTACTATCTCTTGAATTTCAAAATATTATTCCTAAAATCTAGCATAAGAATTAAAATTCTACCAATAGAACAATAACTTATTTTAATGAAAATCTAGACAATCATATAAAAAATATATAAGGGTTGCAGCAAACCTTGGAAAGGCACTTGAGTTTACGAGTGTAACGAGATGCCAGACTCTCATGTGAATATAATAGGAACACCATGACTATAAAGTCATTTCTGTCATCGGTTCAATTTTGTGAAGTTGTTAAAAGGAATTCTGTATGGTTTAGCGTTTGAGATTTTTAAAATAAAAAGGGTTTACTTGTTTTAAATTGAATTTTTGATTTTGAGAAGAAAGATATAATAATAATAATTTAATTTTAAAATTATATATATATATATATATATATATATATATATATATATATATATATATATATATATATAATTTTTAATTATTTATTTATAAGATAATGAAAAAAATAAGGTTGGAATTTCTAATTCTATGAAGTTGTTAAAAAGAATTGTGTATAGTTTAAGTGTGTTTTAGGTTTTGAAAATAAAAAGGGTTTATTTGTTGTAAATTGAATTATAATTTTATGTTTAATTAAAGATAAATATTTTAACTAGGTATATATATATATATATATATATATATATATATATATATATATATATATATATATATATATATATATATGATGATGATGATGGTTAACGTCTATTGAGACCAATCTTTGGTTTATCAGACCTAAAGAAAATATTTATTTAGTTTGATTTAAGATTTTATTTCTATGCTGAAAAAGCTTGGAGAGAAGCCTCCCTGGCTCACTATAGTTTTGACATCTTAAAAGGCTAGGAAAGTCAGTATTGCAACAAAGACTAGGAAATTGAGCTCTAATGTGGTTGTACGTGGGGCACTCTAAGAGGAAGTGATTTTCATCATCGATTTTCATATTCTCACAGAGATGGCATATCTTTTCCATCCATGGTGTTTTAGGAACTGTCCAACGACATGTTTCACTATGGAGTTTCACTATGGAGTTCATGAGAGTTCGTTCTAATCTTGGCTATATTAATTTTCTTTTTTGAGCTAGTTAAAACAGAGAGATAATTTTGATCTTCTAGGGTGGGGTTGATGACCTCCTTATAGTATCTTAATTTTCTTTTAGCTGCTAGATCTTTCTCACACCACATTTTTTCTTTGAACTTATAAGTAACAATTTTTTTAATGTTATTAATGTTTTGCAATGCAACATTCTAGTCGATCTCCCAATGGTTTAATGGAATTTAAAGCTAGCTTAGGAAGTCTATGGTCTCCTATGCTATTGAGCTTGTGTTTGTACAACAAAAAGCCTAGTCATAGCTAGCCTCTCGATAGGGGAAAGACCCACTTCTATAAGGAGAATAGGATAGGGTGTATTGATTTTAATTTTAAGGTTATAAGTTATAAAAAGCTTCTGGATTTCCCTCAATCTTTCTCCATGATTGAATTTTTTTTAAGTTGGAATTTTTTATTTTTCATGTAGTCATTCTTTTTAAAGTTAAGAGATGTTATTTTTAAATAAAAATAAAATATTTTTTAAATTAAAAACAATGTTAAGAATAATATATATATATATATATATTAAACATCAATAATATTACTTTCAATGAGTTTGCTTGGTTATTTGTTGATATTGAAGGAGAAGAAGGTAAAATATTGCAACCTCACTCTTAGTCATAAATAAATATTTTCATATCCATGTGAAGATATATAATTCTGTATCAACTTTTTATATATATATATATATATATATATATATATATATATATATATATATGAAAATATATAATTCTTATGTTTTTAAAAATATTTCAATATAGAACTAAAATAAACAATTTGAATATCTATGTTTATCAATTTACTTCAAGATGGCTTGAGACACAAATGCGCACACATATGACATACATATATATATAGTTAGTATACAAAATAACATTTTAAAAATATTATTAATAATAAAAAAATTCAATGTATATGACAAATAAAATATTTTAATATGGATGATTAAATAATATTGAAGTGTATTTAAAAATATATTAATAACAAAAAAATGATTCATATGTTAAATAAAATATTTTAATGTCAACTATGTATTTATTATATATAGTTAAGTCCCCACAGAAACTCAATTGGTGATTGAAGTAATGTGAAATATGTGAAAATTGAGAGATTCAAGGTTCCAATTTTCCACAGAGGATGTAAACCCCAAAAAACCCCAAAGGTTTAATAAAATTATATATAGTTGAAAAAAAAACAAAAAACAACATGATCTATAGAGAGATTGAGAAAAGTAAATTGTTATGGTTAAAACATTTCAATCTTCTCACTATTTTACATTTCTAATACTTTTCATATATATATATAGTCAATCCAAATCTGGAAGGCAATTCTCAATGCATTGAAACCATTTATGCATTAAAAAATGAAATTTAAATAATAAAAATTTACACACACAATAGATCTATTATCTATCTTAAGAAGAAATCTATTAAATGTTGAGAGAGATAAAACTTTCGGAGATGCCAACGTTTTTCTTTTGCACTTAATTATTTGCACCTTAAAAAATTTGATAACTACATGTAAATCTAAATATGTAAAACTAATAATAATTTAATTAGAAATACTAATAGACATTATATAAAAAATAATGAATAAAAAGAATGATATTAGTGTTGCACCAAACCAAATCATGAATAATGAGAACTGGTTGAATATCAAAATAAATAAGTAAACAAGTGAGATATGGATACATGTTTATATATTGTATTTTCACTTGATATTGAAGTCGGGATTTTGAAGTATATAAAATTAGCATAGATCTATCTTAACTCTATATCTACCAAGTGTAGAGAGGGATTAAATGTTTCAAAATATATTTTTTTAAGTGTAAAATTTGAGTAAATATTTTCACGTCCAAAGATTTGATTCGTGTCATTGCTTGGTAGATCTTATGTTGGATCTATGCTTATTATTACTAATATTATTTATATTATATAATTTTTACATCTATATAAAAATGTTCTCACTAATTTGATTAAAATTTTGATTTAATATCTGTGGAACATCCATGGAATATTTTAGTAATTATAACTTTTTTGGTTTTAGATTAAATTAAAAAATGTTATAAAATTAAATTAAATTTTTTTTTTGATTGCTAAATGAGTTACTATTTGGGTAATGTGGTATTGATAAGTCTTGGTATTGTAAAAAAATATATTTACAAGTTAACAATATCCATGGTAAAGTAGGGTTGAATATTCGTATTTAATGATTTTGTTATATAATAAGTAGTAAGTTTCTATATGCTTATTAATTAAATTTAAATATAGTTAGAGAATCATTATTTTAATTTATATGGTAAAATAGATCTTCATTTTATGAAAAAAAAACAAAATTACAATATAACAAATTGAATTTTATTATTTTTAGTAATTTTAACTTTTTATTATTATTGATTGATCTTACACTAATTTATGGGCACGACAATTTCTCCTCCATACTGGGCTTTATATTACTCATACCAATCTATATATTAAATTTAACTTTTTTTTTAATTTTTTAATTGAGCCAACATGTAAATGTTTACAAACAAACATTTATACCACTACAAGATGACTTTCATTATAGACTCTAAAACGTCTCTCAACACAATCATTTTAAATTAAGATGTTTTGAAGGTTTGAAAGTGAGATACAATTTTGTAATGATTATATACAAAAATAAAAGTCATTTAATATATTATTTTAAATTCAGATGTTTCAGAGGTTTGAAAGTACGGTAAATTTTTCTCATGATTATTAGAAATAAGTAAAAGTCAATTAATATATTGAATTTTGTATTTCATATAAGAAACAACCATAGATCCATCTAACTTTGGATTTAACATGAGTAGAGAGGGATCAAATTTATTCGTCTAAACTTCTTTTAAAGACAAAATACAATGTGTAATTTTTCTCTGTTTAAATTATTTTTTTTATATATAGATTAAGTTGATATCGACATAGATTAGTTAACATATATATTCAAGTATTTTATTTAAATCTCTTGTTGAAATATTTTTGAAAAGTACAAGGTTAAAACATCTTACTCACATTTTTTTTCTACTTGTAATTTCCTTACATAAAATTATATTATGTCATATGGACAACTCACTAAACATGCATACCATATTGCTTTTTTATTTTTATTATAGCCTACATTTCTTTTATATTTAGAGAATAGTTTATTTTATTATTTAAAAACTCCATGTATCAACTCCATGTTCAGACACAAACATACTCACACATTGCAGTCATATTGAGTTGTAGAATGAGCCTCTTGGCTCAATAAATAAAATTTAATTAGTTTATTGAATTCTTGAGTTAATAAGAATAATAAATTCTATTCAAAATAATAAAATTATGATTTTTTAAAAGTAAATGAAGATAGTATTATAAATAGAATTTATTAATTTTAATATAACGGTAATTTTTTTAATAGTAATCAAAATTTTGGACGATAGACTTGAACCCACAAAATTGGTGAAACAAATTGTTCATAAAACCATAATGAATTTAAGAATCATGATATTTTCATAATTATTTCCATTTTATATATATATTTTTTTAACATATATAAAGCTTGTAAATTCCCTTAAAAAAATTCTCCATAGTCTCATTAAGTTTTTTTTGTACTCTTTGTAACTTTCCCACCTAGGCAGTGAGGCACATATTTATGGTAGTAAAATTAGGGAGGGGAATTTTATGGTAGTAAATTTGAATTGCTAGGCATTATTAAAAGTGTCCAATTTGTCTAGAGTTGATAACTAAAGTGGTTAAGAACATGGTTTATTTTCCGGCCAGTCTCTTTTATTTCACACGCCTTAACCTACATCTATCCATCATCCAATCTCAAGTGATACTCCAATATATTTGTTGTTTCAAGGCCCTCTCCATCATTTTTTCATGTACTAGGTATCTTTGTCTCCATATTTTCCATATTGGTTGAATAAATGTCTTGGATCTATATACTTTCTTTATCATTTCTTAGAGTCACTAATTCTAACAATGTAAATTTACCTATATTGAGTTATCTAAGCTTAATAGAGTATCAATACATCCAATATTCCAAAGACATAAAAAGAATTATAAATTTTCACCATCTCGTCCACCTATTGCCATAACTACCAATAGGATGGAAATCACTTATCAAGCTATCTCATAAAAATGGACGACAATTACCTTAGATGCCACCTTTAAACAATATGACATTAGAGATGCTTCCAATATCCTCGTATTTGTGAAATATATGTGATCACCACATTGGTAGCCCTCGCAAGATCCAAAGTTATGGGAAAGACCATTTGGTTCAATGAAGTGAGTTGATTGATATCATATGAATTAACCAGGTCCATCTTACAAAACCATCTTAAAGTGAGGTTCTTTAACTCTTTAAGCCCTAAAGTGAGGTGCTTTAACTCTTTAAGACCTCTTATTATATTGGGAAAATTATTCAACTACACATAAGAGTCAAAATTCAAAAAATGAAGCACTGAAAGTTTACAAATTCTCTTTGGAAATTCTATCACGATGCCCAACAACCACTTAATATCCCCCATTTAAATTTACAACCACGTTATACTAGTAGTAGACAAACATAGAACCATTAGAGACATGACATTATGACACAAGAGTCTCAATTAAAGATAACACTGCAAGCTAATTAAATGGATTTGGTTGAGTTTGTACCACATATTATATAATATACATTTCTTGTACAACTTTATAAATCAAGGCTTTACGAGACTCCAACAAATGAAAAACCTCAATTTGGTCCATTTCCAAAAGCATACCAATAATTATGGTTGCATGATCATGTTCCAACTGAGCCACCAAAGGATACAATCATTCTCTAAGCATTGCTCATTTTTTTTCTAGAGTTGTATTTGGAAGAGCTGAAGCAAAAGCTACAACATGTATAGGTTGTGAAGTTCTTGTCTTATATGCACACAAAGGAATGCTTCCCATGTCTAATGGTAAAAGGTGTTCCCCTCTCGTGACTCCAGATAAAGGAGTTTCATTGAAATTCCTTCTAGGAAAATAACAATATACGTGATTGCCACAAGGTAGAATATGCTATTCTATAAGTGGTAGTTGTTGTCGTAATAGTGTTACACCACCTACAAATCCAACATGCACCATTTATTGTTCGCTGCTCTTTGCTGGTGGAAATTCTCTTAAAAATAATGGGAAAAGAAAATCAGGAAATTCACTATAGGAAATATACTCTTCCCATGTCCCTGGGCCCTCTAGTGAGGGAGTAGGCCCAAACTTAATATGATACCAAAATAGAATTACATGATCACACTTTTCATTAATAAGAAAATGTTACATATAATAACATGAAGTATTGTCTCAAGATAGACAGACTATTTTGGACACACAATCAATAAGTCGAGGGAATATTTCAAATTCCCTCCAATTTGGGAGGCTAATTAGTTGGAAATAATCTCCCAAACAAATAGGTCTAAACAACCTCCTAAATAATAGGAACAAACTACTTTTAGAACTAATGATCACACTAAAGACAAGTAGAAGTTGTATTTTCTAACTCTTCCCCTTACTAACTACTTGTGTTAATATTAATAAGAAAATTATATAAATGGTCCAACTTGGTGTTTAAAACCATTATGAAAAAATGTTGACATTCATATAAAGGAATAGCCATCCACTAGAATGCATCGTTGTAATTTTCGATCTACTAGGATGTCTTTCGTGTACATGGTTCATTCAACTATCATATTTGCATACCCATAAATATACTTGTACCTTTAATTCCCCATGCATCACCATCATCATCATCATCATCATATTTTGTTTCCTTGGATTACTTGTAACCATGCTATTGGTTTTGTCATCTTACTCACAACCATGCGCTGGATTTTCTCGGTTAACCCTTGTTGAGGAGGTAAATCCCCTCTGCAGATACAGGCGATCCCTACTAGCCCAGATCGGGTCTAGCAACAATCAAACATGCTACAGTGTAGGTTCCTAATCGTAAATAAACCGACTTGCGAGGAAGGCTTACCTGGAATCCAATGCTGTTGTTTGTAAAAGAGGTGGTGCTCCCGTTCCTTTGCCCTGGCAGATCACAATCCTCATGATCTTCGTGGTCGGACACCTGCACATGCAAGAAACAACACAAACTCAAGCATAAAATCCAGTATATACAACTATATGTCAGTCGAAGAGGACATAACTCATGAACGTAATCAAGAACAAGAGTGGAACCATAACCAATAGTCACTTATCATTAAAGAGTCAAAAGAAGAATAAAACCATAGATTCGACACAGCACTCTCCTTTGGCGGGTCGTCAGTAAAACACGTCTCGACAAATCCTGTCAAGGATGGGAAAAGCCTCTCTCTCCGGATACTTGGCAATAGTCTCCTCGCTTGGATTTGGCCTTAAGGGAATCAAGAAGGCTCTTGCAACATAAGGATGTGAAAGCTCTTGGGAACTTTGAGATTAGCTTGCCATGGAGATGAGCAAGCTTTTATAGAAGGAGGAAGGGGAGTTGGGATCCCTATAATTATGGGATTGGCCCTATCATCAAGGAATCTTCCATGAGAGGTGGAAAACCACTTCCTCTCTATGGAAATGCGTAGCCAAACCTCCCAACTCAAGATAGATACCAGTCCAGGAATTTGTTAGGATGAAACTTCCGACTTTTATTTTTAAAAAACACCTCTTAATATGGTTGGCGCGGGTGCGGCTCTATGACAGAGCGCCAATTGGCATGCCCTCTTTGGAGGATTTGTCCCCTTGGCGCGAGGGCTAAACTGTGGAACCGCATCGATGGAAAAAGAGATATTTTTAGGGTTTTTTGCAGGGATATGTCTTCATGGCAATGAAAGCTCATCTTCAGAGGGATGCAATGAAAGTATTTTCAAGTCTTGTCTTTGCTCACAGGTCACGGAATGATCCCTCCAATGTGCGGGAAGGGGATTGTAGGGACGGTGACAAATTGCTGTGTAACAGATGCCCCCTAAAGCATGAGGCTTGAGAGAGAGAGAGGGGTGAAATGCTTTACGAGAACATGCTGACTGAAAACACCACCATCGGAAAACCTGCGGAGCAAGGTACAACTGATGTCTCAGATACATGATATATATGCGTGGTATGGGCACAACCATCCATAACAGAGTGTACAATAATCTAGATCCAAGGCATGGACGCAGCCATCCAGTGAGGATTGATAAATAGACTCAAGTATGGTCGCAGCCATCCAATCAGTGAGTCATGTAAATAATCATAATAATCCACAATATCGTAGCCTGGATTACAACAGACAAAATCCAGGGTCTTGCACTCCATCTCGACCCAGACAAAGTACAAGTTCAAGCATGCGAATATGTGAGCTGAAGTCGAACATGCAAGAACATCGTCTAATTACCAACCAATGATGAAAGCTGTTAACAGACGCGAGAGGAACCACCAATAATGACAATAGCTCTCAAGGTACTATAGGTACAATCTACGACATGCGAATCAATGAGCTGGCATCGAACACCCGTAAAATCACTCGATCAGAGGCCAATGATGAAAACCTCACGTCGAATGTGACGAACCTGCCATTGAGGCATGCAGGCTCCAAGGTACCATAAGGGAGTCTCTAGATCAACTTCTTGGATAATGGGCTGAAGTCGACAGGAAGTGACCTTGATTGAAGATGGGCCATAGTGTTTCCCACATCATCGACACGAGACAGAGGAACATGATGTTTTTTATGAATCAGGATCAAACGATAATCAGAGGGAGGTTGATATTTGTAGAGGTCAACTTCTCTTGAACATATAAACGGCACGAAAATGGACTTGGAAGTATTTGACATCAATGGATCAGAGGTCATGGCGATGAAGCAAAGAACAGACGAGAGGTCAAAAGGGATTATCCAAACTCACAGAGGCAAGTGAAGAACGAGATGAGATGTCCCCAACCCGACACGAATGCAGACAAGTGCCATGTTCAAGAGCGACATACTGCCGACATGATAATGATGCTAGTTCCATTTTCCCCCACCATTTCTGGCAAGTACCGCAATTATTTTTGATAACAAGCTTGAAGGGGATAACATATGCTTGTAATATAAGTCTGCCCTTCGGGCAAATCCATCCTAGTACATTTAATGAGCCCTAGGAAGGAGGAACTCAGAGAACGTCATTTCGACTGAATCCGATGTCATCAGGGTTTAACAAGTCTGACAAAGGGAGAACTCGACGTCTTTTCATATTTAGAGAGTTTGAAAAGACAACAGAAAAGTAAACTCCAGGGGTCCCTTTTTGTAGATAGTTCCTCGAACCCGAAAAGGTAGAAAACAATATCCGAGAAAACCTCCTAGTCGCGATAGGCTAGGGTATTTCTTTTTCGTAAATAATCCATCCCAGCCTAAAAAAGGGGTAAACGTATACTGGGTAGATGTCGATTCGTGTCCACTTTAACGAGATCGAAATGACAAGGGCCTCGGCAATATTTTAATGTTTTAGAGAGTTAGAAAAGAGCTGAAAGATGACTCCAGAGTGAATTTTTCGTGTATTTACCGAGTCTGAAAAAATATAAAATACAACTCGTTTCACAGTTTAAGTTGCGTAAAATACCTATTGCTGCACAAAAAGCAAGTGTAAAACCCATTTTTGACACAAATATATTAAAATATTTAGAAAAATAACTTTTTTAAGTTCAAAAACTTATAAATATGTCAAATGGTAAAAATAAAATTACTTTTTACTATTTACCTCACTGAAGAGCAGTAGTGGTCCATTTTGTGTGCAAACTTCTGACAGCGATTACGACCGATCCGGGCTACCATTTAGATTCTCGTCAGTTCTGGGTAAGAGGCGCTTCTTTGTACTCCATTTCAATCCTTTTTGCATAGATCCTCATTGTATATTAGACTTCTTATGAGTAATTTTTGAATTCTTAGGGCTCCTCCCATTGGCGTGGGTATCTGGCACGAACCCGCGCCAATGGAATTTTATTTCCAAAGGGCCCGTGCCAACTGGCGTGACTGTTGGGAAAACAGTCGCGCCAGCGGCGCAATACAATTTTTCGCTTGAAATTTCCACATAATGAATGAATTTCATGAATTTTCAAGGATAGTAGAGGTCTAATTGAATTTTTTTGACCATGTCAATGCAGGCAACCGATCAAAATGGTCATTGAGTGGAAAGAGAGGGAGCACGGTGAAGAGGATGAACAAACCATGGAGAATGAAACTTGCATGAATTCCCTCAAGAACTGTGGGCTAAAAAAATTCTTTCTGACACCTTGTTTACGAGCTCAGCCTGATCTTCTACAGTACCTGATCAGCATATGGGACGAACAAGAACAAGTGCTCAAGTTACGGGACCAGGTATTAGAACTGGAGGTTTCTGACATATACTTCATAATCGGATTATCGTGCAGAGGTCCGGTGCCCATATTGACAGGGAGTAGACCATCTGGTGAGAAGATGGAGCAAGTGATGGCACGAGTGTGCCCAGGGGCACGACTGGGATCAGGAAGTGGAAAGGTAGACATCCATACTATTCCTGATCTAGCACTCAGAGTAGTGCTTCATACCATCACGCGGGCTGTGGGATCACAGGCACCGCACGAGGCAACAAAGGCCCAAATCTTACTGGCCTCCGAGTGCATGAGTCCCCTATTGTTCGACTGGGCTACATCCATGACAATAAATATCAAGAGACAGCTCACGAAGTGCAAGCAGGCCAAACTGAAATAGTTTGGCTACGATTCCATCCTAGTATCGTTCATTCTGGAATGATTACCAATCTTCCAGGGCCAAGGGGCCATAGTAGCTGAGCCGATTCCACGAGAGCCAAGAATGACTCGCTGGGCAGCACTGATGCCCAGAGCTGGAGGAGGCCAACAGATGTCCTGGAGGCCAGATTTTTTTGGGTGGTTGCGGTGTCAGTTGATCGTAGTGGAAGATTGGCCATATGCAGGAACCGATTTCACTGGAGACCCATATCTCCCATTGCCGGAGGGATATGATTGGGACGAGGAGTTGGGTATGACCTCTTCTCTTTTTTATTTTTATGTTTTATGATTTTTTTTTGTTAAAACGTGGGCCCAGAGAGACTAGCCAGTATGTCTCCTATCGCGCAGAGGACTCTTCCCGCACCTCATCCTCAGGTAGAGGGTGCAGGGGGGGGGGAGTTGATCCAGAATCTTGAGGGTATCGCCCAAGGGATCCCAGACTACGCCCGGCTGGCAGATGTACCGATGGCATACCAAAGACATATGGTGGGAGTGCCTAGTCGCCTCCACCGACTTCTGAGACGCTTAGTGCGTGCAATCACTTGTTATCATGAGCACCATGTGGATTAGACTCCTAGGGCTTTTATCATGCATATTTTTTGAGAGACATATCGTCTCCAGATGTATTAAGACGAACATATATATTTTTTGATTCTATGCGATGCACACTATGTAAACATTTCAATATCTATATATATACATATCTATTTCAGGATGGATCTTTCTTTTTCATGTGATGTTGCTTTACAAATTGCGCAAATGTCTATCTAGCACCAAATTAGCTACTGCATCTGTTAATGTATTCATATGCCTGGGTATATGTTGATATGTAATATAGTCAAAATTTCTTTCCAGTAAACGAATACGCAGATACAGACATAGAATGGATGGGATTCTGACTAAATAATGACCATTAAGTTGTAATACTACAAGTTGTGAGTCTAGATACACAATTAATTCACGGATACCAAGGTTTAAAGCCTCAATTAATAATTCTAATACAACACTATATTCCGCGATGTTATTTTTAGTATGTCCCAGACACACACCTTGCAGGTTAACCAACTCACCAGCAGGATCATAGATTACCCAGGCCGCCAAAGACAGACTCCTGGTACTGCGGGAGGCACCATCTGCGAAACCAACAAACGGATGAATGGACATCTGCAAAATCAGGAAGACTCGATCAGCAGAAAGATGTTTACATCGCACACCACACCACACATGCACACAAATGAAAAAACACACACTTATGTAAACACACCACACCAAAAATGACTTTAAGCGTAGTATTTTTTCAGGTACAGCCCATTCCTGGGCTGCACTAGAGGAACTCCTTCATAATCTATAAGCTCATAAGCCCCATTATTCAAAACATGTTTTACTATGTAGGGCCCATGCCACATAGGTTGGAAATTACCAGCCCCAAGATTGTCATGTGCATGATCATACAGGAGGACGAGGTCCCCTTCGACAAAGGAATGAGGAGAAACCGATTGATCAAAATGAGCTTTGACCTTCTTCTTTTGTGCTTCAATGACTAAAGCAGCCAAGTGGTGGTTTTCATCTAACCGTTCCAGATACAAAAGACTCTCTTCCTCAGCAGAAGTGTCGGGTAGAAGTTCTACAGCTAATTTCAACGAAGGAATCTCGTATTCAACCGGAAGAGTTGCTTCCAGACCATACACCAATTGAAATGGTGTGAATCTAGTTGCACTCTTTGCAGACGTCCGGTATGCCCATAGAGCTGAGAAAAGTTGGAGGTGCCAATCAGATTTGTGAATACCAACTGTTCGTTGAAGCATAGTGACCAGAACCTTGTTCACTGCTTCAACCTAGCCATTTTCCTGAGGGTAATATGGTGTTGAGCTATCGTGGTGTAAGCCCAACCTTGAAGTCAGCTCGGCCATCATATAATCTCGAAAATGAGTACCATGGTCAGTAACGATGGCTTGCGGGACCCCGAAACGTGAAATGATGTGGTTGAATATGAATTAGGCAGCTGTCTTACCGTCGGCAGCTAGTGTAGGCATCGCTTCGGCCCACTTGGTGAAGTAGTCGACAGCGACAATTATATACGCATGCCCCTCGGCCGAGTGAGGGTTACACGTCATAAAGTCCATGCCCCATTTTGCAAAAGGGCGGACGGTAATAACATGATGGAAAGGGAGAGGTGGCGCGCGCATCCTGCGCTGAAACACCTGGCACACATGACATTTACGGACTGCAACGATACAGTCTTTGAATATTGACGGCCAAAAGTAACCTGCTCGCAGAATTTTCTGGGCAGTGGCATATCCGGACATATGTCCACCACAAGCGCCACTGTGGTAGTCATTTAGGACCCTTTCAGCCTCTTCCAAGGTTAGGCACTGATGGAGCACTGAATCTACTCCAACACGGTATAAGGTATCACCTACGATGCAGTAGGGTTGGGACTGATGCCGAATCCGACGTCGGGCATCTTTAGTCAACTCAGACCGAAATGTGGAGGTCTGAAGATACACAATTATGTCACCATACTAGGGGTCACGAGTACTGATAAGGAAAAGAGTTTCATTCGGGATATGATCCTTGGAGAGTGAAGGAGTGGAGTCTGTTGGGAGTGAGCATATAAGATCCGCGAAAACGAGTGATTTGGTTGATTTAGAAGTAGTGAACTCTAAGTCAAAATCCTGTAGGATAACGATCCATTTGGATTATTTTCCCTCCAGTAGTTTTCGTTAAAGAATATATGTCATGGGGTTGCAATCCGAAACCACTGTTATCGTACGCAACAAGATGTAGTGGAGAAAGCGCTGCACATCGTGTACTGTAGCTAACGCCAACTTCTTGACGTGAGCATAACGCGTTTCTGTATCGAGAAGGTTCAGTGATAGATAATAAACAACATGTTCATTACCATCATCATCATCCTGCACCAGAACCATATCTATGGTGCTAAACACGGCGGCGAGATATAAAGTGAAATCGCGGTGATAATCAGGAGGACGAAGCAAAGGAGCATTACCAAGTAACGTCTTTAGCTTCTCAAAGGATGCTTGAGCAATTTCGTCCCAATGGAAGGGAACGTTCTGCTTTGATAGGCGTGTGAATCCTTTAGCCACCTCCACGTAGTTCGGGATAAAGCGTCGAAGGAAGTTCGCTTTTCCCTGCAGACTCTGTAACTGGTATAACGAGGAGGGTGATGGGAGGTTGATGATAGCCTCGAATTTTAAAGGGTCAAGGCGAATTCCATCTTTGGAGACAATGAATCCCAAAAGACGGCCAGAATCAACGCAGAAGATGCATTTATGAGGATTAAGCCTAATATTGTAGCCCCTACAACGAAGGAAAATTTGGCGGAGGTGTTGAGGGTGGTCCAGATAAGGCTGAACGATATGGAGAATGTCATGGAAAGTGTGAGACATCGCACGCTGAAAAGTGGCTCCAGCGTTCTTCAAGCCGAACGAGAGCTTTTTATACATGAAAGTACCACACGGACAGATGAAAGTAGTCTTGTGTTGATCCTCAGGTGCAATATTGATCTTATTATACCCTGAGAAACCGTCCATCAAGGAATAAATCTCACTTCTGGCACATTCGTTGATGATTTGGTCTATGAACAGAGTGGGATAGTTATCCTTTGGATAGGCACGATTAATGTCGCGGTAATCAACAAAGACCCTAATAGTACCCTGCTTTTTATCGACAGGGACAATGTTGGAAACCCATTCTGTGAAGGGGATGGGATAAATAAAGCCTGCATTCAGAAGTTTTTCAACTTCTGCCTTAATTGCAGTGGCTTTATGAGGATGAATCAGGCGTAAGCGTTGGCGCACGGGCTTCGCACCAGGGTAGGTTGGAATCTCATGCACCACGATACTAGGATCGATCCCAGGCATTTCCTCGTAGGACCAGGTGAACACATCTCTGAATTCTTTAAAAAGATCAGTATAGACTTGAATCTCACCAGGAGAACAAGTCACTCCCATGTGTATATTCTCAACGATCCCCGGTTTAACAAAGATGTTGATCGGGATGGTTTGAGTGATATTACTCAGGTTTCCCTCCGAAAAAACCTCGTGCGTCAAGATGGGCATTTGGAGAGGAGGAGTAGGAACCTGAGATGCATAACGCTCTAGAAAATCTGACATTGCCCCCAAGCTAGGCATGAAAGAGGAACGATGATGTCCATCGCTCCAAGGCAGCTCCTCAAGAGATATTGTTTCAATAATGGATTCATCGAAAGGAAAATTCTCTTTGAGAGGATCAGGTGAATCGGCTTGACCAAGCCAGGGGGATTTAAAGTAGACATCTAGAGCCATGCTCAAAGGAGCATGCCAAGGAGGTGGAGGATTAGATGCAGCAACAATTTCACAGTAGCTAATCTCTACTGGAGTCAAGGGCATTGATTCTCCAAACTCGAACACCTGCTCAGGCGTAGGGATGAGCCAGGGGTCATCAGACCTGGAAATCATGTTAACTTGAGCGGTGTGCGGTGGTGGTGCGGGAAAAATACCCATAAGGACGGGGTCTTTGAAGAGACCAGGTCCTATACTGTCAGGGGGATTCAGAATCTGATCCATGTATGGAACGTTGTTCTCGGAGGTGGAGGTGAAGAAGGATAACTGATCCACCGTAACGATTTTGCCCTCGTGAGGGAACTTAAGAAGTCAAAAAACGGTGGATGGTATGCATAGCATGGCATGAGTCCAGCTGCGGCCGAGAATTATATTGTAGTTGAGCCTGGCGTCAACCACCTCTACTTCTATGTTAATAGTTTTCCCCTGTAAAGTGATCGTTAAACTCTCGAGAACACCCAGGGGTTTGGATTCCCGACCATCAAATGCCTCTAGGGCATTGGGAGATGATGAAAGTTCTGGAGAGCCAATGGCCTTCCAGCAAGTGGATGACATGACACAGGTAGAGGCACCTTCATCCACAATGGTCCTATGGATGTTAAGACCGTTAATCCCGACTTGAATAACAAAAGCGATCTGATGTGGAAGTTGGGGGGTGAAATTCTCTAAATCGAAGGTGAGAAGACTCGAATCGGTGGGATCAATGCCACCGATTGCGGAAAATAAAGCCTTCCGTTGTGAAGGACAAATTTGAAGAACTTCTAGTGCAGAAATGGTAGAAGGCGCCTGTGCCAAATCCTCAACAATATTGTAGTGCTGAGCGGCACAAGCATTTGGATTATAAGAAGATCTTCGAAGAACACCTTTAGAAGGTGGCTTCAAAACAATTTCAGGAGTAGGCTTCTCGATTTCCAACGAACCGGAGACAGGTGGGGGAGGTGGTCCATCCGCAACTGCCTTCCCGGGTGCTTGCCACGATTCATTGTAATCCTTCGAACGCGTAGTGACAGAGATAGGTGCAGTACCATTCATCATAAAAACTTGGGACCCAAATGGTGCAGATGGTGATGGCTGTTCAACCATCTGGGTCTGCTGAGATGGGAATGGCTCTTTAAGAACTGTCGGAGTCCCTTTAGAGCCTTTGAGAAGTTGACTAACTTTAGATCGTCAAGGACAATCCTTAGTATAATGGTCGCCTTCACAAATGAGGCAGGGGTACTTTGGTTTACGTTGATAACCATCCTCAGTACGAGATTTTGATTCTGGCTTTGGGGCGTCGGATTTGGATTTACCTTTTCCCTTCTTTTTCCCTTTGGAGGTTTTCTCCGTAGAATTGGCCTGAACGGCGTTCACCTCTGCGGTTTTGCCAGAATCTGACGGGGCGGGATGAGCAGGAGTATTGTTGGAAGAATTATACTTCTGCTTTCCATTCGAAGATTTCTTCAAATTCTGAGACATGGAACCAATGACACCATCCACTGCAGGGGTAGGTGGAGCCTTAGAGGTTCTGAAGCGTGGGGCATCAGGCAAGATATCATAAAGCGTGCCGGACTGAGAATATACAAGATCCAAATATTGGGCACGCACAATGGCTTGTTCTTCCATCACACACGCTCAGTGATTTAGTATCTAATCAGGTATATGAAACTTGATCAATCTACGATGGCGCCGCCACTCATGAATGTGATCAGAAATGTGAGTGGCTTCATCCTGCTTCAAAGAAGTCAGGAGGTGCGTCCCGGCTTCATAGCGAACTGGTAACTGAAAGTGCGTCAGAAAATCCATGGCTAAGGAATTGAAATCTTGGAAGATGCCACAGGATAACTCGATGTACCACTTAGCAGCAGCTCCAGTCAAAGTGCACTGGAAGAGGTGCAGACGAATTGAATCATTGACCCAAGAGTTAGACGAACACCAAAGATGATACGTCATTACATGCGCTTGGGGGTCCTCCCCAGCTTTACCCTCAAAATTGGGGAAATCACCTGGTATCTTGGTAGGAACCGGAGGCTAATAAGGATTGTGCAAAATTGGATCATTGGTCAATTTTGAAACATCCGACAACTCCAAGGTGGCCAGGAACGGCAATGGCGGATTGACCGGCATGCTAGGCCCGGGATGAGGACCAATACCTGTACTCCACGCTGGTTGGGAATATCCTTGCCCCCAAGGGTTCTGTCCCATAGGATTCTGAATGTAGGGGGTGTAGGTCGTATAAACAGACTGATTTGGCTACTGGTAACCAGTGTGTGGGGCTTGATAACCTGAGTACAGACCCTGATTATATGTCGGTCCATTGTAAGCAGCATTTGGATTTGGCTGCTGAGTATAGGTAGAACCGGGTGGATGAGGATGATACTGAGAGCCTTGGGGCTGGTTATAATTCATCTGAGATTGACCATGAGGATAATAACCGCCTTGAGGATGAGTCGGTTGTCGATAAGTGGAACCTTGCGGAGTTTGATAACTAGGGCGTAGCTGTTGATTTGGCTGTGGCATTGAATAAATCGGCTGCTGGGAAAGGTTAATGGAATGAGCGGGCTGCCCTGAGTGAACAGGTTGACCCGGCTGAGCGGGCTGCCCTGAGTGAACAGGTTGACCCGGCTGAGCGGGCTGCCCTGAGTGAACAGGTTGACCCGGCTGAGCGGGCTGCCTTGAGTGAACAGGTTGACCCGATTGAGCGGGCTGCGCCGGTTGCGCAGGTTGACCTAGCTGTAAAGGAGCCCCAGGTTGTACCGGATGGGCCAGTTGGCCAGGAGGCGGAACACCAGGTTGTACTGGATGGGTCGCTTGACCTGGTGTAGGAATAGGGCCAGGTGGTTGCTGGTAACCGGTTTGACTTGGAGCAGGACCATAGGATGGTCCCGGCTGATATGCAACGTTGGAGACAATGGCATACTGCGGTTGCATCGGTTGAGAAGGCTGGATTTTCCCCCCAAGACCATAGGTCGGTCCCGGTTGGTACCCCGACTGAGGTTGCACAGGTTGACTGGAAGGGTTGTAATACTATCCTTGCGGACCGTACAATGGCCCTTGTTGGCCCACAGGATAGCCTTGCATGGGATGCCCCTGTGGGTCATAAGGATAGCTAGGTTGGCCCGAAGGTTGGCCTTGGAAAGGTTTCCCTTGCGGGTTATAAGCCTGGTTATAAGGTAAACCTTGAGCATGGAGGTAAGCCTCAGGTGCGGGTAGACGTAAAATGTCCCCGTACTCATCGTACTGATTTTGAAACCATACACGGGTGTACCATCCTGTGCAAAGTGCGAAAAATAAGAGTGGTTGGGATCTTGGGAGGATGGTCCAACATCGGGGTTCGACTATTGTAGGGACAACCGATACTCCTCCGGAGAAATGTTCTCCGATATAGCAGTCACTAAATAAATGTCTTCAAGAGTCGGCATAGCCCTCGCGGAGGGTGCCGTGATAGCGGGTGTAGAGGCGGCCACACAGACAGTGGGCTGAATGGGTACAGAAGTGATGGGTGTCTGCAGAGACACCTCCGGTGAAGGAGCAGCGGGCCTCGGCAAAGGAGCTGACACTCCCATAGAGGCTGCGGTGGAAATGATCTGACCCAACGATCTATACCCTGTTGGTAGTGAGGGACTAGATGCTGACATAACAGCTGGTTCAGAGTTGTCTCCCGGAAATAATCTTCATGGGAAGAACTGATAGTCTTCACCAAAAGTTGGGATTTCCTCACCAGAATCACTCATGTTTGAGCCTGTCGCTAGATCTTGCAATAGACGGTGAGGACTAGGAGGAAAAAAAACAGCTATAAAAGTAAAACCTAATGTAAGAGAAAGGAAATCAGATCCTAATCTCAATTCAGACCAAGGGTCAGAAAAGGGCCAATCGAACTCAACTGGTCCCCGAAAGGGTTGCTCAGAAAAAACTAGTCCCCCATCAGGAAAATCAGAAACAATGGGTTGTTGTGGTTCAGCAGAGGATTGTGAAACCTCTGATGAATCGTCCGTATAAGGACTACCAGTAGATGAAACCGAGGGTTCTGCCACTGTGGTAGAAATGAAAAGATAAAAAGATCAAACACACACACGGGCTAAAAAAGATTCAAGACACAGGATCAAACGGTCAACAAGAAAAATCTAACGGGGCATGTGATCGTGGGTGATTAATTTTTACCACATTGAAAAATGAGAAACTTCACCATTTCATGTTTTAAGAGTCGAGAAACTGTCAAAAAGGTGACTCTATCAGTTTCAAATTTGACACAAGCGTGAAAGGACAAGCGCTTGGTGATCCTTTCAAATTTAGGGAGTCAGATAGGATCAAAATGACTACTCAGGAATACTAGGAAAAAGGGTGTACCAAATAACCATGAACTGAAATATACACCTTGGTTTTAATAATGAGAGAGAAATCAACCAAGGACTTTCCGTACGTGCAGGAAATCTCCCCGAATGTTGTGTTCGGTGTATCACGGGTATAGGGCGGCAGACTCGGCTTCCTATGGATAAAGGATTGAAACCTAGTGGGGTCTCCCTTTACATACGCGATGGTATGGGGAGCACAAGTCCGTACTTGTGCTGTCTAAAGCCAAGAGGCCAACGACAGCTACTAGGTTTTAAGACGCCGGAACACGTCTCTAGCCTAGACCTCTAAATGTGTTTCGTTAGATTTCAATGCTGCCTTAGTGTAAATTGAATAAATTTTAAATTTTATCTTCAATTACGTTTCAGTTTTCAGGCCCTAACGAATGTGATGTCTCAAAAATCTCCTAAATGCAAAACTACATGCCACAGTATATCATTTCGTTCGATGAAAGCTAGCTACAGAAGAGTTGAGAGATTTTTACACAAACAAAATGATCAGAAGACAATCAATGATATCTCTAATGCAGCTAATGAAACTAAAAAATTTTCTTTCAAAGTCACTAATTGCTAATAACACCGAAAATATTTTAATCTGCACTAATCGATCAAAAGCAAAAGAGATTTTTTTTTATTTTCAATGTTTGATAGCTAGATGCACTAAAAAAACCGAAAAAAATGAGAAGCAATTGGAGAAATGATAATAAGAGAGCAAAAACAAACAGATTTCACTCAATGGCACAAACAATCAGATCTCAAATCGACAAAAAGTCTCTCAAAACCAAGAAAAGTCCTAAAGACATTAATGAGCCGTGTAATCTAGGCCCAAAATGAAGCAAAGCGAAATTTGAATGAAAACGAAATTGGTCACTCAAAAAACGCAATAAAATGATAGACAGCTGTCAAACGAATGCAAGGAAGTAATCCCAAAGTCGACTGAACGAACGAAAACCAAAAACTCCCAAGGGAGGCTCGACTCACAAAAGCACCTAGATGCCCTAGGTATTGAATGCAAAATCGAAGGAAATAGGAAAAAAACCAAAGGATGGATGTTACAACCAGTCAAACTAGGCTCCAGTGCACTCAAACAGCCGAAAAAAAAAGATCAAAATCACAATTCAGTCTCAGAAAGCATGAAACATAGAAAACCCTAATAACTCACAGGATTGGCGCGACTGTGAGCTTGAAATTAGCGCCAGAAAGGAAATGGCGTGGGTGATACACAGGCAACCTGCACCAATGGGCGCGACTGTCACACTGAAAAGCGTGCCAGCCGAGTTTACTATGGAAAAATGAAAAACAAGCAATCTCAGACACAGACAAGTGATGAAAAGGCTAAAACAAAGCTAAACAAATAGGAAAAACCAGTCCAAAGAGCTGACCAAGCAAGCAAGACCAAGAAGTTGACCGAAAAGAGAAGACAATACTCCAATTTGTTCAGTCCGTAAACCAAACTGGAGATTGACTGAAGCAGCGTTGATCTACTCCGCTAATGCAGAGCAAAAGCATTTCGAAGGCTATGTGGCTATGCTTCAGGCTTCGTCTATAGATTACAAATAAATAAAAAAGCTAATTCCCAAGAGGAGTCGCCAAATTTTTGAGGAGGTAAATCCCCTCTGCGGATAGAGGTGATCCCTACTAGCCCAGATCGGGTCTAGCAACAATCAAACGCGCTACAGTGTAGGTTCCTAATCGTAAATAAACCGACTTGCGAGGAAGGCTTACCTGGAATCCAACGCTGTTGTTTGTAAAAGAGGTGGTGCTCCCGTTCCTTTGCCCTGGCAGATCATAATCCTCACGATCTCCGTGGTCGGACACCTGCACATGCAAGAAACAATACAAACGCAAGCATAAAATCCAGTATATACAACTATATGTCAGTCGAAGAGGACATAACTCATGAACATAATCAAGAACAAGAGTGGAACCATAACCAATAGTTGCTTATCATTAAAGAGTCAAAAGAAGAATAAAACCATAGCTTCGACACAACACTCTCCTTTGGCGGGTCGTCAGAAAAACATGTCTCGACAAAGCCTGTCAAGGATGGGACAAGCCTCTCTCTCCGGATACTTGGCAATAGTCTCCTTGCTTGGATTTGGCATTAAGGGAATCAAGAAGGCTTTTGCAACATAAGGATGTGAAAGCTCTTGGGAACTTGGAGATTAGCTTGCCATGGAGATGAGCAAGATTTTATAGGAGGAAGGGGAGTTGGGATCCCTATAATTATGGGATTGTCCCTATCATCAAGGAAGCTTCCATGAGAGGTGGCAAACCACTTCCTCTCTATGGAAATCCATAGCCAAACCTCCCAACTCAAGATAGATACCAGTCCAGGAATTTGTTAGGACGAAAATTCCGCCTTTTATTTTTAAAAGACATCTCTTAATATGGTTGGCGCGGATGCGGCTCTATGAAAGAGCACCAATTGGCGCACCCTCTTTGGAGGATTTGCCCCCTTGGCGCGAGGGCTGAACTGTGGAACCGCACCAATGGAAAAATAGCTATTTTTAGGGTTTTTTGTAGGGAGATGTCTTCAGGGCAATGAAATCTCATCTTCAGAGGGATGCAATGAAAGTATTTTCAAGTCTTGTCTCTACTCACAGGTCACGGAATGAGCCCTCCAATGTGCGGGATGGGGATTGCAGGGACGGTGACAAATTGCTGTGTAACAACCCTTAACCATGCTCTAGGTTTTCTTGGATTACCCTTAATCATACTTTGGGTT
Organism: Pinus albicaulis; assembly: GCA_034641835.2. NCBI lineage: Eukaryota > Viridiplantae > Streptophyta > Pinopsida > Pinales > Pinaceae > Pinus > Pinus albicaulis. Next base: position 1,169,392,081 of record CM076579.1, on the reverse strand, counting down.
TCCTTGGTTGACCCTTAACCATGCTTACGGTTTTTTTGGCTGACCCTCAACCATGTTATAGGAATATCTATCCATTTCTCTCTCCCAAGTGGTGTTTGGCTTACCACAAACCTACACTACAAAGTGGTTTCTAGATTACCACAAACGTACACTTAAAAGGTGGTTTTAATATTACCACAAACTTCACCATGGTACATTTTACTTATTAGGCTTATATCAACACATACATTTAATATAAAACTCCACTGATAGAGATACTGGGTACATACATTCTCACCATCCTTTCTACAACACACTCTCACATACTAGGAATATTTGTCTCCATCTTAAGCATATTCGTTGAATAAATATCTTGGATATATGTAATTTATCTATCATTTGTTAGAGTCACAAATTCTAACAAAATAAATATATATATATATTGAGCTAGATAGGCTTAATAAAGGCTCAATATATCAAAAATTCCAAAGACACAAAAAATATAAATTCTCACCATCTTGTCCACATATTGTCATAACTACCAATTAGATGGCCATCACCTATCAAAATATCTCATAAACATGGACAAAAATTACCTTGATTGACATCGTTAAACCATATGACATTAGAGATTATTCAAATATCCTCATATTTGTGAGATTTATGAGATCATCTACTCTTTGGTGTTCCTTCCAGGATCCAAAGTTATGGGAAAGACCAATCATTTTAATGAATTGAGTTGAATGATATCATGTGAATTGACCACAATATTATGACACCATCTTAAAGTCAGGTGATTTAACTCTTTAAGCCCTCTTATTGTATTGGGTAAATCCTTCAACTACACATAAAAGTATAGATTTGAAAACTGAAGCATTGAAATATTAACAATGCTCTTAGGAATTTCTATCAATTCCTAACAGCCACTCAAATCAAGGAACTCAATCAGTCTAAGCTTCCCCATTGAATTAGAAGCCCTGTTATACTAGTAGAAAACAAATCTAGAAATCTAAGAGACATGATATTACAACACAAGAGCATCATTCAAAGATAACGCTACAAGAATATTAGACATATTTGGTTGAGCTTGTGCCAAATTCTGTAGAAAATCCATCAATTTTGTGTAACTTTATCCGTCAAGGCCTTAGGAGAATTCAGCAAATAAAGAACTTTAATTTGGTCAATTTTCAAAAGCATACCAATAATTTTAGCTGCATGATCTTGTTCCAACTCATCCACTAAAGGATACAAGTGTTCACCAATCATCGTTAATTGTTGTTCCAAAGATGCATTTGGAAGAGGTGAAGCCAAAGCTCTAATAGGTATAGGTTGTGAAATGGCTATATCAGCTACACAAAAAGTAAGGCTGCCCATGCATATTTGTAAATGCTATATCCCTCTTGTGACTCTAGATAAGGGAGTTTCATAAATGACATTCCTTCTAAGCGGGTAACAATATAGGCGATTACCACGAGGTAACATTTACTATTGTATAAGTTGTAGCTATTGTTGTAGTTCCTGTCTTATGGTTTCTACACCACCTAAAAATCCAACATGCACATTGCTGCTCTTTGCTGATGGAAATTCTATTTTAAACAATGGAGAAACAAATAACCACAAAATTCACTATAGGAAATGTACCCTTCCCATGTCCCTAGGCCCTCCCATGCCGGAGTAGGCCGAGACGTGTTGTGATACCAAAATAAAATTACATAAGAAAACTCTTCATTAATAAAAAAATGTTACATATAAATACATGAAGTGTTGTCTCAAGACAAACATACTATTTTGGACACAAAATCAATTTTTTAACGAAATATTTCAACTACAGTCCAATTTGGGAGGCTAACTGCTTGGAGATAATCTCCCAACCAACTACGCCTCAACAACCTCCTAATTAATAGGAACATGCTCCTTCAAGAGCTAATGAACACGCCAAATAGCAAGTAAGAGTTATGTTCTCTAACAACAAATTGTATATACCAAATAAATTGATTTCCCTTTTATAAATTTTATTTGAAGGAAGAGGAAACATATTTAAAGTTTGTTCTTAAATCAAAGGATTGTTGGAGAATTTAGAAGGGAAACTATTTAAAATTTTTGTCCTTATCCTTAATAATTCCCTTTGATATTTAGTTATATTCTTCTTATTCTTTATTATATTCTCTTCATCAAACAATTCTAAAGAGCATAAAACCTAAAGATAATAGACACAAGCAGGCTCCAAGCTATGGAAAAAGCCCTCCAATGGGAAAACCTAGAAAGAATCTCTTCTATTCTTATAGAATCAATGAAAATGAGAAAAATAAGACCGAAATACCAAGGTCAATACCTCCTCCAAGCACTAAGTCAGCCCTCTAAGAAATCCTTCCTCAAGCTAGTCAAATCATTTAAGATCAATGAGATTAAAACCTTCCTTGAACTAGTTCAATTCTAGTATCCGGTCATGTACTTCATATGAAAAAATTCATCCCATTTTTGATAAAAAAAATCCTAGCCTTATTTCATGTGTCAACCTTACAAGAGATTATTCCTCAAGCAAATCAAGTTATTCAAAGACAACAAAAGTCAAACAAGGCTAGATCAGAGTTTTGGTCCTTTAGTCAAGTCTGAAACTCAGATTGCAAATTTTAGCTTGTAACTTGCCCAGAAAACCCTAATTATTGCATGTGTGAGCAAATTTGAAGTCTTTCAACTTTGATATATACTTGTATTCTCTCCCTTGAATTTATCTCTTGAATTTTCTTCTTGTTCTCCTACAAGTTGAACTTCTTATGGTTGGAAATTTATTGTATACCAAATGAGGTTGAAATTTCTTATATATATACTCATTTATGGAGGTAGAATAACATTTTATAGGCTGACTCGTCACTGGGAGGGACGACTTGTGCTTGGTGGTCTTTTTGACTTTCTTGACCCAAAAATAAATTATTTTTCATGTTACAACATGCCCAAATGTGTCTTGTACAAAGGATATCAAATTTCTTGACTCATGGCAATAATTATTATCACATGAAAAACTCTAGAATCGTGAAGAACATGCTTAACCTAGATGACCAATTAAAAGAAGAATGAAACCCATGCTTGAAAATTAATTTTTATTTATTTTTTTGCTTGTTACATAAGATATACATAATGACATGAGTACAATGAAAATTATTAAGACCAAAACTAGTTACATTTTCCAGAACTCCCTCTTAACTAGAGTGGTATTTATAATTGTACAACTGATACAAGGGTATTCTCAAACTAAAGAGTTCTCATATGAAGATTCATATTGATAAACCATCTTTAAGCATTAAAATTATAACCAAAATTGTCAACATAGTAAGGCATTAACTTGAAAATCTCTATTTATATCAAAGAAAAAATGTTGGGAGGCTTTATGTGAGACATCACTCTACCTCTCAAGGTACATACCCCATCCAAATGTTCAGTAGTAATATTATTGTAGGACTATTCTTATCTTGGATTCCCAATCCTCAAATTATATCAGTTCTCTTCGACCACTCTTGTCTTTGATATATGTCCAATCCTCAAAGAGTGTCGATCAACTTCCTATATTTGATTCTCTATCCTCTAGGAGTATCAATATTAGATGCTTCTCCAATCCTTGATTCACCATTCTCTCTCCATGGCCTTCAATTAGATGTATAAATGTTAGTCCTGGCCTACTGTATGACATGTGATGAAGAGAATATGATTTTTTTAATGTCAATCCATCTCAAGCTAGAGAGGAGATCCTCATTCCCTCTTGATTGGGGAAAACATCCTTGATCCTTATCAAATGTTTAAGGATACTTCTTTCTCACTTCGAAGCATGGAAGTAATTCCTGACTTCCTTTTGATTATAAATTCAAAACCATAATCTATTTATCATTTCTTCATTAATAGATCAACGATAATTTTTTCATGGATATATTTGTCAAACCAGGAGGTAACTCCGCAAATCAGAATGTGTATTAGATGAAGAATGTACATGTATTTATACATGGAGGTGAGGCTATTGGGATTCATCTCCCAATGACTCTTGGCCTTCCTTATTTCCTAATATTATTTATTATACAATATTACATATCCACACCCAACCCATAGGATTAGGTGTCAACATTTCCCCCTTTAATCTGAAGGGCTATTGGTGAGCCCAAGCATCGATCTGAACTTTTCAAAATTTTCTTTTCCAAGTGCTTTGGTGAAGATATCAGTAGTTTGATCATTTTTGGAACAATGATGTAGATGGATGGTTTTGGCCTGAACATGATGTCGAATTAGATGGTATTTTGTATTGATGTGCTTTGTTCGATCATGGAACTTTGGGTTCTTGGCCAAATTTATTGCAGAATTATTGTCGATCATGAGTGGTGTGGAATACATTTGTTTCATCTGCAAATCTTCCAGGATTTTCTGGAGCCACACAATTTCCTTTGTTTCTTCAGCTGCTACCACATATTCTGCCTCGGTCGTGGAATCTACTGGAACTGACTGTTTGCGTGATATCCATGAGACAACTCCTGATCCAAGACTCATGGTGTAACCTGTAGTAGACACCCCTATTTATTTGTCGCCATAAAAGTCTGAATCAGAGTATCCGATCAAGCTGAAGTCGCCTACCTGTGTATATTTGAGTCCAAATTCTTGAGTCCCCTTCAAGTACCTTAACACTCTTTTTGCAGCAGACCAATGTCCTTCACAAGGTTTTTTCATGAACCTTGAGAGGATTCCAACAACAAATGAAATTTCAGGTCTAGTGGTGGTTAGGTAGATAAGACTTCCTATAAGTTGTCAATACTTAGTTGCATCCTCGAATTCCTTCCCTTCAATAGATGTGAGCTTCAAGTTTTGTTCCATTGGAGTGGTTAAGCGATTACATTCATTCGTGCCAAACTTGTTCAAGAGATCTCTAATGTACTTCTTTTGAGAAAGAAATATAAATTTAGGATGTTGAATTACTTCAATACCTAGATAGTAATGAACATGACCCAAATGAGTCATTTCAAAACCTTTCTTCAATTCTTTCTTCATGGATGCAATATAGCTCTCATTGTTCCCTGTTATCAAAAGATCATCTACATACACCACAAGATATACAACTATTTTTCCAACTTTCTTAACAAACAAAGTTGCATCATCAAGATCAAAATGTTTGAAGTCAAGTTTCAGAAGATCCCCGGTTAATTTCTCATACCAGGCTCATGGTGCTTGCTTGAGGCCATATAAGGATTTTACAAGTTTTCAAACTTTGTGTTCTTGACCCTTTACAACAAATCCTTCTGGCTGGGAAATAAAAACTTTATCTTTTAGATCTCCATTCAAAAAGGCGATTTTTACATCCATCTGATGGACTTTCCATCCATTCTGAGCTGCTAGGGAAAAGAGAGTCCGGATGGTGGTCCATTTTGCTGTGGGAGAAAAAGTTTCTTCATATTCGATTACTTCTTTTTGTGCAAAACTTTTTGCCACAAGCCTGGCCTTGTGCTTGTCAAGTGAGCCATCTTCTTTGTACTTGTTCTTGTAGACCCACTTACAGCCAATTGGTTTTGTTCCCAAAGGCGGATCAACCAGCTTCCAAGTGCCATTATTTATCAAGGCATCATACTCCTTTTGCATCGCTTCTTTCCATTCATCATGAGAAGCGGCTTCTTTGAAGGAAGTTGGTTCATGATCTATAGACAAACTCAATTCACAATTATAAGCAATATCCATATCAACAGGAGAATCAGAATTATCTACATCACCTTCGATTTGTTTAGTGGAACTTCTTGTTCCTGTTTTTCCAACCTCATCAGGATGAACATTCTCCAGTGTCTTTGTCAGCCATTTGGGAGGACCTTTCTGAGATGGCCCAGGCTGGTCATTTGACCGAGTTGGGATTGATTCAAGATTCAATCTCCCAATTCTGTCAATCACATCATCCAATGTGTCATCCGTGGTTGTTTCTTCATGTGGGGGAGAGAGTGCTTCAGGACATGATTCCACAATTTGATTCAATATCGGAATCCCCCCTTCAAGATGTGGAATCTGATTATCAAATTCTTGGAAATACTTTGCATGTGTGAATCTATCCAGGCGATCAAGTTGCCGCTCAACAACCTTGTCACTCTTGGAATATTCAAGGAATATGACATCTCTTGCTATTACAAACTTCTTATTTGCTTCATCATAGAGACGATATCCTTTGGAGGTATTGGAGTACCCCAAGAAGATACATTTTCTACTTCTAGCACCAAGTTTTTTCCTTTGACCCTTGGGTATCAAGGCATAACAGGTGGACCCAAAGACCCTGAAATGCTTTACCGAAGGAATGTGGCCATGCCACATTTCAAAAGGAGTTTGTTTCTAATTGAACTTGAAGGACACCTATTCTTTATGTAAACAACACATAGAACTGCATCAGCCCAAAACATCAATTTTACATTCTTGAAAAATAACATGGAGCGAACCATATTTAAAAAAGTTCTGTTCATTCTTTCAGCTACACTATTATGTTGGGGATTATATGGCACATTTGTTTGATGTTTGATTCCATGTTGATGAAGATAATTTTCAAATTCGTTTGAAGTGTATTCTTTTCCATTATCAGTACGTAGAGAGCCAATATGAGTTTGTGCATTATTTTCAATCCATGTATGAAAATTATTGAATGTTTGAAAAGCATCAGACTTATTATTCAATAAGTAAATCCAACACATTCTGGTGTAGTCATCAATAAATGTCATCATGTATTTATTTCCATTTGCAGAAGCAACATGCATAGGGCCACATAAATCTGAATGAACAAGCTCAAGTTTTCTATGTGCTCTGGAGTGTGAATCATGAAATGGCTATTTTCTATGCTTTCCTAGAATACAAGCATCACATTCCTTAGGTTTCCTAGGAATTGTAGGTAATCCATTAACACCATTTTTCTTCAACAAACGAAGGCTTTCATATTTTAAGTGTCCAAATATAGCATGCCATAAAAGACTTGATGGGAATGTACCTTCATCATGATGTGAACTAAATGAAAAGTTTTGAGCATGAGCAGATGAACCTTTCGGCTTCAAGAGTCTCCCTTCTTCTATTCCCTCCATGACAAGTGAGTGATCTGATGCTTTTCTGGTCTCTGCCTTGCCATCAAACAAGTGAATGGAGTGTCCTTGCTGGCGGATTTGGACCAAGGACAATAAGTTTCTCCTCAACTCAAGGAGGTATAGAACCTCATGTAGGATATCATCTGGAAGACCAGGCAACTTAAGCCTGACTGTGCCAAGCCCTGATGGCTTGAGTTTGGATTTATCTACGAAATATATTGCTCCATCAACTTTGTCAATGAATTCTTCAAAAAAATCTTTTCTAAATGTCATGTGACATGTTGCTCCTGAATCTAGAAACCAATAATATCTCCATGAAGTAAATGAAACATCAAACAGATCTTTAGTTACTCCATTGTTAGAATGTGCTAGAACATAATGAGCAGATTCAGGTGCTTTACCTTTGTCTTCATTTCTTTGCTGCTCAATTTTCTCCCAAGGTGTTCTGCATTTGGATGCATCATGTCCATCTTTATTGCAACGTGTGCAATGAAGATTGGATTTGTCAGATTGTCTGCCCCCCCTTTCTGTGAATTTTCTTCTTCCTCTGCCTCTTCTGCCACCTCTTCCTCTCGATGAATCTGGAGCATGAATCTTTTCTCTATGTGCCAAGTATGCAGCCTCTTCAAAAGAAGAAGGGATTGTCATCTTCCCGAAATCTTTCTCTCTTTCTGCAAACTTTTTCTCAAGTGTATCAAAGGTGATATGCTCAAGGTTCCCACTTGCTTGCAATGACTTAAGATAATGTCAGTAAGTCAGATATAATGCCTTAACATATGCTATGAGAGATATGTCCATTTTTACACCGGTGTTTTCAATGTCATGCATTATAGATATTACTTCTGAAGCTAAAGCAAGGGGATCATCATTCTTCATTTCAATACTGAACAACTTAATCATCAATTGAACATTTTCTAATTCTGAATGTGAGTCATAGAGTTATTTTAGCTTTCTCAAGGCTTCATAGGCATTTGAAAATGATGAAATATGGTGACTCACCTCTTCATTTATAGAAGCTGCAATCAAGGCATGGGCCTTGCAATTCTTGTTTTCCCAAATGGCGAGCTCCTTGTCTGAAGTGGGCTTTGTTGGTGGATTTCCTTCTTGTCCTTCACAGATTCCTTTCCACAACTCATTAAAAATGAGAGTGTGCTTGATTTTACGAGACCATTCAAGATAGTTCTCTTTGCCGGAGAGAACCACCCCAACAATAGATATGAGAGAATGCATTCTTCTGAAGTGAAAGAATAATTACTCTCCTAGAAAAAAATTTTGAGGAGGAAATTTTTTTTTGCTGGAAATATACTCAATTGAAGGGGAAAATTTTTTCTACAAAAATACCGAATTCTGCACCAAAATATATATATATTTTTTTGTTTGGAGAAAAAAAATTTGTATGGGAACTGTATTGTGAATGTGAAGCGGTATTATGAATGAAGCAGAAATAGAAATGAGGGTTCTGGTATTAAATAAGAGTGGAGGGGTATTAAAAGATGGGAGGGGGCGGTATATGGTGGTGGAGTGGTATTCAAAGCAACGTGGAGGCGGTATTATAAGCAGGGTGGAGGCGGAAAAAATATGGACAGAACGTAATATGAAACAATGAATATGGACAATGTGTATTATAAAATGGTATGACAGGCGTATGGGAGGGGGATGTATGGGAGGAAGAGCGTATAAGATAGAGCGTATGGGATGGGGATGTAAACGTGGAGAGGTATTCAATATGTGAGAGCGATGTTATTCAATGGTGTGCGTAGACATCATGTCTTATTAATAGCGTGGAGGTGGGAGAGAGAAGCGTTGTGGGGAGGTGGTGTTATGAATTGTGAATAATCGGGTGACAACATATTACAGGCTGGAGGGGCGTAATAGGTGGTGATATTAAAACAAAGAGCGTGCAATTGTGAAAAGAGTATAGATGAATCGGGCCACGAGCCATGGGCCACGAGGGTCGACACGCTGAAATGATGAGGAATGAGTGTAGTGGGTAGTGGAGGGTGGGTCGGCCAGCGATAAGACGCAGGTTTGTGAGAGGAAGGGGCGTAGGTAGGGGAGTGTGATGAGGAGTAAGGGGAGATGGGGGCTGTAGCATAGGGAGGTGGGTGAGTATGATGAGGCCGAGAGGCCAAAAAAAATTTAGGCATTGTAGAATTGCAAGTATTGTAGGTGCTGAATTGCAGGGACCGCAGAGATTGCAAGAGATGTAGAATTGCAGAGTCTTCAAATGCAAAACAAATTGAAAACTATGCAAATTGTATAAATAATTTTAAAAAATGCAAAATTTCAGTACAACAATTTAATGGAGCAGAAAAAACTATCATAAAAACTTACTGAGCAAAGGAATGAGGGAGTTACACCACAGGAAAAAATGCCAATAGTGGGACTGGCTTTGATACCATGTAAAACCAGGAGGTAACTCCGCTAATCAGAATGTGTATTAGATGAATAATGTACATGTATTTATATATGGAGGTGAGGCTATTGGGATTCATCTCCCAATGACTCTTGGCCTTCCTTATTTCCTAATATTATTTATTATACAATATTACATATCCACACCCAACCCATAGGATTAGGTGTCAACAATATTCAAGTAGTAGCTGCATGAATACTCTGTTTACATATCATCATATTGATCTTCTTTCTTCCAGGATGATATGGAGCCATTTTCTTATTTTAATCTTTTGAAAATATTATGGCTATCAACCTTTCATATCACTTTCCTTTAGTCATCATTAAAAAGGGAATTACATTAAGCCTTAATCATAACTCTCTCTAGACTTGAAAGTGATCTTCATTGTTATCGAAAAATGAACATTAGGTTATTATCTTATATTGCTACCTTTCAATTCCAAGATTATGTACACATGTTTACCATATAATTCTTCAAGGATTATCAAAGCCATTCATTCAATCCATATGATATTTGAATTGAGTTTAAAAAATAACGGTTGAACTTGCCTTAATTTCCATTATGCATTTCTGCAATATTCTTCCAGGCAGAAAAACTATATGTTAACCAAATAACAACACCAAAGTATTAATATAAAAATTACCTTATGATGGCCCTATGTTCTTACTTGTATCCTTTGATATCAACATAATTGTGCATGGTCCATATTGATATTGTGAAATAATCCTTCCCCATGCATTCACTTTTAATCAGGGTGCCCATGGTTTGAACTTAATTAGTAAGCTGCAATATCTTCCTTTGAGTTTTCATTATCAAAGCTCTTTCCTTATTCGAGAGACCATACATGATGCTGATTTATGCCATGTTATTTTACGGGAGATTCTTGATATTTAGCCATTCCTAATCATACCAAAATTCTTCTTCCAAGCATCAAATAACCATATAGAATACTTGTCTAGCACATTTTTTATAACCAACTTCTTTTGGAAAGACTCTTGTAGATCTGAGCCCTACTTTAAAGAAAATTTACTTTAAAAAAATATGCATGAATTTTCTTCCATGTAATCATCTAATCGTAGTTTCTTTTGAATGAGCTTGATTTTAGTCTAATTGAAGATAAACTTTCCTTTTTAATGAGCATAAAGACTTCTTTCAAACTTCCATTTTACTATCCGCATGCCTTCATCCTTTAATAATACTGATTCCATACTAGATGGAAAACATATTAGTAATGTCATAATGCTTCTTCCAAGAAACTTCCTAAATGATGGTTCTTATTGGATCTTAATGATACCTTTTCAATATGACTACCTCAAACATTATGTTATAAAAATGCTTCGATTAACTATAATATTCAATATGGTCCCAATATTCTCATTGTTTTAAGCTAGATGGATTCTTTGAAAGAAAATTGATTATGTAGACTCTAATTCCTCTACTATCATATTCTTCTTTCTATGTTTCTATGATTTATAGAAATAAATACACTTATAGATAATGCAACACTGCATGCTACTCTACTTTCTACTTTATAATAAAGGAAAATTTCATAATGAATATGATAGAGACGTGGCTTCCTTCAATAGCAAATATCCTTGGCATATTTTGCTTTCAGCTTCTTCTCAAGTTCTCCCTTTTCCTCAGCTATGTGATCTTCACTCCTTTCCTTCCTTTTATTTCTCTTATTTTTTGGAAATCCCTCTTAAAATTTTGATACTCATTGCATCCAAAGCATTGAATCTTGGATATATTTGGTTTTCCTTTGGACTTTCCAAACTTCCCTTTCTTCTTCTTCTTCTTCTTAGATTTTACAATAAAGGATTGAGACTTCTCATTTGATTTAGTATCATCCTTGTCCTTTATCCTAGTTTATTACAAGACAAATTAATCCCATAATTCATGAAAAGGAATAGTATCCATTCTTGAGTAGACAAGAGTTGAAAAATTTCTCCAATCCAATGGCAAAGAATTCAACACACAGGTATTCATTTGCAAATCGAAAACAACTTATCTAAGCCCTTGCAACTGGTCCCTTATTTGTTATATATCCATATGATAAGTGGCCATGTATTCATCATTTTAATTCCTCATTCTATATAGTTGATTCCTCAAAAATATCTTCTGGCATGTTGTACTTATAGAGTATAATCTCACCAACTTCTCATCCATAGATTTATATGTATTAAAATAAAAAAAAGGGAACAAGATGATACTTTATGGTTTCAATAAGAGTCTTTTGTGCCCTCACTTCTCATTTCTATTTTTCTAACTCCCGAGTATTCTCTTTGTATAATAAAATAACTTCACTAAGAACATATTCCATGACTTCATTTTCTATGAGCACCATGTCAATCCTCTTCTCCCATGTTTATTTCCTTGCTAAATTTATCCATTTGATATGTAGGTTGAGACATACAAGGAAATATTATACTTACTTGTCAATTAAGATTCCTTCTTCTTGTTGATGTCTCCAACTATCACGATTCTTTCAATACCTTCAAGGATACTTCAAATATGCCATAAAAATATGATTTATAGGATGTCTTCAAAAATACTGTTTTTCAAAGACTAGATGATAATCCCAAGTTTCTTTGATGATTACTTTTCTTCAATATGATGAAGTGTAACAAGATATTATCGTTCCTTCAATGAGAGCTTGATCCTTCTTGAAGTGATGAGGTATTTCCATGAAAGTTTGACATAATTACCTTCCTTCTAGGTCAATAAGTATTCTTCTTTCTTCCTTCTGTCCTTTTTCAAATGATTCCTCTTTGACAAGCAAGCCATTATTATGTAAACAAGATGATATTCAATTTTGCTTCTCTTTCACCATAGCTTTGATACCATGTTGGAGAATCCAAAAGGGAAACTATTTAAACTTTCTCTCCTTATCATTACTAATTTATTACAATATTTATTTAGATTCTTATTATTATTTATTGAGATTCTCTTCATCAAAAAATTATCGAGAGCACAAAAGATAAAGAAAATAGACACAAGAAGTAGGTTCGAAGACATTACAAAATTGATCCAAGGGGAAAACCTAGAAACACATGTTTCTCTTCTTATATAATTAGTTCAGATAAGAAAACCAAGACCAAAATTCAATACCTCCACCAAGCACCAAGTGAGCCCTCCAAGAAATCCTTTATCAAGCTAGTCAAATCCTTTAAGATCAGCAAGAGTCAAACCTTCCTTGAACTGCTTCAGTTATAGTATTTAGTCTTCTACTTAAGATCTACAACTTCAGCCCCTTGTACACAATAGAAATCCTATCCTTCTTTCATGTGGCAACCTTCCAAGAGATTCTTCCTCAAGAAAATCAAGGTCTTCAAAGTCAATAAAAGTAAAACTAGGTTATATTAGAGTTTCAGTCCTTTACTCAAGTCTGCAACTCAGCCTGTATTTTTGAGTAATGTAACTTGCCCAGAAAACCCTGATTTTTCCATGTGTGAGCATATCTGGTCCAACTTTAAGGTCTTCCAACTTCCCTCTATACTTGTCTTCCTTCCCTCAACTTTCACTCTTGAATTTTATTCTTGTTCTGCTACATATAAAACTTCTTGTGATTGTAGATTGATGTATACAAAATGAGGTCAAAATTTCTTCTATATATTCACATGTGTGGAGGTCAAATAACCTTTTCTAGGCCGACTTGTTACTAGCAGGTTCAAATTTCTCTTGGAGGTATTTTTTAATTTATTGAGACAAAAATAACTTACCTTTTATGTTACAAACTACCCAAATGGGTCTTATACAAATGATAACAAACCTCCTAACTCATGAAAATAATTCTTATGACATGAAAAACAATAAAAGGATGAATAAAATGCTTAACCTAGATGACCAATCAGAAGAAGCATGAAACCGATGCTTGAAAATAATATTTTTATTTCTTCCTTTTCTTGTTACATAATATATACATAATGACATGAGTACAATGAAAATTATGAAGACCAAAACTAGTTACATTTTCCAACAAGGATTAAATTTTTTCTTTCCATCCTTATATGGTAAACAAAAATTAAAATTAAAATATATTTGACTTCACAAAATGTGTTCAAGTTCAAATATCTCTAACTATGCATTATTTGCATCATTTGAAGTTATAATTATTGAACACAACTTTTGATATGCACTTCTCATAGATTGTGACCATATTTTCATAGAATGACAAGGTTTTGTTTTATCCTCAATAAGAAAGATGAGTAAAATATTGGAGGAACTTTGTGAAAAAGGTTTTATATCAACTTCATAATGAGGTTCTTCAATTGTACACTATTGTTTCTATATTTAAAATATAAAATGCAACATTTGAGAATCAATCCCAGTCTAAAATGGCTAAGAAAATCAAGAAGGATGACAATATGTATTCAACCATGGGAAATTATTTCTATAATATTGTAGTTGATTTTCAAACTATGGTTGACCTCCTTGATGATTTTGTGGAGGAAGTTTAGGATCAACGAAATTTAAAATTTTCTATCTTGAAGAACGAAATTTTCAAGTTTGAGGAAAATTTCTAGAAAAGTAGAGAGGTTGCTAGTTTAAAATCCTCCATGGAAATTATTCGTGAAGAAGCTTCCCCTCTTCAAGAAGATAAAAATAGGTTATTTGAAATATCAAACTTTGAAAAAAATATTACGATGCATTGTTGCAGTGGTTGAAAAAGAAGAATGAGATTATTCAAGGTTTACAGGAGTGCACGCATAAACTTGAGTTGGAATTTAGAAGCTACTAGGATCACCTTATTCCAATATTCATGATTATTGTAAACATCTTATTTGTGAGAATCATAATGTTGATTATTGTGACTCATCACATGATTTTGTGTCACCTAGCTTTGAAAAAAATATTATAGGTATGGGATCCCAACTATTGAGTAAAACATGATATAATAGAGGAAAACATATAAAAAATGGTCAGGTAAATTCTATTCCTATTAATCCTAATGTGAAAAATCTAGAGCAAGTAATGGATATGTTAATGATACTATCTCATTTCCTACATCCAATCATATTGAATATGGGAAGGTTTCTTTTTTTGCAGGTGCAGTTCATAATAATTTGATGAAATATCATCCCTCTATTGATTATGTTGTACATATTGATAAATTTGTTTATAATATTGTTGCATATGACCATGTTGCTACTATAAATTCTTGTCCTATAGTTTTAGCACCAATATTTGAGTTTGCAAATATTTGAGCCACATCAGCATCCTCATACAAAAAATAGGAATTTATCGTGGAATTAGAAATCTATTGATTATTTATTTATATCATTGCAAAAATTATGAGAAAGGTTGAACCATGGACTAGTCCCAGCCATTAGAATTGATTATGGTTGGATTGATCAATGGTCATGGCATCATTTGAAAATATGTTTGTAGACTTCATACCATTGTGTCTCATGGGCTATTTATTATAGTTTCTCCATTAGTTGTGTTTCAAGGGGGGAATTTTGATGATGAAGAAGGTTGTTGGTTGTCACTCCTTAGTTAATTATGTTTGGGGGGGAGGGATTTGATGAGGATACAAAATTTTGCTTTTGCTATGCTTTCTATTCAATTAATCTACCAGAATATGTTATCTTGTTTCTTGTGCTTAATCAATGACGATAGTATTAAAACATCTTTATGAGTGGTTCTACTATGTGTTGATTATATTTTGTAGTCAAAACAAATTAAGTGGGAAATTTATGCTTAGTAACTTATTTTTCTCCAAGCTAAGTATGTCACACTTAATGTTTAGATATTTTAGTGTCTATAGACATCATTGTTCGTATGATGATTGGTATCATTGATTCTATTTGAATTCTTTATATTAGCATCTATTTGAAGCTTTTATGAATTGGCTATTAATTTTTTCCTTTATTGTGCCTCTAAAACATCTTATAATTTAGAGATCAACCAAGTTCATTGAGGTTTATTGGCTCTTATCTTCATATTTTTTTGTATTTCCTGATTGAAGTGGGCTTTTGTTATTTTCATTTCATGGATCATTGTGGGATTTATAGTTTTAGCCCCATGTTTATCTGAGCAGTGCCATATTTATCTATTTTGGAGAGAATATTTGTTTTTCTTTGTGGGTTTTTCTCCTTTTATCTGCTTATGAGAGGTTGTACTTGGGTAATTTATCATGCCTTGTTGTTGAGACCTAATTTGTATTTATGTTTTATCCTTATGTTTTGCTTAAAAGAAGGTGTTAATGATCTGCCTTTCCAACATGCACTTTTCCAATGAGATAAGTGTTGTGAGTTGTAAGCTCACATAGTGTTGTTATCTTCCTAGTTTTCATAGTTATCTTTAACGTGTCTTTAACTAATAAATGAAAATCTCCATTATTATATATAGAGGACTTCTCTATGTATTTTCAAACCACTGTGACTAATAAAAAACTGAACCCTTTCATGGATGACTTATCTTCCATATCAAACGATGATATGGAGGTCTCCATAAGAAAATGATTTTTTTTTATGCTTCAAAGTTGATTCAAAACATTCCACATAATATTATAAAATGATTCCATTGCCTTGTTTGTATATTTTAGCTAGTTTACATATTCCATTTTGAATCAAACAAATAAATTTTTTTAATAATAATAATACAAATTCACACTTTTTATTGGAATAATTTTAAATCAATAATTTTTTAGATATAATATACTAATATTACACAACCATATTATATATGGTAATATTATATATTGTATTATAATAAACTTATTATAAAATTATTAATAATATTCCACAATTTATTTTGAAATAATATGCTAATATCACACAACCATGTTATATATGTGGTATTATAATAAAGCTATAAATGTATTATATAATTATTAATAATATTCCACAATCATATTATAATAAATGCATAAAATAATTTTAAATTATTTTTGTTAAAAATAAATTTTTTTGTTCAAAATTATGATACTAATAAATTTTAAACGAATAACATTAAGTGAAGACAAATGGAAAAATTCTCACCTTCCTTTCAAACAATTTTCCTAGAAACAACTTACATATAATAACATATTAAAAATTATAGAAGTGTTTAATTTAATAACAATCAGTGTAGAAATTAATCCAAAACATGGTGTGAGCCTTAAGTAGTACAGTTATATTTTGGTAAAACATTATTATAAGATGATGTGTTTAGGTTTTATATTTTCCCTTTTCAATTTTATTATTTTTAATCCTTTTCCATTTAAAGTAAAATTTTAAATAGTAGATGATATTACTATTCCTCATAAATATAATTAAGATTAGATTATTAGATTAAGATTAGATATTATGAAAAAACACATGTATAAAATTGTGATTAGATTATTTATTAGAAAGCATATGATCAACTAAATGTAATACTAGACACGATTAAGATTAGATGTTGCTATAAAGAATGTGACATAATGGAGTAGCTTCAATAATGAACATAGGAGGTTTCCTTTTCAGAGATATATATAGATTCTTTTAGTTATGGAGTAAGAATTAAAATTTATTATAATTGGTTAAGAATTAATTTTTAATAACATAAGGAAAAAAATTAATAAGTCAAACTCCAAAGGCATTGTGTAAGAGGAAAATTCCAAAGTCTAATATCTTACTAGGCACCAACAAGTCATTTTCAATAATATAATTATTCTTAAATATCTAATAATCATAAGTCAGCTTACATTCATAGCTAACAACTAATAATAAATATTGTCACTCATCATTAATGTTAAATTATAATTTTTTTCTTAAAAATAAAATAATACATCACAAGTTATATGAGTAAATGTGGTTTCTATATGTTCATCGGTTACCGGCGTATCACTGTGTTTTATCAAGATGGTTTTGGTTTCAGAATGGGAATTTGGGTAATAACTATGTCGAGCCTAACTTTTGCAGTCCCCCTGGTTGGTCTTGGGTTTATTGGGTTCGGGATTGTCAAATTTCTCCTCTACATTTCCTAGACTTGTTTCTTTTGTTGGGGTTTACAATGGACACTCTGCCTTCTACAAAATCCCTTTATGGGAATTTTTTCCGATTTGGACATATGCTTCTACTTTGCATGTATTTCTCGCTTCATCCAATCTGTTATGGGAATATTTACACTGTTTTTAATGTGTTTCGTTTCACCTGCATGCATGGATTTCGATCTTCTGTAAGTGGCTATGGTATGGTTTCACTGGTGGTTTTTTATCTTACAGAGGGTTCCGACTCTCTGCATCTTCCTTGCATGCATTCTCAGTCTCTGCTTTTTCCTTGCATGCATTCTCGGCTTTATTCACTACATTCTGGGCAACTGCACTCTTTGTTTCCTGGACTTCATTTCAATTTCAAGCATATGCATGGTTGTCGCTATTTTCTCAGAGGCTATGGCATGGTATCGATGGTGGCTATTTATAATACAGAGGGTTCCGCTTCTGCTCCAGATGTTCCTGGTCTCTGTTCTGGCCAACGTCTTCTCTGTCCTTTCACTCTTGGTTGGATCCTTGCTCTTTTATCTGCTGAATGTCATTGTCAGGCTCTGTGCGTTGGTTTCGTTACAATGGTGTTTTCTTATGTTTTAACTTATCTTCTTTTTGACGTACTTCTAGCCATAGGCCTTTCTTCAAGCTTTTTCATTTCCAGTATGGTGAAGGGGAAGCCAATGAAGCTGAAAAGAGGTAGGCTACCTACTCCTGGGGCTGGCATGAGTAGGCATGGCAGGAAATCTAATACAGAGGTGCTGCAAGAGCTAGCTCAGGTTTATGAATCGGGAAATTAGGATAACATTAAGTAAAAAATACATGGTTGGGAAGCTCATACTGATAGTGAGGAGGAGGATATGGATGCTCAAATTTCCCATATGGACTTCTTAACTGATCCAGGCAGTACTCGGGGTCATGTTTCTCTTTTTGAGCAGTCAGTAAAGACTTACTGGAAGATGAAGTGTCTCCTTGCCAAGGCTATGGTACCTACAGAGGATAAGAGTCTCACTTCTTCTATTTTGTTTGAAATGCAACAAATGAAGATGGATATGCATGCTATGCTCAAAGTACAGCTTCAGTTGAATGATAAGGTGGGAAATATTGAAAAACAGTTGCAACTCATTCACAACAGTTCACAAGTGTTAGGCTCGACTATTAATTCTTCGGTTTCTTATCTAGTTGGTTAACTTTTTCCTTGTTTTGTTTGTTTTGGACTATGTTAGCTTTCTTACTCCTTTTATTTGTCAATATTATGGACATAATACAACTCTAAAAGCTGTCCGATATAGGATAAGACAATTTAATTTTTGGTCTGCTTATAACTCGTTGCAGTGGCCAACAGACCTGGTTTCCTATGGGCAGGTTGAGGTCATTGTATTTTTTTTTTCTTGTACGACTCTCTGCCCTTAATATTTCTGGTAAGAGGAAGGTACTACGAAGCTTACAAAAATAAATGTGGTTTCTATATGATAATCCATGTCATTTCCTCATTTTTCAAATTAATGACATTAGCACAACTATTCTTTTAATAAACCACAGCTATTCTTTTCATAAACCCACATACAATGTCCTTAGCACAACTATTCATTTCATAAATCCAAATATTTACATGATACATTTGTTATTTAACAATTTGCATGGTAATTTCATAATTATATTACATGTTTCTATTTTTTATTTGATAATATGCATGGTAATTTTATAAGTGTATGAGGTAAATGTGAAAAGATAAATATAGATTTAGAGATTCAAGCCAATTAATATTAGAAATTCTATCCATTGATGTAGAGGAGATGACAAAAATATGCTAACATCTATCATTTCTGACCATAAGATACAAATTTGGATTAAGACAAACACCTATCAATACAATTATAATTGTCTTATTATTAATATTATATTTTATTAGGGATTGGAAAAAATAATTGTAGTTTTCCCACCTAAGTTTAGTTCCAAAAAATAATATAATAATATTAATTATAATAAATTACTTAATACATATATATTTTAAATAAAATAATAATAATATTTTCCATGAAAATAAACAAAACAATATATTCTTAATTTAATGTTTCAAAATATATGTTAAGCACCCTTGCTAGAGTGGTTATTCATTTCTCTGAACTGTATCCATATCCACAATAGGCATTGATCCAAATTTATGCAGGAACGCAATAAAATATAGAAATAGACATAACCGTAGATATGCAGTGGAAATAATACTTCATTTCATTAATATCGAATAACAGAAATATGCTTACAAACATAATGGAAATAAACTAGTGAGGACACTTGTAGCTTATCTTCGAGAAAATATGTGGCGGCTAGAGCCCTGTGAATTGTGTTACAATAAGGCTCGAAGGCCTATTTATTGTTAAGAAATAATGGAAAGCCCTAAAAATCCAAAAACCTAACCCTAGGAGATGAAACACCAAAAATATGGACCCCGTTTGGGTAGATTGGTCGATCAACTTCCCGTGGACACAACTTTGGCATATGATCTCCGTTTGACACGCTCAATACCTTGTTAGAAAGATCTATATGAGGGATACAACTTTTGACATTAGAAGGATTGGAGGAACATTCATGTGGCTCTCGATTTTCCCAAAAATCGTCGTTTAGGACCTTGAAACGCCTCTAGAAGTTCAAGACCCGAAAAACTGCTAAAAATAATAAGTTGTGTTGAAACTGAAAAACTAAAAGAACCAATGGCAGGGGTCCAAATGGAATAGTTTAGTGGCCACCAATATCCACCTTGATCATTCCTCCCCCCTTAGGAAACAACAATCCCCATTACGTTGAGTTACTCCATGAGATGAGGCAAATTCTGTTGAACTTGGTATTGGATTTGTCGAAGATGTCATGGACCTGTTGGCAGACGTGTTGGATGCGTTCAATAAATTTGGTTTTTTTATCAGCCTCAAACATTACATGTGTTGATTTTTTCTATGTGGTTGCATGAGGTGTGGCAACATCATGCAGCAACGTGCCTGGGCTCAAATCAATGGAGTGCTTGACCTGACAGTGTAGAGGAACCTCTGTGGGTGAGGAGAAAATATCCTCATATTCCTCCACAAATTTTTTCATCTGCTGTTACTGTGCAGGGGATCCCTGTTTCAAATTTGTGGCTAGAATATTCTTCTTGCCTTGTGGATGAATTGTAATGAAAATAAATTTCCCAGTTTGAGAAATAATCTTACTGCATTGTTTTGTAGTAGTGAAAGAGATGGTAGGAGAAGGTACTCCCTGTGGTATCCTGTACAAATTATTTCCCAAAGTAATAAAAAAATAATTAGGCCTATAATAATACACAACATCTCGCTTCCACAAGTATGGTTGGCGCAATAATACATCAGACACATCAAGAGGAGACACATCACACAGTACCTCATCCATGAATGGCTTGATGTTGTACGGAAGGCAGCACTGTTGGCGGACACAGAGATCTTTTCCTTGGTGAAGCCACCCAATAGTATATGAATACGGGTGTGCTATGGTCAGTAGGTTGAGATGCTTCACGACCTCTGCTGAAATGAGGTTCTTTTGGATTCCACTATTGCCAAGTAATTGCAGTGGAGAACCCTTCACCCACATCTGTGAATGGAAGAGGTGCTCCCCCTCCTCTATATTGTTGGGAATCTCCCTCAGGAGCTTGGTGGTGGAAACAATGGCATTGGGATATGCATTAATGATCTTCTTCCCTTTGTCATCTACCTTGTTTGGTTCTAAGTCAGGATCATAACATGCATCTGATTCGGGTGCCTTCAGTTTGACCACTAGCGACTGTTTGGTTTGACACTCATTTGTACTGTGAGTGGGGCTGTTACGAAATTCACACCACTTCCCCATGTCCTTATTTGGATTTTTCGTGTTGTTCTTAGTTGTCGTGCTTTATCTTTGCCCCTTGTTCTACGGTTCGAGAGTGCCTTTCACTGGCTTTAGATTCACAGATGCAAAGGCTCGCTTCTTCTGCTTAAATTTTTGCTTGATCTTGGCGGCATAGCGATATGCCGTGCTAAGTGAGGTAATGTCGAGGAAATCCATTTCCTCCTGAATGTATCTGTGCAAAAAACTACGGTACTTGAGTACGAAATGTCTCTTTGAATATTCAATACCCAAATTTGTGTGCATGGTATGGAACAAATTCATCAGTTTGCGCACATCTTGATCACTTTGCTTCCGCAGCGTGGTCCATTAGATGTACTTTTCCATATAGCTCCCCACTGGGTAATATTGTTCCTTGATGTTGTCTCGAACGAATTCCAAGTGGGTGCGGCTGAGAACAAAGAGCGTTCCATCTCATCCTTATGCTCACAGTAGGTTTCCCATGAGTCTTTGACATGGGGGGAAGGTTTGAGGAGTGAAAAATAAATATCTTCTCGATCGGAGAAGTCATGGACCAAGAAATAACCTTGCAACAAATTCAACCATATATCTACGACACCTACATATATCTAGCCTTCAAATACAATAATTTCGAAGTTTACATGTACCTTGAAAGGAGAGGTGCCACCCGAGTGGCTACTGGATGTATATGTGCCCCCGGTGGGCAGCCATTGAAGGATCTGGGAAAATTAATCGATCATTGTGTTCCTCTATTTCTCGAGGGTCTCCTCGAGCAATAATTTGATAGCATCTCCTGCTCCCTTGTCTTTCTTTTCTTCCGCCATAGGAGTTCGTCAGGGTTTCTAAGGCTAATCTTGCAAGGGTTCAACCAAATTGAGCCCTAACTCCTTATACCCTGACCTCGTTGGGGACATGCAAAGAAAAATAGAGAAAGAGTAGACCTCTCAGAAAAAACTGATCCAGATTTATGTAGGAACGAAATAAAACATAGAAATAGACATAAAAACATAGATGTAGTATAAATAATACTTCATTTCATTAATATCAAATAATAGAAATATGCTTACAGACATAATGGAAATAAACTAGGTAGGACTCTGGTAGCTTATCTCTGAGAAGAAATATGGCGGCTACATGCCTTTGAATTGTGTTACAATGAGGCTCAAAGGCCTATTTATTTTTTAGAAGCAATTGAAAACCCTAAACATCCAAAAACCTAACCCTAGGATATGAAGAACCAAAACTATGGGCCCTATTTGGGTCAATTGGTACATCAACTTTTGGGGGACGTACTTTGGCATATAATCTTCGTTCGATGCACTCAATACCTCGTTAGAAAGATCTATCTGAGGAATACAAATTTTGAAATTAGAAACATTGAAGGAAATTTCATGTTTCTCCTAATTAAAAAAAACATCGTTTAGGACCTCAAAACAGCTCCAAAATTTCAGGAATCGAAATATTGCTAAAAATAGTGAGTTGTGCTGAAAATAAAAAACTTAAAGAAACGATGGTGGGGGCCAAAATGGAATAAGTGAGTGGTCACCAATATCCACCTGGATTAGGCATGTTACATTATTATAATGTATTTAATGACATCCTATATAGTTAAATAACTATCTAAGAACAATATTTTGTTTAATGACATCATGTCGTGGTACATTGTTAAATAATTATCTAAAAATTCAATGAATTCCCAAGTATCATTTTTGATAATGGACTCATATTCTTTCTTCATTGCATCTTTGTATTCTTTATTCTCATTATATTTTTTGAATTCAAAGGTTTTTTTTCATTCATTACTGTAGTCATTAAGGTATACTATTTAAATCTTACGAGTGGTTGAGTTTGATGTGATGACCTTATTCATATTTCACTATTTTCATATTTTATCGTGCATTCTAGTGAATCATCTCTTCCTCTTGGCATTTTGTGGCTATTGAAGGTGTTCATGTCACCTGATTCTTCCTTCTCTTTTTTTTTATGCTTATCATCTGCTTCCTCTTTGACATCATCATAATAAGAAGGAATGTGTCATGAATCATACTTGTCCTCCTTATGGAATTCATTTGCATGCTTATGAAATAACACATCTGTTACATAGTGATTTGTCACCTTCCCTGTACTCCCCATTCCTTGATCCTGGAGGACCCATATAGTGACCCTTTTCTACTTTCCAAGTATGGAATATATACCCCTGAACCACATTTTGTCTGCCAAATTATCTCCCTTTATAAATTTTCTGAAAGATCCCCTAAAAACCTAATTTTGAAGGTCGGTGCTTTATCTCAGTGTCTGACTTGCGCCGATAGCAGATATTTACACTAAGGCCCGCACCGATTGGTGTGATGTCTTAATGCTGGACTCACGTTGAACCTCTTTTGGATTTTTTTTTAAATATAAGCAAAGCTTCCATGACTAGAAGCTTCACGAGGCAACAAGTTCGAAGTTTGTTTTGAGGATATGGTCAAGGAATTCCCCTTTGGGCTTCTTGTGCCCAATAAATAGGAACTACTCCAAAGGATAATATTTTTTCCCATTATTTGAGGGCTCATAACCTCCTCCTCCATTTTTATATAAGGAGACCTCCTTTAGCTTTAGAACTTTAGTGATGATAGAAAGGAGAAGCAATTATAGCTTTGGGAGAATAGTGCAGAGTGTGATTGTTTTTGTGTGTTGGAAACATAGTGAGATCTTGGACCTTTGTGTGTGAGGGTGTTACAAATGTGCTTGGATATGGACCTGCCGAGGGAGAGCCTGAACATCAAGGCTTCGTTGTAAACTCCCCTTGTCTTTATCATAATAAAATGCAACTGATGTTTATCTTCCACTCTTGTTTACATTTATAATGAGATTTATAACATTCCTTGATCAGTTAGATAGATTGTAATTGTTTTATGTTTCTCATGATTTTACGATTGTCGTGGTGTCTTGATTGTCTGTACAAGTAATCAAATGTTGGCAGCAACGTGTATCGAGCTTGGGAAGAGTGACATATCAAGAAGCTTCGACATAAGACGAGAACATAGCATCAAGAAAACGTAGGTCATCTTCCTTGCTCTGAATTTCATTGACAATATATGAAGGTAGATGTTAGTATGTTACCATAGTTCCTAGACCCACACTAGGACTTGAGGGATCACCTTTGTCTGTAGAGGGGATTTACCTGGACAACAAATTGGCGACTCCATTAGGGAGTTTCCTTTGATTTTGTCACTCTTTGAGGTCTTAGTCACTTGACGAGCTTAGTCGAATGACCTTTTCCTTGTTTTTTCCTATGTTTTTCATCAATTACAATCTTTTAGTTTTTTCTTGAAGTGGTGAGTCTGGTCTTGGTTGGGAGAAATTCTATGTTTTTTCTTTTTCAGGCATTGATGCTTTTATTTTTCTGATAGTCACGTCGATTAGCGCTAGTTGTCAGTTAGAAAGCTGCACAATTAAGCCATTGGTGCTAGTTTTCAGTTAGCTATTCACGCCAGTTGGTGCTAGTTTCACCCACAAAAGTCGTGCCAATTTCACGGTGTGTGAAAATTAAATATTTTTCCCTAAGTCCTTCACCAGTGTGTATTGCCCTTCTGGTCATTTTATCTGTATGATTTACATGTTATTCCCTTCACTCAAGTGGGTTTTATTGGCTTGTTGGTTTTGTTTTTTTCTTGTTCAAACGTGCATCCTTACATCATAGTTTTTTCTAGGATTGTGCATCAATTGCCTAATTTCATACTTCGTGGGACATCGCCCTGCTGATTCAGTCAGTCTCCTTGCCTGGTGAGCCATCTCTAGTTGATTACATTTTTCTTTTTGGTTGATTGAGAGTTCAAGTTTCAAGTGTCTATCCGAGTTCATCTAGTCCGCTTGTTCACTTGTGAGCATAGATTACATTGCTCGTTGCTCAGCTGAAAAAGTATTTTGTCTATTATTGCTTGATGTAAAAGGGAATGAATGCCTTGTTTTGGGATCACATTTTGGAAGTACTCTTTTTGCTTGAACTCATATGTCTTGTATCCTTTTGAGGCATTTCGTTACAAAGTGTTAAAACAACGATTGCATTCTTAGTGTTTTTTTACATCCCTTTTGCATTCATCCTTCCATTAAGGAAATTTGTGTTCATTTAGTTTTTGTCTCAAAGTTTTCTTTTCGTTAAAGTGAATTAGATCACATTGCATTGAAAAGTCATGTTTGAGATCCATCATTGAACTTACGTTACATTGTTTAATGATTAAAAGCTAAAAATTGCATTGAGTGCATTCTCTTTCATTAAAATCATGCATTAAGTAGATCCTCATTTCATCGAAAAATGCATTGAGTGCATTCTTATTCTTTCAAAAGAAAAAGTAAATTGTGCATAGATTACAATTGCATAGTTTTCAAAAAAGAGGATTTCGCATAGATTACATTGCATAATTTGCATCATTGAATGTTTTAGATTACTTTTGAATAGCGAAAGTCATCTAGTTTGGAAAAAGCTTCCTTCGCTGTTTGCTGCATCACTGTTTGTAACTCTTCCCTTAACTAGATACCATTCATTGAATTGAAAGATCTCTTTTCCCATATAGCTGCATATAGGAGATTATCAGAGCACATTCGATAGGACCTTGAAACGAAGACATAATTCAAGATCAACCATCAAATTTATTTAAATCAACCTAAGGAAGCACTGAAAACTAACACAAATATTTTAGATGTCTAGGCTACTGATGTGTTTCAGCGTCTTTAAACATAGTAGTTGTCATTCGCCATATGGCTTTAGACAACACTATTATGGACTTGTGCTCCCCATACCATCGGGTATATAAAGGGAGACCCTCATAGGTTGCAAACCTTTATCCATAGGAAGCTAAGTATGCCGCCCTGTGACCATGATACACCAAACATAGCATTCAGGGAGACTACCTGCACGTACGTCAACTCATTGGTCATTTCTATTTCATTTGATCACCAAGGTGTATATGGAAGTTCATTGAAACTTGGTACACCTTCTTGCCTAGATTACCTGAGCAATCATTTTGATATTTTCGTGACTCTTTAAAAAGTGAAAAGATCATCGAGCTCTTGTCCTTTCATGCTCGTTTCAACCTGAAAGTGATAGAGTCACCTTTTTCCTGTTTCTTGACTCTTAAAATATGAAACGACAGAGTTTTGTTACAATGTATTAAAATTAACTTCCCATGAAATATTCCTGGTTAAATTTACCTTCCTTATTGTTTTGTTCTAGGGTTGTTTCCAATGGAAAATTTTCTAGAGTTTACCAACCAAGGAATCCCCTCTGAAGGGAATCTTGGTCCTTTTCCTGCTTTTGGAAATGTTGGTGCTCCTTATATGGCAACATTGTCCCTTCCTAGGTTAATTGTTGGTTTGCCTGTTTGGTTATTCTTAACCTCGGTGGTCCCAAGTGGTCTAACCTCTGTTCAACCATCTATTTCGCCTTAACAACATCATGTTGATTCTAAGGTGGACCTCTCTATTTCTAAGTCCATTCCTTCATCCTCTTCCTCTACTTCACCTAGTGAAAATTTGGATTCTAGTAACTAGGTGGCTAAGAAGAAGAAGAAGAAGAAGAAGAAGACGAAAAAGAAGAAGTCAGATAAGCGAGAGGCTAATGCTACAACTATTGCTCCTAAGACACCTTCTATCGATAAGCCATCCAACCTTCCACGGAAATTCAAATTCCATTACAAGTTGTGCAAGGGTGACCATTTTATTTGAGACTATCCTGACATTCCGAAGGTGCTTGAAGCATGGTCTGATGGTCGTCTACCCTTGCCTTTGGCTTCTGGAAGTCATGTTGGTGACACATCTTCGACTAGTACTGACAAGACTCGTAAGAACATGGTAAAATCATGAATTCATATAATTTTTCTGAAGGGAATCATCCCATTCACATTTGTCCATACATGGATGAAGCCACGAGAGTATTGGACAACCCTATTGTTTTTGCATCCTGCCTTCCGGTTGGTTACTAGAACCTTTCTTTGAGTCCTTCGCTAGTTGATTGACCAATCGATTAAGATTCATCTTTGGTCGATCCCACTCCCTTGGAAATTCAAATTTATGAATCCATTCCTGACCAACCATTGGTCATGGAATCCGTTGATATGATCCCACCCATGGTTCATTAGGTCTTTTCCATCGAGAGTGGAACTCATCCCCCTCATGTTCTTCTTGTTTCTTTAGATTCCTCAAACTTGGAGAAATATCCTCCCATCCCTGTGACTCAAGAAGTTTCTCTTCCTGCTCTCATGTCTAAGGTCCAGGAGGATGTTCCTCTTGCTCTCGTAACACCAGGGGATGACCATCACATTTCTATGGTACCCCCTCCAAGTAGTTTGGTTGCTTCCTTTGATTGGAATCGATTTACGGGATACCTTCTTCGGTCTTATGTGCCTTTTGAGATCGCTGTACAGGCCTTTGATATGGTTGTACCTAGCACAATTATAGATGAAGGCGCATATGTTAGTGTTTTGTCTTCAACTACTTGGCAAGATTTTGGTTCTCCACCGCTTGTGCCTATTACGTAAAATCTGTTGGCTTTGAATAGAGGAATCAATCAACCGTTAGGGATCCTTCCAAAGTTACCTATTATTTTGGGAGGGAAAACCGTTTATATAGACATGATTATGGTCCAAGTTCCCTTTGATTTTAATTTACTCTTGGGGCATGACTATGCTTATGCGATGGGTACGCTTGTCTCCTCCCTCTTTCATGTGATCTGTTTTCCACACAAAGGTCAGATCGTGACCATTGATCAACTTTGATTCTTTGGTCCGCAGGTGGCAGCTGGCCCACCATCATCCCTTCCAGATATTTATCTTCTGGTTGAGTCTTCCTCGCCACGGGTTAATTATGTGTCCACTTGTTCGTTTCCCTCATCCAATGATTGTGTCGTCGAGTACCGTCTACTGGGGGCATTCGATCACGATTTCCAAGGCATTGTTCTCCCATCAGATGTGAAACCCTTGGAAGCAGCGACCTCTTATTTTTTATGGTAAAATCTAGTTGGAGCATGGTTCATTTTCTTGTATCAAACTCCTTAAAAAATGAAACAAGATCATCAGAGCACAATTCATTTTCTTGTGTCAAGCTCCTTAAAAAAATGAAACAAGCTCATCGGGGCAGAGTTCGTTTCCTTATATCAAGCTCCTTAAAAAATGAAACAAGTTCATCAGAGCATGGTTCTTCTTCTTATGTCAAGCTCATTAAAAATTGAAAAAAGGTGTCATGAGGATAGTTTGTCTTCCATGTCAACCTCGTTAAAAAATGAATTAGCTCACACGGATAGTTCTTTTAATGTGTCAACCTTGTTAAAACAATAAAACATGTTCCTACTTAATTTGAGTCCTTGATACCATCTCGTAAAATCCCAGTTGAGTCTTTATCTTGATCTTGTAATTTGAACCTTCACTCCATCTGCCTTTCATATGTACCTCGCATTGAATCACCATGTTTGGGGCATGCAAACATTTCAAGCATAGTTTGTTTCTGTTTCAAGGTTGTGTAAAAATGAAACCTGTTTCAAGCATAGTTTATCTCTGTTTCAAGCTTGTGTAAAAATGAAACCATTCTTATTTTATCTCTCATGATTTCCATTTTATTAGCCTTTTTCCAGATCAACCTTGGTTTTCTCATTCCACCGTCACCATCTGCTTGGCCGATCATACGCCTTCACTTGATTATTTTACCCATTCCTGAGGAACATCTATAATGAGTGGTCTTGTTAGCCAACCTCTTGACCTTTACTTGTTCTGAGCAGTTCCACCATCAATGGAACCAATTGCTACCTTTAATTCCACTAGTTCCTCCAGGAGGAGTCAACTTTCACCTCTTTTCTGACTCTTAAAATTGAAAATATTGTCGAGACCCTTGTCATTTTGAACTCGTTAAATGGCTGTGAAATGATATCTACCCAGTATTCGTTTACCCCATTTTCGGCTTGCGATAGATTATTTACAAAAATGAATACCTTAGCCTATCGTGACTGAGAGGTTCTCTCAAACATAGTTTCATACCTTTTCGGATCTGTGAGACTATCTACGAAAAAGGACTGCTGGAGTTTTCTTTTCTGTTTCTTTTCAAACTCTCTAAACATGAAAAGTTTCCGATTTATTCCTTTATCGGACTCGTTAAAACTAAATGACATCAGAAACCGTCACCATGATGTAACCGAGTTCCTCCTGCCTAGGGCTCATAAAATGTACTAGGATCAATTTTTCTAAAGGAAAAAATTATATGACAAGCATATGCTATCCTCTTCAAGCTTGTGTAAAAATAAAGAGGTACTCACCAGAGATGGTGGGGGAAAATGGAATATGCTCGTCAGTTGTGTTGGTAGTATGTCACTCTTGAACATGACACTTATCTGTAGTTCATGTCGGGTTGGGATATCTTCACTCTTTCACTTTGCCTCCATGGTTTTGGGAAATCCATTTTCCTCTCATTCGATTACCAATCTTATCAACATGACCTTTGATCCTATCTGAGTCAAATTCTGCCAAATTCTGGAGTTGTATCGCCGATATGTTCAAGAGAAAATATTTCTGTAGTTTATACATTCCTTGATCCTCTGTTTCAGTCTTGATTTCAGGGGAAATTTTAAGGATGGACGTTTATCTTAAGGTTTAAAAACTTGGCGAATCTTAGTAGTCCCCAATATGTAAATTATAAAAAAATGTATGTTATTTTTGTAAAAATATTTAGTTTTCTAATCAATTGATTATAGTATATATATATTTTTTTGCGATTTTTAGGGTAAAATATTTTTATACTATAAAATTTGGGCAAATCAATTTTAAAAAAAATGGAAATTGGCGAATCTTTTTTTTGGAAAAAGCATGGAAAATTAGCCCACCTACGAATATTAGCCCCTAAAATTTTCCATGCTTGATTACACTCATATTACATCCTCTCTTTCATGTCGATGATGTGGGATTCATTATGACCCTCCTTCGATGGATCGCTTCCTGTCGACTTCAGTTCATTATCCAAGAAGTTGATCTAGAGACTCCTTTCTAGTACCTTAGAGCTTGCATGCCCTAATGGAAATTTCTTTGCATTCAACGATAGGTTCACATCATTGGCCTTCGATTGGGTGATTTCACGGGTGTTCTACTTCAGCTCACTATTCACATTCCGTGTGTTGTAATGGTAGTACCTTGAGTGCCATTGACATTATGGGTGGTTTCTCTCGTACTTGTTAACGGTTCACATCATTGGCCAGTAATCAAATGATTTTCTAGCATGGTTGACCTCAACATGTCTATTCACATGTTGGAATTTGTACTTTGATCGGGTGGTGTTGCAGTGCAAGACCTTGGGCTTCAATCACAAAAGTCTATGTTGCAAAGAGTGATGAGTCATTCATGATTATATACATGATTCTTTAGACGGATGGCTATGACCATACCGTGGGTTCTCTCATTTTGATCCTATTTATACAGATGGTTTCACCCATTTCATGGATCTATTTAATATGATCCCTTCATTCGGATGGCTGCGTCCATGACGAGGATCCATTCACATGATCCTATTCTTAATGGATAGTTGCACCTATACCATGGATTCATGTATTTTCATCAGAGATTTCAGTTATTTATATGTATCTATACTTGATTTTTAGGTCTCCCGACAATAGCGTCTGGTTCCTTGAACTTGTAAATCATTTTACTCCTCACTCATGTTTCGACTTCATACTTTAGGGGGAATCTGTTACACAGTAATTTGTCACCATCCCTATACTCCCTGTTCCTTGATCCTGGAGGACCCATACAGTGACCCTTGTGTACTTTCCAAGCGTGGAATACATACCCTTCAACCACATTTTGTCTACCAAATTATCTCCCTTTACAAATTTTCTGAAATATCTCGTAAAAACCTGGTTTTAAAGGTCGGTGCTTTCTCTTAGTGTCTAACCCGCACTGATAGCAGAGATTTACACTGAGGCCCACATCTATCGTTGCTCTGTCCTAATATCGAACTCGCGCCGAGCCTCTTTTGGAAAGTTTTTTAAATAGAATCGAAGCTTCCATGGCTAGAAGCTTCGTGAGGTGGTGAGTTGGAAGTTTGTTTTGAGGATATGGCCGAGGAATTCCCCTTTGGGCTTCTTGTTCCCATGAAATAGGAACTACTCCAAAGGATAAGCTATTTTCCCATTATTTAAGGGCCCATAACCTCCTCCTCCATTTTTATATAAGGAGACCTCCTTCAAATCTAGAGCTTTAGTGATGGTAGAAAGGAGAAGTAATTATAGCTTCGGGAGAATAGTGCAGAGTGTGATTTTTTGTGTGTGTTGGGAACATAGTGAGATCTTGGAACTTTGAGTGTGAGGGTGTTCCAAATGTCCTTGGATACGGACCTGCCGAAGGACAACCTCAACATCATGGCTTGGTTGTAAACTCTCCTTGTATTTATCATAATAAAATGCAACTGATGTTTATATTCCACTGTTGTTTTCCTTTATAATGATATTTCTAGCATTCCTTGATCAGTTAGATAGATTTTAATTGTTTTATGTTTATCGTGATTTTACGCTTGTTGTGGTGTCTTGATTGTATGTACAGGTAATGGAACATTGGCAACAGCGTGTATCGATATTGGGAGGAACGGTAGATCAAGAAGCTTCGATGGAAGATGAGAACATAGCATCAGGACAAGGTAGGTCATCTTCCTTGCTCTAAATTTCATTTACAATCTAGGAAGGTAGATGTTAATATGTTCCCGTAGTTTCTAGACCCACCCAAGGGCTAGAGGGATCGCCTCTGTCCATAGAGGGGATTTACCTAGACAAAAACATCTCTACTTGCAAGGTATTTATGTGTGTATGGATCAATCAAATTTTATGCTTTATGGTCAGAACAATAACCAAAGAAAATGCACTTGATAACTTTTTCATCAAGTTTTCTCCTATCTTCTTTCAGAACATAAGAGAACACTTTACTTCCAAATATTCATAAATTAATTAATATTGGTTTATAACCATAAATAGCTTCAAAATGAGTCTTATGACCTAAAATTTTAGTTGGATTTCTATTTTTCAAGTAAACAACAATGGTAACAACTTTAACCCAAAAAACATTGGCTATATTTTTACCTTTCAACATGCTCAGTGCATATTCTACCTATGTTTTTTTCTTCCTTTTAGCTACTCCATTATAATATGATGTATGTGGTACTATGTATTGTTGTAAAATTCCATGGGGTTTTTATTACTTTATGAATTCACTTGAAGTATATTCGCCTCCTTAATATGATCATATGATCTTGATTTATTTTCTTGTTTGATTTTCAACAAGATTTTTGAACTCTTTAAAAAATTTAAATACATCACTTTATTTCACATTAAGTAAACCCATGTATATTTTGTACAATAATCAATAAATATTAAAAAATAATATGCTCCACCTAATAATTTTGTTTTCATAGGACCACGTACATCTACATGCACACGTTCTATAATATCCTTTTTTCTATCTGTGTTAATAGGGGACTCTTACCTATACATATTTCCTAATGCACACCCTTCACATGAAGAATATTCATTACTAAGTATTGAAATAGCTTGTACCATTCCTCATTTTTGAAGTAATGATGAATCATGGTAATTAATGTGGCCATACCTTCGGTGCCAAAGATCTTCTATTGTCATTGTTATGGATGCCAATGCTTGATGAATTTTTCTTCTCACGTTAATCTCATATAAGAATCCAATTCTAGCTCCAGTTGCAATGAATTTGAATTCTTCCTTCATATATTTCACCACACAATGTGATTTTACAAATTCTACTTTCAAACCATGAATTTTTCTAGTAGAAACTGAGATTAGATTCTTCTTAATACCACGAACATACATCACATTGTGATTTTTCTTAATGAAACCATTTGGTAATTTCACTGATACATCAACATGCCCTTTTATTTGGTGAGAACGATCATCCCCAAGATATATATTTTCACCATTATTAATTTCATGAATGTTCTCAAACCAATGCTTATTACAGAACATATGGATGGAGGCTCTGGAATCAATAACATGTATTTAGTTACTGTATTTTAGTAGATAGTGTAACATATATAACAAATAGTATAATTTTTGTTTACGCCATCATTCACTTTTTCTCCTTTATAAATAAAATGACCAAAGTGCCTTTTCTTTCTATGTTTGGACTCATGATACTTTGTTTTCATGCAATCTCTAGAGTAATTTCCAAACTTGCCGTAGTAATGATGTTTCTCTCTAAAATCAACATTTTTAAATTACACATATGATTGTGGTTTTGCAAATGGCAGTGTACCAAAGGATGAATTTCCTCCTAGATTACCTTTCGAAGGCTTTGATTTTAAAGTCAATTTCGCTTTTGACATCAACGCAAAATCAAAACATTCAGGTCTATGATTATTTTTCCTTGCTTCATCCTACATGAGTATACCTACCAACTCATCAAAAGTGGGAGCCTTATCCCTTTCTACAAGACCCGTGATGAAGATCTGATACTCATATCACATTCCATTCAAGGTTCTAGTGACTAGGTCAGTGTTATATACTACTTTTCCTATATCTCCAAGTTTATATTTAATGTATTTAATTCTTGAAATGAAATTAATAATGATTTCATTTTTTTCCATTTTAATAGAAAGAAGCTTAATTTTCAGGAACATGAGTTGTTTTTTATTCTTAGACTCAAAAACAATCCTTGAGTGTTGTCTAGGTCTTGTTAGATGTCTTGCAATATCTAATATGCAATATCATTTTTCCTTTACAGATATTATCAAGAAAACTTTCACCTCTCTCAATCTTGAATTGATGAAATTGTATCTCCTGTAGTGGCCTTTGGCTTGACTTCATCACCACTTGCTATCGACGAGACATTGTATCCTTCCATACATTTGTTCATTTTAAACTTCCAATTCACATAATTGGTGCCATTCAAATTTGTTTCTTCATTTAGATCCAATTGTATTAGAGTATTATCCATTTTAAATATATGTTTCTCCAAGTTCAAATCAATGTTTCGTAGAAATTCACAGGTAGGCAACAATAATTGGCTACAAGTCAAAAACAAAGTTGAAGTAAATAACATAGTATGAAACCAAATTCAAGAAATCTGTAACCACTCATTCTATAGTAGGCTTATACAACAACTCCACGTAAAATATTTGTTTTGTGATCAAATTTAGCTAATAATTTTAATTCATCCTTGTTGATTCCATACCAACCTTTATACTGGAACTCCAACTATATAAAACTATTTATGAGTCGATGATTCCATTCCAAAGTCCATTAATAATCACAAAGAATTAATAATTATGAAAAATGTTAATTCTCTAGGGAGTCTGTAGCCATGATCTAAGATATTTTATTGTAAAGTAACGATACTTCAGCCCTCAATTTCTAAATGACCATGAATATTTTTCTCACCCCCAATACAATATTTGACAACTCCAAAGTAGGTTCAGACAAGCTTCGTACCTTTTATCTAGTAAATAAAAATATGACACTTATAAAACTCTATTCCAACTTGTTCACAAACTAGGGGCTACCATTTCCATTTAGGCACTTAGAGAAACAAAATTAAATATTACTAAATAATGTGAAATCATGTTCATTGTTCTCCATTCATAAGCATGCTCCACAACTTCTAATAGGAAGAAAAAATTATTTACCTTTGATGCAACATTGTAGTTATATCCCAACACCATTAGTGTGGTGAATTCAAAATCAAGGCGCTATAGCTAGTCTCCGCTTGCACCCATACCAAACCACGTTCCAACACCATTGCACTAGCTTCATTAACATCAGGTTCACCAACACATGCATTATACACCAATGCCCCAACACTTCACACCAGGATCGAATTTGAACCCATGATACGACCCTCAACTCCTGCTCTGGCATGAATCCAATTAGAATAAATCCCTCTCTGCTACACACTTTCCATTATGATCAATTACATATATGCTCCATGCAGTCTCTATAGTTGCAATTTATTCTCACATGGTCCAATGACCAACATATAATGTAACTCATCCTTTAACTCAACTTTCATGCCATTTAATACACGAAGATATATATTACCTTTTGAACGAAATATATATTAATTTGGTGAGAATAATCATCCCCAAGATATATATTTTCACCATTATTAATTTCATAAAAGTTCTCAAACCAATGATTATTGCAAGACATATGGATGGAGGCTCCAAAATCAGCAACATGTATTTAGATAGTGTATTTTAGTAGATAGTGTTTCTCCTCTCTCAAGAAAATGACCAATGTGCCTTTTTTTCTATGTTTGGACTCATGATACTTCATTTTCATGCAATATATAGAGTAATTTCCAAAATTTCTTCAGTAATGATGCTTCTCTCTAAAATCAACAATTGGAAATGTCACATATGATTTTCGTTTTGCAAATGGTAGCATACCAAAGGATGGATTTTCTCCTAGATTACCCTTTGAAGGCCTTGCTTTGAAAGGAAATTTCCCTTTTGCCATAAATGCCAAAACAAAGCATTGAAGTCTACAATTCTTTTTAGTTTATTTCTCCTACATGAGTATACCTACCAAGTCATCAAAAGTGGGAGCTTTCCCCCTTGCTACAAGACCTGTGATGAAGATCTGATACTCATCTTAAAGTGGGAACATTCTATTTAAGGCTCTAGTGACTAGGTTAGTGTTACATACTATTTTACATATAGCTCCAAGTTTATCTTTAGTTTATTTAATTCTTAAAATGAAATTAATAATGCTTTAATTTTTTTCCATTTTAATAGAAAGAAGCTTAATTTTGAGGGACATGAGTTTTTTTGTATTCTCCAACTCAAACAAATCTTTGCGTGTTGTCCAGGTCTCGTTGTATGTCTTGAAATATCTAATATGCGGTATCATGTTGCCTTTAGAGACATTCTAAAGAACACTTTCACCTCTCTCAATCTTGAATTGATGTAATTGTGTCTCCTGTAGTGGCCTTTGGCTTGACATCATCACCACTTTCTATCGATGAGGCATTGAATCCTTCCATAATTGCTTTCATTTTAAACTTCCAATTCACATAATTGGTGCCATTCAACTTTGTTGCTTCATTTATATATGATTCTACTAGAGGATTTTCCATTTGAAATATATTTTTCTCCAAATTCAAATAAATTTTTCATATCAATTCACAGGTAGGCAACAACGACTGGCTACAAGTCAAAAACAAAGTTGAAATAAATAACACTCTATCAAACCAAATTCAAGCAATATGTAACCACTCATTCTATATTAGAATTCTATAACAATTCCACATAAAATTTTTGTTTCATGGTCAAAATTTAGCTAATAATTTTAATTCTTCCTTGTTGATTCCATACCTACCTTTATACTACAACTCCAACTCTATAAACCTATTTATGGCTCGATGATTCCATTTCAAAGTCCATTCAAAATAAAAAAATATAATAATTATGACAAATGCTAATTCTTTAGGGAGTCTGTAGACATGATCTAAGATATTTTATTGTAGAATAACAACACTTGAGCCCTCAATTTCTAAACAACCATGAATATTTTTCTCACCCACAATACAATATTTAACAACTTCGAAGCAGGCTCAAACAAGCTTTGTACCTTTTATTTAGCGAATTCAATATGATACATAAAACTCTATTCCAACTTGTTCACAAACTAGGGGATACCATTTCCATTCAAGCACTTAGAGAAATAAAATTAAATATTACTAAATAATGTGAAATCATGTTTGTTGTTCTTCATTCATAAGCATGCTCCACAAATTCTACAAGGAAGCACAACTTTTTTACCTTTTATGCAACATTGTATTTAGATCAAAACACCATTAGTGTGGTGAATGCAAAATCAGGGTGCTATAGCTAGTCTCAGCTTGCAGCCACACCAAACCACGTTCCAACACCATTGTACTAGTTTCATTAACATCGGGTTCACCAACACATGCAATATACACCAATGCCCCAACACTTCACAACAGGATCAACCCTCAGCTCAAGCTACGACCCTCAACTCTTGCTATGGCCTGAATCCAATTAGAATAAATCATTCTCTGCTGCACACTTTCCTTTTTGATCATTTACGCATATTCTCCATGCAGTATCTATAGTTGCAATTTATTCTCACATGGTCCAATGGCCAACATATAATGTAGCTCATATTTTAACTCAACTTTCACGCCATTTATCTTGGAATCTCGATAATATGTCCTTCCAGGCTAACGTGACCCACACAAACCACACCAAACATGACCCTCTCAGAAACTCAACTCCTCATAGCAGGCACGCCCTCGACTCTTCCACCGTCAACTCTGATAGCAACCTAGAAATTATGGAAGAATGGTTGTGACTAATTAGTGAGACAACAATTGCTCACACAAGAGAATACACACACAATTGCATTCGCTAGGTCAAAAATATATGGGATTGCAATATATTTCAACAGATTCCTAGAATATAAGATCTGGCAACTAGTTAAGTACTAATTATGCAATCAATCCAAACAAACATAATGAGCTCTATTAATAGGATAATCTTCTATATTTATTCTTTATTTTGACAGTATTTTGGTCCTTAATAATATTATTTATATTCTTTTGAGCATATATCCATCTTAAATTTGGATCTACCAAGGGCCCAGAGGAATTAAATCTTTCGAGATGCAAACATTTTATATAACTTATACAATTTCTCTCTCTCTCTCTCTCTCTCTCTCTCTCTCTCTCTCTATATATATATATATATATATATATATATATATATTTGAGCTTACCTTATATATATATATACTTACTACTTACTTTATATAATACATACATAGTGCCTATCTAGCTATTTTTTTTTAAGATAGAGAATTCCATTACTACATGTGAAGAAATTACAAATTTCTAACTCATTAATATATTTTTTTATAAATATCACATTATATATCTCTTTCACATTGCATTGTAATATTAATATTATCTTTAGATGCTAAGTGTCAATTTTATATTGAGTAATGAAGGAACTACATATTAATTCTATATTGAGTAATGAAGGAATTGCACATCTACCTCATACTAAAAAGTCTAAATCAATTTTTGATTTTTTTCTTCGAACTACTTTATCTCTATATATAAAAAATAAGAAAAAAATCTAATTATTTTATTTGCCAGAAACATTGAAATAATTTTTTTTGTTATTATTACTTTTTAGTTTGTTGATACAAGTATCATTTTACTATTTTTAAATATTACAACTTCTCTTCTCTTCTCTAAATATTTTTATTTTTATTTTTATTAAAACCTTAAAATATATAGTTATATTTATTGATTTTTTATATATTTATTAATTATATATTATAAAGCACTAGAAAAAAAATATTATTATTATCATTATTATTTAATAAATCACACATCTTAATACATTGTGGAACATTACAATATAGAACCATCCCCTCTCATATATATAGATAGATATATATATACACAACTGCTCCAATACCCTGCGATTTGTCTTTTCTACAGCAAATGAGACTCAGTTTTGTTTCCGAGATATTTTAAGATATTTTAGACAGAGATATGGCTATGTTTGTCGGTATCCGGAATTCAATCTCAAAATAAAAGCTGTGGAGTGCAGGAAGAGTCAATGTTGCAGCCTAGGAGGTATTGAGTACGGTTTACGATACTGTCCTGGCTGTTTCTATTGCTATTAATAAATATGAGGGAATATTAAACTTATTTTTAAAATGTAGTTTAAATAGAAATATTAGATTTTATCATTAAAATCATATATATAAATAATTAGATTATTTTGGGTGATTAGATAGAATGGTTGTTAACTTCCTATTAACTAGTTAAATTTAAATTATAATTAATAACATGATACGTTAAAAATTTTAACGGAGTTATGGTAAATGATGAGTATTAAATCAATCCATGTAACTGAACCACCATTCCCACCGACTAACCAATCTTGAATGGTAGCTGAATTTTTAAAGTAACCACCGCCATGGAGGAACGGGAGAGAAAAAATATATATATATATATATATATTGTATGTTCACATATCGTTTTTTACATATATGATCTGCAGTGTAAGATCTCAAATTGTGTAGTAACAAGTTAGTAAACATAGTTGGTCGTGGAGGTGGTGGCAGAGGACCCGGTGGAAGTGGAGGTGGAGGTGGAGATGGAGGACGACTTGGAGGCGGTGGTGGTGCTGGACCCGGAGGTGGTGGTGGAATTGGTGGTGGCGGAGGAGGTCCTGGAGGTGGCGATGGTAGAGGCCAGTAGCAAGAAGGTTCTGGATCAAGGGGCGGGGGTGCCGGTCAGGGAGAAGGTGGCGGTGGTGGTGGCGGTGGAGATGGAGGATGTTAGTGGCATGATATCTTACATATTTGAATTTGATAGGAGTTTGTTTGAATTTATATGAATATGATAGGCACTGTGTATTTTCCTGCCTTATTACTTCAACTGTGATAACATACATAAAAAAAAAAAAATCTTATACCATCTCCCTTGGAGTAAAGGTAAAACCTGTTCATTATGAAATTCAATAACCCCTTTATACCATATTCAAATGTTAATATATTTATGTTGTCAATACATATGAATTATTTATATAAGAAATATATATAAATATGAATTATTTAACACAACAGACATTTATTAAAAAAAATACATTGGATACATACATAATTCTTAAACATTATAAAGAAATCGAATTACAGCTAGCAACCTGGATACACATTTAATGGTTATCTGGAATATCATTCATCTCGCTTTAATGCATTACAACTGGTTATACAAATTATATCAATGTTCTCCATCCGAACCCTCATTTCTCTGATACAACTATACTCTCACACGCATCTTACGGGGTTTACAATGTAATTTAGGTTTGACCTACACCGTTGGTTTGAGTTTGGTGAGATCGACGACATATGTTTAGGTGCGAGCCTGTTCTAGGTATCCCCGCCAATCCTAGATCAGTTCTAGCGATATTTTGCATTACTCTCCTCTCTGTTCTCTGGTTCTCTGAGTTTTACTTCAGCCGAGCTCCAAATTCTTGATGAGCCAAGTCTAGATATGTTGATTATATGAAGTGATATGGCCATGCCAGCTAGCGATAAGCTCTGTTCAGCCCTTGAGGTAAAATCCTGCTTGAGAAGCTAACCTGTTTTCGAGATTTTCCTTAAATTATTTTGCATGAAAATTCATTTTCATTTTATCGCTTGATTGTTAGTTAATTCTCAATGAAATCTTGTTTTCAAGTTAAATTTTTCCTCATAATTACATGACCAGTTATTCATTTTGTGAAGTCGGTTTATTGATCTTTTCTTTTTGCATAACCTCACTGGTTGGGTAGAGATTGTGGGGAAGACAATGCTCGATATTTCTTATGGAGGTCTTCTCAGGTAAATGACTCTCTGGTTTAACAGTTTTCTTATATGCGTATATATATATATATATATATATATATATATATATATATATATTAAACACTTAACTTTCTTCGGCCACGATACTTAACTTATTGTGCCTGATTTTTTTTTACAAGTATGCCTTCGAAAATTCGTGGCATTCCTCCCTGCAGAACCTACTCAGCTTTCTAGTTCCGGCATTTGATTTACTCTGCTCGAAGCCTTGTACAGGTATGCATTACGAGTTTCCCAATCGGCCCTTATGTGGAGCTCATCACCCAAACCCTCGGCTTCCGAACTTGAATGCTTCAAGCTAGTTCTGTGTTTTTTACTGTCCTCAGTAGGGCGCTCCGTAGCATACATAGGAAATTCCGACTATGTTTAATATTTCACTTCGGTGTATTATTGTAAAGTTTTAACAAGGATTTTCCCCTTCATGATTTAATTTGTGGTTCTGTTAATACAGTTCTTATGGTATTATCTTGGTTTGAACTCATATATTTGTAAACCTACAAGTTAATGTATTTAGCTCTTTATATTTCGATCTGTTGTAAATTTTTTATTTTTTTATGAGTGAGTGGAAATCAATTCTGCAATTTTTTTTCTTGCTATATTTGATTCTTCCCAACATAAAAATGTATTTTTCGTTTTACAATAGTAGAGAATTTTGTAGTTATTGTCCACTATATGTATTCTGGCTTTTATCCTTATTTCCTTATTGTTGAAGAAATTAAGGTTTTACCTCCATTGCCATTATTTGCAGTTTAAAGTTTCATCATTTTCTTAGAAATACTATATTTTAAACCCTACTATATTTGTACTATTATTGCATGTTGGTAAAAATTTAACTATAAAAGAATGAACATGTCTAATGTACTGTACAAAAATTATTCTCTTTTAATTCCCAGGTGTCCAGACCACCGATTATCCTTTGTCCGAGTAATTAGAGTTTTCTTGCTCCTGGTAGACAACTAGACTTGGGTTTTTGTCTTCACTTGAACCCTCGTCTAACAGTCTACTAAAATTTCTTGTACAGTTTATATAAGCCCTACTATTTTACTTTCAGTATGTAATCTTTTAAATCGTTGCTAATCTTTTTTCAAATCTATAGCATGAACTATTTGCACAGTGTAATTGCTATGTTTATAAAGAATATTATACATATTTTTTGTTGTATTTTATTGCAATAATTATTCCCTTGCAGTATTTTCTTGGAATTAATTACAGTTTAACCTTCGCACAAATTCATTTTCCTTTTCTACTACTAGTTTTTCTTCTTGTTTTCCACAAATAATGCTAGATGTTTTTTTTTTCCAGAACCCATCATTTTCCATAATAATATCTTAGGAAATATTTGCAGCATTTAACTATGGGAGTAATTATTTTTCTAACAGTGATAGGTAAAATTCTTAGCAGAAAATCATTTAAAACACATAACATATTGCAA
The DNA here is from genome assembly GCA_034641835.2 of Pinus albicaulis. Taxonomy (NCBI): domain Eukaryota; kingdom Viridiplantae; phylum Streptophyta; class Pinopsida; order Pinales; family Pinaceae; genus Pinus; species Pinus albicaulis. Next base: position 1,169,349,973 of record CM076579.1, on the reverse strand, counting down.
CACTGTACATTTCATTCTGATAACAGTATTTTTTAAAAAGAAATAAAAATAACATAGACTATGAGTTATAGAATTGCAAGTGTACTTATCTGAAAATGATTCAGTTGTGGTCCTCCCAACCATCAAGTGAGGCGATTACGTCCTCCTTTCCCCCATGCTCCAAACTGAACGGTACGGGTTAACAGTGGAATTTCTTTTGGCTGTGACCTCAGGACAACTAGTCCAGTTAGTACCAGAACTTCAGGAAATTTCCAAGTGTAATTCCACTGGCTACAACCATCTCAAGAATCTCTCACTCTTTCCTTTTTTCCAAAATATAGAACCCCTAGTCCTCACTGGGATCAGTCCTTTATCCTCACAGGAGTAGGTAACTATTTTCCAACTGTTCCCCAACCTCTTTTCAGTTCTTGGAAACATCTTACCATCAGATTTTTACTTTTCTTATCCAGTTATTTCTCATAACATTTTATCTTTATTAAATAACATTAATTGTCTCAGTTTTCCATTAACAAAACAATAAAAATACTTAACTAGTTAATCAACTAGTTATCAATAATGTAGCTGTCACAACTTCCCCCCGGGAAGTAACACCCTCCTCGATGTTTTCACTCTAGCTCTGAAAAGAGCCCTGGGTAAACTTCCCGTACAAACTTTTCATCCTCCTAAGTAGCCTCATCTCGGCTGAAATGCTTCCATTGCACTTTAACCTGGGTGATAGCTTGCTTTCGAAGTATAATTTTTCTTTGGTCAAGTATGCATTGCGGCTCGACCAGGAACTCTCCGTCCGGCTCTACCTGCAACAAAAAAAAAATTTGTTGTCAATTTCTCATAAAAGAAATCACCTTATAAGTTAGGATTTGCAGTGTTATTCTACCTCTATATGTTGCCAATGAATTACGTGCTTTGAATCATGCACGTAACGCTTCAGCAGGGACACATGAAATACATTATGCACTCGGATTTCACTAGGTAAGGCTAACTGATACACTAAAGGTCCTACCCTCTCCAAAATTTCAAAGGGTTCACAAAATCTGGGAGCCAATTTGACACAAGAGGCCCACTGCAAGGTACACTTTTTTGGCTTGATCCTTACATACACATGGTATCTTATGAAAAACTCTCGATAGGACCTTTTTTTATCTGCATAGATCTTTCATTGATCGTGTGTTGCCTTCAAATTTTGTCTTATTTTCCTTAATTCTACTTCCATTTCAGCAAGAATCTCAGGTCCTAACATCATTTTTGTCTCGAGGCTATTCCAATTTATGGGCGTGCGACATTGCCTCCCATACAAGACCTTGAAAGGACTCATTTTTAGAGATTATTGAAACCCATTGTTGTAATCAAATTCAACAAGGTGCAAGTACTCTTCCCATTTATATGGTTTCTGCATCACATATGTGCGCAAGATGTCTTCTAGTACTTGATTCACCCGCTCCCTTTGACCGTCGGTCTGGGGGTGATAAGCGGTGCTGAAATTTATCTGCATTCCCAATCCTGAGAACAAGGTTTTCCAAAATGCAAACGTAAACTTGACATCCCGATCTGAAATGACAGTCTTTGGGATTCCATGTAGTCAAAAAATTTCCTTCATGAATATGTCAGCTATCTGTACAGTCTTGCAAGTAGATTGTACTGGTATAAAATGCACATATTTACTTAATCTGTCCACCACCACCATTATGGAATCATTTTTTCTTTTTTTCCGTGGTAAACCTGTAATGAAGTCTAGGGATATGACCTCCCACTTCCATTCAGGTATTGGTATAGGCTTCAATAATCCTGCACGATGTTGATGCTCTAATTTCACCTGCTGACACTCCAAACACTTACTTAGATATTCAGCAAGGTTTTTCCGCATACCAGGCCAGAAGAATATCTTCGTAATTGCAGTCAACATTTTATGGTATCCCGGATGTCCTGCATAATTTCTGCGATGGTATTCATTCATTATCAACTCTTTCAGATCCACATGGTTAGATACATATATTTTACATTTGAAAGTTAACACTTGATATTAATTTATTCCATACTCAGATGTGCCCCCATGCTTTCTGTTTTCTACCACTTGTTGTCACAAGAACTCGTACTCAGGATCTTTTCGCGCTTCTTCCTTTACTTGCTTGGAAAATCTACTTTTGAGCTCATTATATTTTAATTCATATATACTATGTAATTTTTTACTTAAAGCATCAGCTACTCGATTTTACTTTCCTTTTACATGTTGAATATCCATGTCAAACTCACTTAGGAAGGTATTCCATCTTGTCTGTCTTGAGTTTAAATATTCTTGCTTGAAGTAACTCGTAAAGCTGCTATGATCTGTTTTTAATACAAACTTTTTTCCCAACAGGTAGTATCTCCATACCTAGAGTGCATGAACTACTGTTGTAAACTCAAAATCATACGCGAAATATCTTTGTTCATGATCCTTCAACTTCCTAGATTCATATGCTACCACTTGCTTTCTTGAGATAGGATTTCCCCAACACCTTCTTTACTTGTGTCCGTACATACTTCAAATTCCTTGCTAGGATCGACTGCCTTTAACATAGGAGCAGTGGTCAAAAGCTGTTTCAGTTTTTCAAAATTGTTTTGACATTCCGTGGTCCATTTCAAAAATTTTCCTTTCATTTGCAAGGAAGTAATAGGAAAAGAAATTCTGGAAAATCCTTCAATAAATCTGCGGTAGTACACAGCTAGTCCCATAAAGGATCTAATATCTACCACGTTCTTGGGTACTCGCCATTCCATGATTGTTTTAATCTTTTCTGGATCAACAGCGCTCCCCTCGGCGGAAATAACGTGGCCTAGATACTGGATTTTTGTTTTGAAGAAATCACACTTGTTGAATTTTGCGTACAACTGGTGTTTTCTTAGCATTTCTAGCACAATCCTCAAATGCTCCTTATGTTCTTCCTGATTTTTAGAATAGATCAAATATCGTCTATAAAAATAAGTACAAAATTATCCAGGAAAATATGGAAGACCCCATGCACTAGCCTCATGAAAGTTGTTGGTAAGTTTGTTAATCCGAAGGGTAATACCACAAATTCATAATGAACATATCTTGTACGAAATTTTGTCTTGCAAATGTCTTCCTGTTTGATTCGAATCTCATGATATCTAGATCTTAGATCTATCTTGGAAAACACCATGGCCCCTTTTACATGATCAAATAGATCATCAATCCTTGGTAAAGGGTATTTGTTTTTTACTGTTAATTTGTTGAGCTGCCTATAATCCATGCACATACGCATGGTTCCATATTTCTTTTTTCACGAACAGAATTGGTGCTCCCCAAGGTGACACACTTGGGCGAATATAACCCTTATCCAACAGTTATTGTAACTACATCTTCAGCTCTGTTAATTGCCGCACACTCATTCTATAAGGAGCCCTTGACACTGGAGAAGCTCCAGGCATTAACTCTATAGTAAAGTCAATGTCTCTTTTTTGTGGTAATCCAGGAATATTTCGGGAAAAACATCCAGGAATTCTTGCACTACTGGTATATTTTCCATTGTAGGCGATTTCTCCTTAGAATCCTCATATCCTACCTGAATAGCATATAATTGGCACCCCTTCCTTATACATTTATTCATTTGGGATTCTATCATTGGGCATAACCGTAATGGTTTTATGATTCCTTGAATTTCCTTCAGGGTTCCATCGTGCATTCTATAATAAATAACTTTTTCCTTACAGTCCACTAAATTTCAATGTTTTTCTAGCCAATCCATGTCTAACAAAACATCATAGGATCCTAATGGCAGAACATTCAGATCTACTTATAACTATTGATTTGAAATTTCTAATATACAGTTTGGAATTTTAGCAGTCACTTTACGCTTTGCCCCAGTGGCTAGTTGTACTAGCCAAGAATTTTTAAATTTCTGATCTTTCAATTTACACAACTCTACCACCCTGGGACTAATATAGCTCAAACTTGCACCTGGATCTACTAAAATAAAAACAGACTGAGTTAGTATTTTACCTTCTAGCTCAATCATCATGAGCTAATAATCCACTTCTCTGTCCTCCAATGCCACATTAATACGGGGAATATTTCGTGCTACATTACCCACAATAGAAGCTTCCTGCAAGTTTGCTACATCATCATTTCTTGTTTGCTGTGGGCAGTTTTTGTAGTAATTTGCTTCACCACATCCCCAACATTGTAAAGGTGGCTTGGTAACCTGCCCTTGCTTAGGCTTGCTAGATGCTTCCATAGGCTTTTCATTTACTGGCCATCTGGTCCTCTGGTTATTTCTGCCAAACTTCTTGCAGACAGGATTTCGTGTAGAATTCTTAAATTTTCCGCTTTTGTCACCCTTGAAACTCGAATTACTTTTCTATCCTTTCTTTGGCTACCAATTCTTCCCAACCTCCCCTTTTTACTTGGATTGCTAATAACACATTTTTGCTTTACGAATAGCTTCATCCATGGTTCAGGGATTTACAAACTCTATCCTCTCCTTCATGTGTGTTGGCAAGCTACTTAGAAATCTCTGCACTTGAGCCTTCTCCTCTCGAAGATATGGAACATAGCGTAACAGAGATGTAAAATTAGTGATGTAATCGTCCATGGTCATTTGTCCCAGCCTTAAATCATGAAATTCTTCAGCCTTTTCATCATAAAATCTTTCTGTTGAGTACTTGTCCTTGAAATATTGCTGGAACGATTCCCAAGTGACGTCTTGTTCTTCAGTACTATGTACATTCTTCACTTCCTCCCACCACAGAGTGGTTTTTTGCTTTAGTTGATATATAGCTAATCTAGCCTTCAGGTTGCTATTATATTCATACACCTGAAAAATACTTGTTCATATTTATTAACCATGCTTCTGCCACCTCGTTAGCCTCACCATCAAAAGTTGGTGGTTTAATCTTACGAAATTCCCCTTGAAGTTCTACTTTCTATCTTTTGACCTCTTACTAATCCGACAAGTTGCCATATTTTGCCTCATTATAATTTTTATTCTTACTTCGCTGAGAGGGGCTCCTTTCTACTTTTTCTGTAGTGTCGTTTCTTGTTTGCTACTCACCTTCTTCTTGTATACCTCGGTCAGTACTGGGATGTTCCACCTCCAGGTTTTGTTTATCTGACAGACTCTTTAATATCTTCTCCTGGTCTTGCAGTAATCGCTCATTATCTTTTCGAACGCGCACTATTTCCTCCTATAATTGTTGTACCGTGTTTAACAGGAAAATGATTTGGTGTTGTTGTTCTTCTAATATCCTACTGGTTTTCTCTTGTTGTTCAACACTTAGTTGGATGCACATTTATGGGTTAATCACTGGTTGAACTTGGGGTTCTCCAGTCTCTTGAGAAAGCTATTGTGGAGTTCCTCTTCTCATGATGTTCTTGGTAGATTGCCAAATTCTTTCTCTATGCATTATTTACACACAACATGTCATTAGTTGACCCTTAGGGTCCCAGCGTATGAACGCTACTCTGATACCAAATGTAACATACATAAAAAAAATATTTTACCATCTACCTTGGAGTAAAGGTAAAACCTATTCATTATGAAATTCAATAACTCCTTTATACCATATTTGAATGTTAATATATTTATATTGTCAATACCTATAAATTATTTATATAATAAATATATATAAATATGAATTATTTAACACCGCCGACATTTAATAAAAAAAATACATTAGATACATACATAATGCTTAAACATTATAAAGAAATCAAATTAAAGATAGCAGCCTGGATACACATTTAATGGTTATTTGGAATACCAGTCATCTCACTTTAATCCATTACAGCTGGTTGTACAAATTATATCAATGTTCTCGACCCAAACCCTGATTTCTCTGATACAACTCTACTCTCACATGCATCTTAAGGGGTTTACAATGTAATTTGGGTTTGATCTACACCATTGGTTTGAGTTTGGTGAGATAGACGGTGTATGTTTAGGCAGGAGCCTCTTCTAGGTATCCCCACCAACCCTAGAATAGTTCTCCAGCGATATTTTGCATTACTCTCCTCTCTGTTCTCTGGTTATCTGAGTTTTACTTCCACCAAGCTCCGAATTATTGATGTGCCGAGTCTAGATATGTTGAATACATGAAGTGATATGGTTGTGCTGGCTAGCGATAAGCTCCGTTCAGCCCATGAGGTAAACTCCTGCCTGAGAAGCTAACCTGTTTTTGAGATTTTCCTTAAACTTTTTTGCATGAAATCTCATTTTCATTTTATTGCTCGATTGTTAGTTAATTCTCAATGAAATCTTGTTTTCAAGTTAAAGTTTGCCTCATAATTACATGATTGATTATTCATTTTGTGAAGTCAGTTTATTGATCTTTTCTTTTTGCATAACCTCATTGGTCGGGCAGAGATTGCGGGGAAGACAATGCTCGGTATTTCTTATGGAGGTCTTCTAAGGTAAATACCTCTCTGGTTTAATAGTTTTCTTATCTGCTTATATATATATATATATATATATATATATATATATATATATATATATATATATATATTAACACTTAACTTTCTTCGGCCACGGTACTTAACTTCTCGTGCCTGATTTGTTTTGACACGTATGCCTTCAAAAATTCATGGCATTCCTCCCTGCAGAATCTACTCAACTTTCTAGTTCCGGCATTTGATTTAATTCACTCGAAGCCTTGTACAAGTATGCATTAGGAGTTGCCCAATCGGCCCTTGTGTGAAGCTCATCACCCAAACCCTCAGCGTCCGAACTCAAATGCTTCAAGTTAGTTCTGTGTTTTTTATTGTCCTTAGTAGGACACTCTATAGCATACATAGGAAATTCCAACTATGTTTAATATTTCACTTTGGTGTATTCTTGTAAAGTTTTAACAAGGATTTTCCCCTTGATGATTTAATCTGCGGTTCCGTTAATACAGTTCTTATGGTATTATATTGGTTTGAACTCATATATTTGTAAACCTACAAAATTAATATATTCAGCTCTTTATATTTCGATCTGTTGTAAAGTTTTCATTTATTTATGAGCTAGTAGAAATCAGTTCTGCAATTCTTTTTCTTGCTATATTTGTTTTTTCTCGACATAAAAATGTGTTTTTCTTTTTACAATAGTAGAGCATTCAGTATTTATTGTCCACTATACATATTTTGAGTTTTATCCTTATTTCCTTACTGTTGAAAAAATTAAGGTTTTTTCTCCATTGTCATTATTTACAGTTTAAAGTTTCCTCATTTTCTTGGCAATACTATATTTTAAACCCTACTAGATTTGTACTATTATTGCATGCGGGTAAAGATTTAACTATTAAAGAATGAACGTGTTTAATGTACTGTACATAAATTATTCTCTTTTAATTCCCACGTGTCCAGACCAACAATTATCCTTTGTCTGAGTAATTAGAGTTTTATTTCTCCTGGTAGACAACTAGACTTGGGTTTTGGTCTTCACCTGAACCCTCGTCTGACAGTCTATTAAAATTTCTTGTATAGTTTATATAGGCCCTACTATTTTACTTTCAGTATGTAATATTTTAAATCGTTGCTAATAGTTTTTCAAATCTATAGCATAAACTATTTGCACAGTGTAATTGCTATGTTTATAAAGAAGATTATACATAAATTCCAATGTCTGTTATTGCAATAATTATTCCCTTGCAGTAGTTTCTGGGAAGTAATTATATTTTAAACTTCGCACAAATTCATTTTCTTTTTTTGCCTAGATGTTTTTTTTTTTTCCAAAACCCATCATTTTTCATATAATATTTTAGCAAATATTTGCAACATTTAACTCTGGGAGTAATTCTTTTTCTAAGAGTGATAGGAAAAATTCTTATCAGAAAATCATTTAAAACACAGAACATATTGCATCACTGTACATTTCATTTTGATAACAATATTTTTTAAAAAGAAAAAAAAATAACTTAGACTATCAGTTATAGAAATGCAAGTGTACTTATCTGAAAATGATTTAGCTATGGTCCTCTCAACCATCACGTGAGGCGATTACGTCCTCTTTGTTCCCATGCTCCAAACTGAACGGTACGGGTTAATAGTGAAATTTCTTTCTGTTGTGATCTCAGGACAACCAGTCCAGTCAATAGTGAAATTTCTTTCTGCTGTGATCTCAGGACAACCAGTACAATGAGTACCAAAACTTTAGGAAATTTCTAAGTGTAATTCCACTGGCTACAACCAACTCAAGAATCTCTCACTCTTTCTTTTTTTTCAAAACATAGAACCCATACTCCTCACTCGGATCAGTCCTTTATCCTCATAGGAGTAGGTAACTGTTCTCCAACTATTCCCCAACCTCTTTTCAGTTCGTGGAAACATTTTATTATCAACATTTTACTTTTCTTATCCACTTATTTCTCATAAAAGTTTATCTTTATTAAATCACATTAATTGTCTCAGTTTTCCATTAACAAAACAATAAAATTTCTTAACTAATTAATCAACTAGTTATCAATAATGTAAAGTACTTTTTATATTCAAGAGTGAAAGTATTTGTACACATAGATTAAAAAATATCTAAATAATATGGCGCTTTGGCCGTTCCGAATTACGATTTTAATTAGTTGCCACGGAGTTATCCATCTTTGACCACATCTGTCATGTGTTTAAACTTTAAAATTACCAAATCTGTGACCGATTGACCTTGAATGGCAGAAAACAATCAGTAAAATAGACGTGTTGATGTAGTTTCAGTTTCTTTATGTAAAACACTGATTGATGTTTACTTGGATTTTATAGAACTGCTGCACTTATTTAGATTTTATATCTGGAAAATATTTATTTTGAATTTTAATGAACAACCGCAACATCAAACTATCGACACCACTGGATTGGATCGGCTCGTAGTGTGTAGAGAGGGGATGAAACCGCATGAAGTAAGGTAAACTTAACCTTGGAAAGGCACTCAAGTTTACGAGATGCCAGACTCTCATGTCAATATAACAGGAAAACCATGACTATAAATTCATTCGTGTAATCAGTTCAATTTTGCGAAGTTGTTAAAAAGGAATTGTGTATAGTTTAAGTGCGTTTTATATTTTGAAAATAAAAAGGGTTTACCTGTTTAAATTGAGTTAGATTTTCAAGTTTAATTAATAATAATGGAATTTTCAATTGTGTGAAGTGGTTAATTAGATTTTCAGGGTTAATTAAAAAGCATTGTGAGTAGAATTATCATCCTAATAATAATAAAAATTTAATTATATATATATATATATTTTGCAATTTTCAATTTTGTGAAGTTGTTAAAAGGAATTGCTTGTAAGTGCGTTTTAGATTTTGAATATAAGAAGGGTCAAGTGTTTTAAATTGAATTAGATTTCGAGTTTAATTAAAGAGGAATAATTTAATTTCAAATTATATATGTATATAAAATTTTATTTATTTATTTATAAGATATCAAAAACATATTTAGTGTTAGACTTTTTTTTGGTGGTTAAATTTTTAAGTTGAAAGATGTGTTTTTAAAATAAAAATAAAAGGGGTAGTTTACACTGTTTTTTTGCCCTGAAAATTATGGAAATTCTGATAAGATTTTAAGAAAATCTGGGCAGGGGTTTTTGTAAATCCAAGTTATAGCTATCCAACTTCAATACTTTGGGTGCCTAGAGGTTTTTGATGGTGCTGAATCCATTTCCACGATAAAAAAACATGATTCAAAAATTGTTATTGCAAGATATCTTAAAAAATTCTCGGATTTGAGTTACTTTTGGCTCTCCAAGCAATTCCTCCGCCTCTATAGACAACTCCTAAATAAAATAAGAATAAAATAAATATACATATCTAGTTAATTTAATTAAAAATATTATTAAGCTTTAATTCTTTTACTGTCAATGTGTCTATTTGGTTTGATATTACAACTTAATATGAAAAAAAGGTAGTAAAATTATTACGACTTCACTCTTAGTCATAAATATATATTTTGATATCCATGTGAATAGATATAATTCTATATCAAATTTAAAGAAATAATATATATATCAAAAATCTATTAAATGTTGAGAGGGAGAAAAGTTTAGAGCTACAATTTTTTTAAAATTTTGCACTTTATAATTTGCATCTAAGAAAAATTAATAACTACATCTAAATATAAATCTGTAAAAACTAATAATAACTTAATTACAAATACTAATAAAAATTATATAAAAAATAATGAATAAAAACAATGTTGCTAGTGTTGGTCAAAACCAAATCATGAATAATGATCACAAGTTAAATGTTGAAATAAATAAATAAACAAAATCAACCTTTATATATTGTATTTTTATTGGATATTGAAGTTGAGATTTTGAAATATATAAAATTAGCATAGATTCATCTTAATTCAAGATCTACTAAGTGTAGAGAGGGATCAAATTTTTCAAAATGCAAACATTTTTTAGTGAAAAAGATTTGCATATCCAAAAATTTGATTCTTGAGATTGCTTGGTAAATCCTTATTTAAGATAGATATGTGTTGATTCTTAATAATATTACTTATATATATATATATATATATATATATATATATGTCGTTGGACAATATGAACATCGAGGATGAAAATCACTTCCTCGTAGAGTGCCCCATATACAACCACATTATAGCTCAATTTCATAATCTGTGTTGAAATACTAACCTTCCTAGCCTTTTAAGATGTCAAAATTATAATGAGGTCGAGAGGCTTCTCTCCAAGCTTTTCGAGCATAAGAATAAAATCTTAAATCATACTAAATAACTCTTTTCTTTAGGTCCAATATCTCAGTGGACGTTAACCACCACCATCATCATCATCATCATATATATATATATATATATATATATATGTAATTGTTATCATTAATTTTATTAAACCCTTGATTTAATATCTATGGAATGTTTATGAAATACTTTATAATTATAACATTATTGGTTTTAGATTTAATTAAAAAATATTATAATGTTGAATTAAAATAAAATATTTATAAAATATTTTGAGTGTGAAATGAATTATGGTTTTTAGACATGTGGTATTGATAAGTCATGGTATTGCAAAAAAATCTTATTTACAAGTTAATACTATCTATGGTAAATTGAGTTGTATATCCATGGTTAAAAATCTTTTTATATCGTAAATAGTAAACTCTTATATGCTTATTAATTAAATTTAAATATAGTTTGTGAATCATTATTTTAACTTATATGATAAAATGGATATTAATTTATAACTATTATTACTAATAACAAAATTATAATAAAACAATTTGAATTTTATTATTTTTATTACTTTTAATTTTTTATTATTATTAATTGAGCTAATATTTAAATATTTACATTAATTTACAAAAAAATATTTACACCACACACATGTAAATGTTTATCAAAAATATTTACACCACTCCAATATAACCTTCATCCTAAACCATAAAGCTCATCTCAACAAAATTTTAAATTAAGATGTGTTGAAGATTTGAATATAAAATAAAATTTTACAATAATTATATAAAAAAATAAAAATAATTTAAATTAATATGTTTTGAAAGTTTGAAAGTAACGTACGTAAAATTTTGCAGTCATTATGTGATAGCTACATTTACTACTAACTAGTTGGTTAACTAGTTATGTAATTTTTATTATTGTTAATGAAAAAGCTGAGACAATTAATTCTATTAATTTTAATAATAAAGTTGTTATGGAAAATAACAGGATAAGAAAAGTAAAAGGTTGATGGTAAATGTTTCCAAAAATTGAAAGGAGGTTGGGGGCAGTTCCAAACACTTACCTGCTCCTCTAAGGATAAATGAATGATCCCAATGAGGAGCGGGGTTCTGTGGATGGATGAAGGAAATAGTGAAGGATTCCTGAACTGGTAATAAACCAGTGGAAGAACACTTAGAAATTTCCTGAAGTTTTTGGTACTGACTGGACTAGATGTCTTGAGGTCAAGGCATAAAGAAAATCCATTGTTAACCTGTACCGTTCAGTGTGGAGCACGGGGGCAAGGAGGATGTAATAGCCTCACTTTATGGTTGAGAGGACCACAACTAAATTAAACTAAAATAAAAATAAGTACTTATGCATTCACATCATTTATTTATAGTTACAATTACAGTATTTCCGTCACGGAATTCAGAGAAAATGCTGTTGGAAAAAAAAAAAAACTTCTGCAGGTTATAACTAGTGTGAAGTCTTAGGTAGATTTGTATTTTCATTCTGCTGGTAATTATATGAGAAAATTGCATATGATTTCTTGCTAAAAGCACCAAATGGGTTTCACATATATGTATATGAGTGTATCTCTCTTCTCTTAGATATGAAAAGAATGGCTAACTTGAAGCTTAATCCTTTGGATTGTGAGTTAGAAAAGAGGAATGCAAAGATCAATAATATTACATGTTCTAATAGTTGTTCTAACTATATACAAAGATATGGGAATGGAACTGTCAAAGAGAAAACTAGAATATGCATTTTGTTTTCAAAAAAAATTCTTTATCAAATAACAAAATTCTGAAATAAAGACCAAAATAGGAGTAGGGACCGACCAAACTGTCAGTTGCGGGCTCGGGTAGAAACCTAGCCCCAGGACTAGTTGTCTCTCTCGTATTCTTTTAAAAACTATACATAGGAAGAACAGGGTGGTTTGATCACCGCTAAGGAAAAAGAACCTCTGTATAAGAAAACCGAATAGAATAAGTTGTAGCTACAAATATTCAGAAAGAAACTGTGTATTTAAATGTGTTAAATAATGAAAGCATAACCAGAGGATGTTTGTGAAATTATTGCGTTAACCAAAGTAATAAACGAAAGAGATAATTCGTGAACAGTTAAACCCAAAACAGTGATGTATATATATATATATATATATATATATATATATATATATATATATGAGTAACCCACGCGGATAGTAACTTCACTGTACTTATTTTTTGTTTTATATATATATATATATATATATATATATATGAAACATTTCAAGAACTCGCAAGGAGTAAAAGTATTGGTATATATATATATATAACAAAAAATAATTATAATGAAGTTACTATCCGCGTGGGTTACTCATGATAACCCAATGTCTTAAACTAAATACTGTCTATTACAAAGTAAAGCAACTGCTAGTTCGAGAGATTTAACCAGGTAAGGGACTAAACACCCTATTAATATTACATTTCAATCAACATATATTAAGACTTCATGCATGCCAGAGTAGGCTTAAAAGAAGAACTTCGCCCTCGAAGGGATAATAAGCCGTTGGAGATTTGAAAAGCCATAACTTCATAAGTACCTGGAGGAGAGTTTGTAACTTAAATCCTTGAACGAAATAATTGCTGGAGCAGAACCTTGAATGCCATTTTAGAAAACGGGATAAAGGTTTAGAATTTCCAACCTAAGTATCCACTTCCTGCATAAAATATAGAGAGGTGACTCTGTCAGGAAGTATTTAGGAGGCACAATTCAAAGCAATGATCTCCTTACAATAAAACGAAAAATTGTGAGGCTTGTAGATGCAAGTTTCAATAGGGTTAATACCTAATTTGAAGAACCGGTTCAAAGAACCCCATCCATCGCATTGAAACCCTATCATTAACAGGCCAGAGAAATCCGAATGATAGTTAAATCATAAATTTTACATAAACTGTAAGTAAAATTAAAAAAATGGATTTACTGTCCAAGAGAAAAGAGAAATTCGTTACAGTAGAGGAGAAATTATACCTATACAACCAAAGAGTTAGTAACGAGCTGGAAACATCGGTGGCCGAGTAAAGCTTGGTCAGAAAGAGAAACTCCTCTCCGACGGCAATGCCGGTATCACTAGCCATTTTGTTATAGATTAAAGAAGAAAACAAGACAAGGCAGGCATTCAGGCAACAACGACAATGAAGGTGGTGCCATGACCTACCAGACGTGCTAAGCTAAACCTAAGAATTTGAAAATAAGATTGGAATTGATAGAGTCAAGTAGTAATGCCAGAAGGTTAGGGTTGGCAGGCATTACTATGCACCTCCCACCCAATTTTCCAACTGTCAATCCAAAGAAAATCTACGGTGTAGATGTAAAAGAATACTTGGGAAATTCTACTAGATCTGGTGGGAAGATTTCACAGTTGACAATATAGTTAATAACCAGCACGATTTCCATTACTGCTACCCAACTAACGATGCCACGTTGGTGAGTAGAGTTAAGTATTCCATGATAAACGAGAAGCATTACACCTGTAATAAATGTAAAATGGCAGAAATATCCACTAAGATGCCAAACGAAATTAACAATGCATAGGTGTAAGCATAGTATGATGTATAGAAATTCTATTTCGTATCTCTGTTATTTTTATATGAGATAAAAATGATTTCTTAGGTAGGAATATATATATAGATATGCTAGAACATGGTTAGAGAGATTTATATTGTAAATGAATATACAACGATTAATTAACTTAGAATTTGGTAATTGTGTAAGGTAACATTTCACCTTAGGAATGTATAGTAAGTTTTTTTATGTTGCGTTTTCAACTGTTACAAGTGGTATCAGAGCAGATTTCATATGCTGGGACCCTAAGGGTCAACTAACGATAAATATGTGTGTGGGAGTGATGCATAGAGAGAGAGAGATATTTAGAGAAAGATAATGAGAAGGGGAACAACACCACAACCACCCCAAGATACTGGGGAACCCCAAGCACAACTAGTGATGAACCCAGAAATGTGGGTTCAGTTAAGTGTCGAACAACACCGAAAAACTAGCCCGACTGAATGGAGGGGAGGAAAATTCCAAAGGGGACTTGATTCTAAATTCTCTTTTGTTTGGGTCTTTTGTTTGGCTAGGATTTGGCGTCATTCAACGCCTGCCCTAGGGGGATCGAACTTCTCGACCAGGATGCGTCAAAAAAGGTCGAGCATGTATCTTAACATAGTCTCATCATGGTATAAGCGATGATACATATTATCCAAAAGAAAGGTCTCGCTCCCAGAGTAATATTTCTGGGTGGGTGAGAATTTTTTCTAGCATCCCGTATAAACCGTTTTCTTCACTTATACCAAAATTATTTTTTAAGATTACAACCACCTTTTCTCATCCAGGCTGCTGGAAGAAAAACATCACCAAACCAATTTCTTATTGGATATAGTGAAGCAACTATAGGAGGAAATGGTGCGTGTTCGAAAATATAATGAATGATTAATGCAAGACCAGGAAAAGATATTAAAGAGCCTGTCAGATAACAAAACCATGAGGTGGAACATCCAATTACTAACAGAGGCATACAAGAAGGAGATGAGGAGAAAACGAGAAAAAACACCACTAACAAAGTGGAAAGAAGCCCATCCCAGCGAAGCAAGAACAAAAATTACAATGAAGAAGAATCTGGCAATGTGTTAGATCGACAAGAGATTAAAAAGGAGAAAGTTGAATTTTAGGGGGAGTTTCGAAAAATTAAACCACCAATGTTTGATAGTGAAGCTAAGGAAGTGGCTGAAGCCTGGTTAATAAACATGAATAAGTAATTTCAGGTGTACGAGTAGAGTAGTAGGCTGAAGGAGATTAGCCATATATCAATTGAGAGAGAAATCCACATTCTGGTGGGAAGAAGTGAAGAACGTTCGCAACATAGAGGAATAAGATGTCACTTGCGAATCATTCTAGCAATACTTTAAGGACAAGTATCTAACAGAATGATTATATGATGAAAAATCTAAGGAATTTCATGACTTAGATTGGGACAGATTACTATGGATGAATATATTACAAAGTTCACTTCCCTATTACGATATGTTCCATATCTTCGAGAGGAAAAGACTAAGGTGTAGAGATTTTTGAGCAGCTTGCCAACACACATGAAGGAGCGAATAGAATTTGTAATCCCTCGAACCATGGATGAAGACATTTGTAAAGCACGAATGTGTTATTAGCAGTCGAAGGCAAAAGGGGAGGTTGGAAAAAATTGGCAACCAAAGAAAGGACATAAAAGTAACTCAAATTTCAAAGGCACTAAAAGTAGTAAATTTAAGAATTCTGCACGAAATGTTGTTAGCAAATAGTTTGGCAGAAATCACCAAAGAATCAGATGGCCAACATAATCAAATCATATAGAAGCATCTAGCAAACTTGAGCAAGGGCAGGTGACCAAGCCAACTTTACAGTGTTGGGGGTGTGTTGAAGCACACTACTACAAAAAATGTCCGCAGCGAGTAATAAGTGACACAGTTGCAAATTTTGTAGGAAGCTTCTAAAGTAGGTGATGTGGCGTGAAACATCCCTTGTATCAACACGGCGTTGGAGGACCGATAAGAAGATTATCAGCCAACAATGATTGAGCTGGAAAGTAAAATGCTAACTCAATCTGTTTCTATTTTGGTAGACCCAGGTGCAAGTCTGAGCTATGTTAGTCCCAAAATAGTGGAACTATGTAAATTGAAAGAACATAAATTTAAAAATTCATGGCTGGTACAGCTAGCCACTATAGTAGGACAAAAAATAACTGCAAAAATTCCAAACTGTAACTTGGAAGTTTCAAAATAGCAGTTACAAGTATATTTGAACATTCTACCATTAGGGTCATATGATGTTTTGCTGGGCATGGATTGGCTAGAAAAGAATTGGACCTTAGTGGACTATAAGGAAAATATTATTTATTACAGAGTGCATGATGGAACACATAAAGAGATTCAAGGAATCAAGAAGACATTACAGTTATGTCCAATTACAACATCCCAAATGAATAAATGTATAAGGAAGGGGTGCTAGTTATATGCTATTCAGGTAGGTTATGCAGATTCCAAGGAGAAATCACCTATAATGGAAAATATACATGCGGTGCAAGAATTACTGGATGTATTTCCAGAAAATATTCATAGATTAACACCAAGGAGAGACATTAACTTCACCATAGAGTTAATGCCAGGGCCTTCTTCCATGTCAAGGGCTCCTTATAAAATGAGTGTGCCAGAACTAACGGTGCTGAAAATGAAGTTACAAGAACTGCTGGATAATGGTTACATTCATCCAATTTTGTCTCCTTGGTGAGCACCAGTATTGTTCGTGAAGAAGAAGGATAGGACCATGCGAATGTGCATGGATTATAGGAAGCTCAATAAGTTAACAGTCAAGAACAAATACCCTTTACCAAGGATTGGTGATCTATTTGATCAAGTAAAGGGGGCCACACTATTTTCCAAGAGAGATTTGAGATCTGGATATCACCAGATTTGAATCAAGGATGAAGACATTTTCAAGACAACATTTTGTACCAGGTATGGACACTATTAATGTGTGGTGTTACCCTTTGGGTTAACAAACATACCAGCAACCTTTATGAGGTTAATGCATGAAATCTTCCATCCTTTCTTGGATAATTTTGTACTGATATTTATACATGATATTTTGATCTATTCTAAAAAATAGGAAGAGCATACGGAGCATTTGAAGATTGTGTTGGAGATGCTGAGAAAGCACCAGTTGTACGCCAAGTTGAACAAATTTGATTTCTTCAAAATGGAAATCCAGTATTTAGTCCATGTCATTTCAGCAGAAGGAATTGTTGTTGATCCAGAAAAGATCAAAACAATTATTGAATGGCGAGTACCCCAAAACATGACAGACATTATATTCTTTATGGGATTAGCTAGGTACTACCGAATATTAATCGAAGGATTTTCCAGAATTTCTTTTCCCATCACTTCTTGGTAGAGGAAAGGAAAAGTTTTAAAGTGGACTATTTAATGTTAGAACAGTTTTGAAAAGCTGAAGCAACCTTTGACTACTGCACCTATGTTAAGGGTAGCTGACCCAAGAAAATAATTTGAAGTGTGTACCGACGCAAGTAAAAAAGGTGTTAGGGTAGTCCTATCTCAGGAAGGCAAAGTGGTGGCGTATGAATCTAGAAAGTTGAAGGATCATGAACAAAGGTACTCATCGTATGATCGAGAGTTAACAACAGTAGTACATCCGCTCCGCGTATGGAGACACTACTTGCTGGGAAAAAAGTTTGTGTTAAAAACAAATCATAGCAGCTTGACTAGTTACTTCAAGCAAGCAGATTTAAACTCAAGACAAGCAAGATGGAATGCCTTCCTAAGTGAGTTTGATATGGATATTTAGCATGTAAAGGGAAAAGAAAACTGGGTAGCTAATGCTTTAAGCAGAAAACTACATGGTATATATGAGTTATATTATAATCAGCTAGAAAACAAATTTTTGGAACAAGTGATGGAAGAAGCCCAAAAAGCTCTAGAATACCAATTTTTATGGCAACAGATGCAAGAAATCAGAAATAAAGGAAGTACATATGAGTATGGAATAAATGAAGATCAGATGCTAACTTTATGAGGGAAAGTGTATGTGCCTAATCGCATGGCTATGAAAGAGCTGATAATGGATGAGTACCATCGTAGCAATTATGCAATTCATCTAGGATACCAGAAAATGATGACTGCAATAATAAAGGTATAATTTTGGCCTGGTATATGTAAAAACATTGCTAAGTATTTAATTAAATGTTTGGAATGTCAACAGGTAAAGGTGGAGCATCAACATCCTACAGGATTGTTGTAGCCCATACCAATACCTGAATGGAAGTGGGAGGTCATATCCCTAGACTTCATTATAGGATTACTGCGAACAAAAAAAAAATGATTCCATCATGGTGGTGGTGGATAGATTGAGTAAATCTGCAAATTTTATACCTATGTAGTCTACTTACAAGACTGTACAGATAGCCGACATATTCATGAAGGAAATTCTCAGACTACATGTAATTCCAAAGACAGTTATCTTAGATTGGGATGTTAAGTTTACTTATGGCTTTTGGAAGAAATTGTTTATAGGACTGGAAACTCAGGTAAACTTTAGCACAGCTTATCATCCCTTGTCTGACCGACAAATGGAGCGAGTAAATCAGGTATTGGAAGACATGTTGCGCATGTATGTAATTCAACAGCCAACTAAATGGGAAGACTATCCGCACCTTGTTGCATTTTCTTACAAAAATGGTTATGAGGAGTCCCTGAAGATGAGTCCTTTTGAGGCCTTGTATGGGAGGCAGTGTCGCATACCCATAAATTGGAGTAGCCCCGAGACAAAATTAATGTTGGGACCCGAGATGCTTGTTGAAATGGAATTAGAAGTAAAGAAGATAAGATAGAATATGAAGGCTGCACAAGATCGGAAAAATATCTATACAGATAAAAATAGGTCTTATCGAGAATACAAAGTGGGAGACCATGTATATGTGAGAATTAAACCCAAGAGGACTACCTTACGGTGGACCTCTTGTGCCAAATTGGCTCCCAAGTTCTGTGGACCCTTCCAAATTTTGGAGAGGGTAGGACCTGTGGCCTATATGTTTGCTTTACCCAGTCACATACGCGTACACAATGTGTTCCATGTGTCCCTTTTGAAGCATTATATGCATGCTTCAAAGCATGTAATACATTGGCCAAATATACAGATAGGATAGAATTAAAAAAATCCTAGCTTGATACATGATTTATTTATGGGAACTTGACAAGACACTTTGTTGCTCGCAGGTAGAACCAGATGACAAGTTCCTGGTCAAGCCACAACACATACTTGACTGAAGGTAAATCATGCACTACAAACAATTCATCACCTAGGTTAAAGTGACATGGAAGCACTTTGGCCCAGATGAGGCTACTTGGGAGGATGAAAATTTTGTGCATGAGGCTTACCCAGAACTATTTTCTGAGGTAGAGTGAAATACCGAGGATGGTGTTACCTCTAGGAGGGGAAGTTGTGACATCTATATTTACTGCTAACTAGTTGGTTAACTAGTTAAGTAATTTTTATTATTGTTAATGAAAAAACTGAGACAATTAACGCTATTAATTTTAATAATAAAGTTGTTCTGGAAAATAACTGGATAAGAAAAGAAAAATGTTGATGGTAAATTTTTCCAAGAATTGAAAGGAGGTTGGGGGAAGTTGGAAGCAGTTACCTACTCCTCTGAGGATAAATGAACGATCCCAGTGAGGAGCAGGGGTTTTGCGGATGGATGAAAGAAAGAGTGAAGGATTCCTGAGCTAGTAATAAACCAGTGGAAGAACACTCAGAAATTTCCTGAAGTTTCTCGTACTCACTGGACTGGATGTCCTGAGGTCACAGTAGAAATAAAATCCACTGTTAACCCATACCATTCAGTTTGGAGCATGGGAGCAAGGAGGACGTAATTGCCTCACTTAATGGTTTGGAGGACCAAAGCTAAATTAAACTCAAATACAGATAAGTACTTATGCATTCACAACATTTCTTTATAGTTACAATTACAGTATTTCTATCACAAAATTCAGAGAAAATGGTGTTGGAAAAAAAAACCTTTTGCAGGTTATAACCAGTGTGAAGTCTAAGGTAGATTTTTATTTTCGTTCTGCTGGTAATTATATCAGAAAATTGCATATGATTTCTTTCTAAAAGCACCAAATGGGTTCCATCTATATGTATATGAGTGCATTTCTCTTCTGTAATTAAATTTTAAAGTCTTAGATATGAAAAGAATGGCTAACTTGAAGCTTAATCCTTTGGGATTGTGAGTTAGAAAAGAGGACTCCAAAGATCAATAATCTTACATGTTCTAATAGTTGTTCTAACTATATACAACGATATGGGAATGGAACTGTCAAAGAGAAAATAGGAATATGCATTTTTTTTATTATTTTTTTTCTTTATCAAATAACATAATTTCGAAATAAAGACCAAAACAAGAGTAGGGATCGAGCAGACTGTCAGTTGCAAGCTCGGGTAGAAACCCAACCCCAGGAATATTTGTCTCTCCGGTATTCTTTTAAAAGCTATACATGGATAGAATAGGGTGGTCTGGTCATCGCTTAAGGAAAAAGAACCTACGTATAAGAAAACTAAATAGAATAATTTGTAGTTACAAATATGCAGAAAGAAACCATGTATTTAAATTTGTATAATAATGAAAGCATAACCAAAGTATGTTTATGAAATTATTGTGTTAACCAAAGTAATTGACGAAAGAGATAATTGGTGAACAACTGAACCCAATAGTGTTGTATATATGTATGAAACATTTCAAGAAACTCAGAAGGAGTAAAAGTGCTGGTATATATATATATATATATATATATATATATATATATATATAACAAAAAATAATTACAGTGAAGTTACTATCCATGTGGGTTACTCATGATAACCCAATCTCTTAAAATAAATATTGTCTATTACAAAGTAAAGCAACTGCTAGTTTGAGAGATTTAACCAGGTAAAGGACTGAATACCCTATTAGTATTACATTACAATTAACATATATGAAAACTTCATGCAGGCCAGAGTAGGGTTAAAAGAAGAACTTCGCCCTGAGAAGGGATAATAACCCGCCAGAGATTTAAAAAGCCATAACTTCATAAGTACCTGGGGGAGAGATTGTAACTTAAATCCTTGAACAAAATAATTGCTGGAGCAGAACCTTGAATTCCATTTTAGAAAACGGGATGAAGGTTTAGAACTGCCAACCTAAGTATTTGCTTCCTGCTTAAAAGATAGAAAGGTGACTCTGTCAGGAAGTATTTAGGAGGCGCAATTCTAAGGAATGCTCTCCTTATGATAAGCTGAAAAATTGCTAGGCTCGTATGTAATATCCCTCGCGTAAGCCACCGTAAAAACTCTCATAAAATGAGGGTTATAAAATAATTAAATATTATTAATTATTATATTGATATTACATGACGAATATTCTTGTAATTCTTAATTATAAGAATATTGGAAGAATTATTTCTTAATTATTTTATTTAGAATAATTTAAATTCTTCTATGGAAATAAATTATATTTCCAAGTTGGTATATTTTATGAGTTTTAGAAATAATGAGTAATAGATTTGGAAAAAAGTATGGATAAGTGATATTTTTCTCATAAGGAAAAAGAAAATCTACCTTTAAAAATAAAAGCATGAGGGATTTATGGAATGCTTTTCTGATTTAGGAAAAATCAGCTTTATGGAGGCTTTATGGATTGCTTTTGTGATTTAGAAAAGATGGAATGCTTTTATGATTTAGAAAAGATGGAATTATTTTATGATTTATAAAAAAATTGGAATACTTTTAGGATTTATAAAATATATTCCATTTTAATTAATTCTATTTTATTATAATCCCATGACAGAAATAGAAGAGGGAAATGGGAGAATAGATGGAGAATGGAGTCAAGGAAGAGGAAGAGAGTATTTCAAGCATGCATCAAGAGATGAGTAACCATATTCTTTGAAAATCTCTTTGTTTGCATATGGACCCTGATTATATAATGATTGAATTTATTTGCAATAAAAATTTCAGTGTATTAAAAGCTAGATCTACACTTATTTATGCATTATTTTGATAAAACCCCAGGGGGATCTTATTTAGAAGGCTGAGTAGTTCTAGATCCGGTATGGATTTGATGTTTCAGCCATATATCAGTTGTAGATCTGAATATTAACCTGCAGCAGCTGAAGCTCCTCATATAAAATGTTGTCAAGTCTTTCTGCAGCTTTTCCAAGTGTTTCTGCTATTATTTTTGAAGGATTCTTGCTCTTGCTTCAAGTAAATCCAATGCTTCTACTAAGGAACTTGATTATAGATCTGATTTCTTGATGCCATACTATAACATGAGTCTGATGGCTGATTTCTAGTGTCTTCCAGCAGAAACTGCGCAATTCCTAAAGGACGGTTTCTCTATTTACCAACTCTCTCCTTTAGCTGATTTTCAGCTAGTGTTGATTGTGGGAGATCTGTTAAAACCTCTAAACTCATTTATTTTTTCTGAAACTTTGCTTGAGGTCTGACACAGCCTAAAATAAGGGAACCCAACCCTGTTCTGCGTTATTTTCACACTGGCTTGCTTATACAATGTCCTCCAGGAGCCTATTGCAGATTTTCCTGAGAGTGGAATTTCCCGCTTCTTCCTTGGTTGGTTTTTATTTCTCTTTTGGATCCATTGTTTAGATCTATAGATCTAAGGTTTCTAAGATCAGAAAAATCTAAGAGGAGTGTGTCATTCCCACACTTTCGGTGTTTCACCATTCTTCTATAGACAGAGTCTGGAACGGGCCAGGAAGCCTCTGGATTTCACCCTTCCTTGTGAAGGTGATGCATCTAGTAAATGCCCTGCCAGTCTATCTCTGATTTAGATCTATTGGTGTAATTCTATATTGTTGTGATTCCATAGTGTAATATCTTAGGATATTCCCTATTGAGCCTATTTTTTTCCATTTGGAACATTACATACTTGTATGCAAGGAAATAATTATTATGTTAAAACTCTTCAAAATGAATAGAAGAGAAAAATATATCCTTGTATGCATTATTGGATTATATTATTGGAGAGGAAAAAGGGTAATCACATGCTTTATTATGTAAGATTATTTAGAGAAACATATATTCTTTTATGCATGGGAAAAATATAGTTTTGAGTATTAGATTTCTAGAGAAAACGAAGATGAAATCACATAATATTTATTGTGTTAGCCCTCTTTTGGGCAAAATAATATGTATTTTTCCAACCTAAAGGGATTAGATATGGTATTAGCTTTATCTTGGGAGAATATTATGCATATTTGTTGGTTATATCTTCTGGATGAGAGGGAAATGTCACTTTGCATGCATGAAATGATGAGTTGTATGCATTTGACCCTTGGAAAAGAAATGTGTTTATTTTTCCATGAAATATTTATTTGGTTTCTTTTGGAAAGAAATCTATGTTTTACATGTAGGAAGAACAAGATATGTTATTGCATGAACAAAACTATAACTTGTATGTTAAATTTGTTTGAAATAGAGTTGGCATTGTTATACATAATATTCATTATGAATCGATCTTGGGTGGAAAATATGTTTTTGGAAAAGAACATGTATTCACATGCATAAGTATAACATCTATTGCATTAATCCATTTTGAAAAGAAAACATAAGAGTAGGCAAAAAGAGAAATTTTTTGTTGGGATAGTTATCTTGAAAATCTTGTTATGCATTTGTATGCACGGTATTATTATATAGTATGTTAGCTTTCTTTTGGAAATAATATGAAAGTGCATGCAAGATTTTTTTAGTGTTTGGTGGAAAGCGGATGCTTGAGAGTGATTTATTTGTTACTAATGCATGTGAAATGATGTTAAATAAGGAAACTAATGTCAATGTGGTTATGTTTTATACATGCATACAAATATTTGGTGAAGTGTCACAAATAGAGATTGATTATTGATTTATTAATATTTTATCTAATCATGGTATCAAGTGTGCTGACGACAGCAATGGCAGGAAAGAAGGATGACTTGAGAAAAGGAAATTTCAAGTTTAACATTGTGGAAGATAAAGAGTTGTTAGTCCATGCAGGTTTAGTAGTTCCAATTTCACAATGATCCCCTGAAGGAAACAGTCTGAATACAAAGACAGAGATTGATGACTAGTGGGTAAATGGTATCATGATTATTGTAATAGCTTATAGCTAGTTATGTTTTGTTTAAGATTATTTTTATATGTAAATTTTATGACAATGGTCAAGGGATGGACTCCCTTATAACCATTGAGTGAGGGGTGACAACCCTCACGAGCGTTTAATAATAAAATTAAACGTTTGCTGGTTTTCACCCTACGGGGTTTCCAGGGTATATCGGTGTCTATTTATGTGATTGTTCATTCTGTATTTTTGATGATGTTAATTTCTTTCATGATATGACGTTGATATTATCAGTTAGGTGATCTAATAATTGAATTAAAATGATCATGGGATCGATGCATAGTTATAGCTGGAAATTTAAGTTAATATGCCACAACAAGGACAATTAATGGTTGTGTAAATCACTACGATTTTTGATAAATATTTCTCTAAGTGATGATAATGGGTATTTAAATGGTTAATGCATAACTATATAAAGAAATTTATAAGGTTACACATTCGTAAATGTTGAAAAAAAGTCCTAACTCCATGCATTTTTCCTGCGAGGTTATCGGGGTATGTTACAAATGGTATCAGAGAAAAAGGTTGCAACACTGGCGCCTTTTGAGAATCATTATGAAAAGAAGAAGTAGAGGTATGATGCTAGTGGGCATCATATCAGGTATGACTTTAATTAAACCTGTAGTATACTACAATTAACATGAGATGCATGTTGCATGATTAATGACTGCATGAAAGGGTAGACAGTTATAATGTTTCTTTAAAAGTTGTGCTCATGAAATTTGGATATGGATGTGGATAAAAGACAATAAAACTTCTATTTTACCTATGAACCATCTTGAGCACTCACTGTTTATATTGCAGATTAATTACCAACCTTTTCATGCATAATATGAGAAAAATTATTATGGTGCATAAGAAAAAAAAATGGAAAAACATGGCTAAAGTTATCATGCACTACCTATAAATAATGAATACATGTATGGTTGGTGTGATAAATAAATAATATAGAAGTTGGGTTTGAACCTGAAGAGGACAATGGAATGTTGAAAACAAAATATATATATACTTGAACGAAACTCTTTAGTTGTTAAAAATAAGCAACGAGTGAAATAGAACTCACATAGTGAACTGAAATTCAATGAAAAAATCATAGTAGCATAATTGTGGGTTCTCTTTCTTCATTTAGAGTTGTAGAGGAAAGTTTGCATTCCATGTGTTCGACAAAAAGTGGTAATTGAGATCCACGGTTTTGTTATTTTAAATAATTTCATCCGTGGAAGTTTTGGATGTGATTAATATTTAATATCAAGGGGTTTTCATATATTGAGATCATGTAACCCCCATGGTGATTCCAAGAAAAGGTTATGTTTAGAAATGGATCCATAATTTTTCCAAATTTCCGGATTAGACGCTGTTGTAGAGATTGTTGGTTCTGTTATTAGCAGAAATTTTACCATTGATGATATTAATATGATTCATGATGTTCTACAAATTCTAGTTTTACTATCTCTATGATAGTATAAACATATTTATGGAAATTTATTTCATCTCTGCTAACTAGTCCCTCAATGGTAGTAGATTGTATGCTTGCTAACTATTTGGAAGAATGCCTTATCCACCATAGATTGCATGCTTGAAAATTGTTTGATGGAATGTCGAATTGGTTGTAGATTGCATGATTGCACACTATTTGAAAAAAAAGTCTACATTGATTGTAGATTTCATGATTGCAAATTATTTTCACAAAATTCCTCAATGGTTGTCGCTTATATGGTTGCAAGCTAATGGTAAGCGAAAAAAATAAATAAATAAAAATCACATTTTGTGTCCTAGTGTTCAATGGAACTGTTAATTATCTACAATATTTATGGTTGCTAAGGTGAGACCTTAAATAAAGTATCATGCTATGGTATGCAACATATGTTAATGTCTTTTTTCTAAGCTACATGATTATTATTATTATGTGGAAATTTTGAATGTATACCACCTATATTACATGCGATGAATTGTTGTCAATGTGCTTTGACAAATTGTGGACCCCATGTTGTGGGTCAAGTATAGATGCATGGTGTACATAAATATTCCTTTTCCTTAATGATAATATGAAATCGAAAATTATGTAAATTACAGTGGATTTGTAGACATTGACTATTTTTAGACATTGAATTTTTATTGGATTCAATGGCTATGGAAGCTATGATGGGATTTATGTAATGAGGTAATATTTTATTTTATTGTTGAGTTAATGAATACTTTAGTTGGGGTATTCAGGAAATAACTCTAGAGTTTTAGAAGACTTCTTGCCAGCTTATGGAAAGCTATTGGTGATTAAGTTCAAAATGGACCTTCCCTAAAAGTTTCCTAAAATTCCCTAGGATAAAATAATAAAGAGGAAATATTAACATAATGGGAGAGAAAGATTATGTTAATGACTTAGTTGGAGATAAATACTAAGTGGGGTAAAATAAAGCATAGCGGGAGATAAAGACATGCTTTAAAGAAAAAAAAAAGTATCTTTTTCGAAAAATATAAAACAAAAAGGCCTAGGCAAAAAGGTTGGCAGACCTTAAAGCAGGACGTTGCTAAAATTCTGCTGGGAAGAAATCACCAAGGAATCAATGAGGTTATTGATTCTAGTGGCAAGTAAATCTTAGCTCGGTGGGTAACTATTGGAGATAGTTCACGGTTGGGTGGAATATGCCAATTTTCTCAATAATTCCCAGAAATTAACTAAGGTTAGATGAAATTTTGTCTATGTTATGTTACAAATTTTCAAATTATCTAAAGATGTTGGATGTTACAATAGACTGTAAATTTCATGTGTCAAAGTTGTTGCATGTGCTATAATTTTGCATACATGATATATTAAATTATCTTAGCAACAATTTCGATGAAATAGGTTGTGTTTTTATGAGTAAATGAACATGTCATAAATGACTGATCTATATGCATGCATAGAGAAAATTAATTGAAATATATAGGCGACTGAAATAACTCATGTTAGATAAAATAATGATTTATTGAACTTTAAATTCCTGACATATTAGTGGAACATGGCTGGAGATTAATTACATGAGTTTGAATTTGAATGAAATTACTGTGGGAGAGAAAGACAGTAATTTGCAAAGGAAATGGTTGGAGATAAATACCATGAGTTTGAATTAGATTGAAATTATTGTGGGAGAGAAAGACAATAATTTTCAAAAACACTAGTGGGAGAGAAAGACTAGTGTAACTCCTAAATAAAATGCAATGTGCACTTGATAGAGTTTTTCTTATCATTTTGATGATTAAAAGGCTAAGTGCTCCCTGAGTTTTTGTGAAAGTATTATGATTTAGGTATTATTTTACATTTCCTAAATAATTGGAAATGAAAATTAAAGGTTAATGTTCCAACAAGAGAAGAACATCGAGGACGATGTTCTTTTTAAGGGGGGGAGTTTTAATATCCCTCGCGTAAGCCACCGTAAAAACTCTCATAAAATGAGGGTTATCAAATAATTAAATATTATTAATTATTATATTGATATTACATGACGAATATTCTTGTAATTCTTAATTATAAGAATATTGGAAGAATTATTTCTTAATTATTTTATTTAGAATAATTTAAATTCTTCTATGGAAATAAATTATATTTCCAAGTTGGTATATTTTATGAGTTAGAAATAATGAGTAATAGATTTGGAAAAATTATGGATAAGTGATATTTTTCTCATAAGGAAAAAGAAAATCTACCTTTAAAAATAAAAGCATGAGGGATTTATGGAATGCTTTTCTGATTTAGGAAAAATCAGATTTATGGATTGCTTTTGTGATTTAGAAAAGCTGGAATGCTTTTATGATTTAGAAAAGATGGAATTATTTTATGATTTAGAAAAAAATTGGAATACTTTTAGGATTTATAAAATATATTCCATTTTAATTAATTCTATTTTATTATAATCCCATGAGAGAAATAAAAGAGGGAAATGGGAGAATAGATGGAGAATGGAGTCAAGGAAGAGGAAGAGAGTATTTCAAGCATGCATCAAGAGATGAGTAACCATATTCTTTGAAAATATCTTTGTTTGCATATGGACCCTGATTATATAATGATTGAATTTATTTGCAATAAAAATTTCAATGTATTAAAAGCTAGATCTACACTTATTTATGCATTATTTTGATAAAACCCCAGGGGGATCTTATTTAGAAGGCTGAGTAGTTCCAGATCTGGTATGGATCTGATGTTTCAGCCATATATCAGTTGTAGATCTGAATATTAACCTGCAGCAGCTGAAGCTCCTCATATAAAATGCTGTCAAGTCTTTCTGCAGCTTTTCCAATTGTTTCTGCTATTATTTTTGAAGGATTCTTGCTCTTGCTTCAAGTAAATCAAATGCTTCTACAAAGGAACTTGATTATAGATCTGATTTCTTGATGCCATACTATAACATGAGTCTGATGGCTGATTTCTAGTGTCTTCCAGCAGAAACTACGCAATTCCTAAAGGACGGTTTCTTTATTTACCAACTCTCTCCTTTAGCTGATTTTCAGCTAGTGTTGATTGTGGGAGATCTGTTAAAACCTCTAAACTCATTTATTTTTGTTGAAACTTTGCTTGAGGTCTGACACAGCCTAAAATAAGGGAACCCATCCCTGTTCTGCGTTATTTTCACACTGGCTTGCTTATACAATGTCCTCCAGGAGCCTATTGCAGATTTTCTTGAGAGTGGAATTTCCCGCTTCTTCCTTGGTTGGTTTTTACTTCTCTTTTGGATCCATTGTTTAGATATATATATATATATAAGGCTCCTAAGATCAGAAAAATATAAGAGGAGTGTGTCATTCCCACACTTTCGATGTTTCACCATTATTCTATAGACAGAGTCTGGAACGGGCCAGGAAGCCTCTGGATTTCACCCTTCCTTGTGAAGGTGATGCATCTAGTAAATGCCCTGCTAGTCTATCTCTGGTTTAGATCTATTGGTGTAATTTCATATTGTTGTGATTCCATAGTGGAATATCTTAGGATATTCCCTACTAAGCCTATTTTTTCCCATTTGGAACATTACATACTTGTATGCAAGGAAATAATTATTATGTTAAAAGTCTTCAAAATGAATAGAAGAGAAAAATATATCCTTGTATGCATTATTGGATTATATTATTGGAGAGGGAAAAGGGTAATCACATGCTTTATTATGTAATATTATTTAGAGAAACATATATTCTTTTATGCATGGGAAAAATATAGTTTTGATTATTAGATTTCTAGAGAAAACGAAGATGAAATCACATAATATTTATTGTGTTAGCCCTCTTTTGGGAAAAATAATATGTATTTTTTCAACCTAAAGGGATTAGCTATGGTATTAGCTTTATCTTGGGAGAATATTATGCATATTTATTGGTTATATCTTCTGGATGAGAGGGAAATGTCACTTTGCATGCATGAAATGATAAGTTGTATGCATTTGACCCTTGGAAAAGAAATGTGTTTATTTTTCCATGAAATATTTATTTGGTTTCTTTTGGAAATAAATCTATGTTTTACATGTAGGAAGAACAAGATATGTTATTGCATGAACAAAACTATAACTTGTATGTTAACTTTGTTTGAAATAGAGTTGGCATTGTTATACATAATAATCATTATGAATCGATCTTGGGTGGAAAATATGTTTTTGGAAAAGAACATGTATTCACATGCATAAGTATAACATCTATTGCATTAATCCATTTTGAAAAGAAAACATAAGAGTAGGCAAAAAGAGAAATTTCTTGTTGGGATAGTTATCTTGAAAATCTTGTTATGCATTTGTATGCACGGTATTATTATATAGTATGTTAGCTTTCTTTTGGAAATAATATGAAAGTGCATGCAAGATTTTTTTAGTGTTTGGTGGAAAGCGGATGCTTGATAGTGATTTATTTGTTACTAATGCATGTGAAATGATGTTAAATAAGGAAACTAATGTCAATTTGGATATGTTTTATACATGCATACAAATATTTGTTGAAGTGTCACAAATAGAGATTGATTATTGGTTTATTAATATTTTATCTAATCATGATATCAAGTGTGCTGACGAAAGCAATGGCAGGAAAGAAGGATGACTTGAGAAAAGGAAATTTCAAGTTTAACATTGTGGAAGATAAAGAGTTGTTAGTCCATGCAGGTTTAGTAGTTCCAATTTCACAATGATCCCCTGAAGGAAACAGTCTGAATACAAAGACAGAGATTGATGATTAGTGGGTAAATGGTATCATGATGATTGTAATAGCTTATAGCTAGTTATGTTTTGTTTAAGATTATTTTTATATGTAAATTTTATGACAATGGTCAAGGGATGGACTCCCTTATAACCATTGAGTGAGGGGTGACAACCCTCACGAGCGTTTAATAATAAAATTAAACATTTGCTGGTTTTCACCATACAGGGTTTCTAGGGTATATTAGTGTCTATTTATGTGATTGTTCATTGTGTCTTTTTGATGATGTTAATTTATTTCATGATATGACGTTGATATTATCAGTTAGGTGATCTACTAATTGAATTAAAATTATCATGGGATCGATGCATAGTTATAGCAGGAAATTTAAGTTAATATGCCACAACAAGAACAATTAATGGTTGTGTAACTCACTATGATTTTTGCTAAATATTTCTCTAAGTGATGATAATGGGTATATAAATGGTTAATGCATAACTATATAAATAAATTTATAAGGTTACACATTCGTAAATGTTGAAAAAAAGTCCTAACTCCATGCATTTTTCCTGCGAGGTTATTGGGGTATGTTACATCGTAAATGCAAGTTTCAGTATGGTTAATACCTGTTTTGAAGAACTAGTTCCAAAAATCCCATCCATCTCATTGAAACCCTATCAATAATGGGCCAAATAAATCTGAATGACAGTTAAATCATAAATTTTACATAAACTGTAAGTAATATTAAAAAAAATGGATTTCCTGTCCAAGAGAAAAAACAAATTCATTGAAATAGAGGAGAAATTATACTTGTACAACCAAAGATTCAGTAACGAGCTGGAAACATCAGTGGGTGAGTAAATCTTGGTCGAAAAGAGAAACCCCTCTCCGGGGGCAATGCCAATATCACTAGCCATTTCATTACAGAGTAAAGAAGAAAACAAGGCAAGGCAGGCATTCGGGCAGCAACAGCAATGAAGGCGGTGCCATCACCTACCATACGTGCTAAGCTAATCCTCATAATGTGAAAATAAGATCGGAATTGATAAAGTCGAGTAGTAATGCCGAAAGGTTAGGGTTGGTAGGCATTACTATGCACCTCCCACCCAATTTTCCAACTGTCGATCCAAAGAAACCCTATGGTGGAGATGTAAAAGAATACTTGAGAAAATCCTATCAGATCTGGTGGGAAGATCTCGCAGCTGACAATATATTTAATAACCAGTGTGATTTCCATTACTGATACCCAGCTAACGATGCCACATTTGAGAGTAGAGTTGAGTATTCCACGGTAAACGAGAAGCATTACACTTGTAATAAATGTACTCTGGCGGAAATATCCACCAAGATGCCAAACAAAACTAACAATGCATAAGTGTAATCATAGTATGATGTATAGAAATTCTATTTCGTATATCTATTATTTTTATATGAGATAAAAATGATTTCTTAGGTAGGAATATATATATAGGTATGCTAGAATATGGTTAGAGATGTAAACGAATATACAGTGATTAATGAACTTAGAGTTTGATAATTGTGTAAGGTAACATTTCACCTTAGGCAGGTATAATAAAAAAAAATTATGTTGCGTTTTCAACTGTTATAGATTACAAGAAATAAGAAAGCTTCAATTATTATATTGAATTTTGTATTTCTTATAAGAAAAAAAAGAATTTTAATTTATTGAATTGAATTATGTATGGCTTATACGAAATAAATAAAACTTAATTAATTTATTGAATTCTTGACTTGATAAAAATAATGAATTCTATTAAAAATAACAAAATTATGATTTTTTAAAAGTAAATAAGCATAATAATATAAATGAAATTTACTAATTTTAATATAATGGTATTTTTTTTAATAATAATTATAATTTTGGCCAATAGTCTTGAACCATTGAACCACCTAATTGGTGAAACAAATTTTTAATTTAACCATAGTGAATTTAAGAATTATATTACTTACATAATTATTTCTATTTTATAAAATGATTTTATGAATAACTTGTCGGTTCTTTTAAAAAAAACTATCCATATTTTCACCATGTTTTCTTTTCACTTTTATTTGTAACTTTCGCATTTAGGTAGTTAGGCACATCTTTATGGTAGTAAACTTAGTGAGCGGAATTTAATGGTAGTAAATTTGATTTGCTATGTATTATTAAAAGTGTCCAATTTTTCTGGAGTTGATAACTCAAGTGGTTAAGAACATGGTTTTTTTTCCCATGAATCTATTATAAATGTCTTTGATCTTTATAATTTCTTTTTCTTTTGTGAGAGTCATGAATTCTAACAACATAACTATACCTATATTTAGTTAGCAAGACTTAATAAAGTATTAATACATCCAAGATTCCAAATACATGAAAGAAGTATAAATTTTCACTATCTTGTCCACATATTGCCATAGCTACTAAGAGGCTGGTCAACATCTATCAAGATATGTCATAAAAATGGATGACAATTACCTTGGTTGTTTCCTTTAAACAAATTTACATTAGAGATGCTTCCAATATCCTTATATTTGTGATATTTATGAGATCATCTATGCTTGTAGCCCTCACAGGATGCAAAGTTATGGGAAAGACCAATTCATTGAATGAAGTGAGTTGGATGATATCATATGAATTAAACACCATATTATGACACCAACTTAAAGTGAGGTGATTTAACTCTTTAAGACCTCTGATTGTATTAGCAAAAACCCTCAACTACATACAAAATTCAAGATTTAAAAATGGAAGCACTCAAAGATTACTAATCCTCTTAAGAAATTCTATAATGATTCCCAACAACCACTCAAATCAAGAGACTTAGTGAGTCTAACCCCCCCCATTGACATTGGAAACCCTATTAAACTAGTAGTATATAAATATATAACCCTTAGAGACATGAAATTACGACACAAGATTCTCATTCAAAGTTAACATTGCAAGCTAATTAAATGGATTTGGTTGAGCTTGTGCCACGTAGTGTATAATCTCCATTAGTTTTGCAACTTTATCCATCAAGGATTTAGGAGACTCCAACAAATGGAGAACCTCAATTTGGTCCATTTACAAAAACATACTAATAATCATGGTTGCATGATCATGTTCCAATTGATCCAAACCAAAGGATCGAAACCAAACATTGTTCATTGTTGTTCCATAATTTCATTTGGAAGAGCTGAAGTCGAAGATCCTATATATATATATATATATATATAGGCTATGAAGTTCTTGTCTTATTTGAACATAAATGAAGGTCACTCATGTATAATGGTAAAGGATGTATTCCACTCGCGACTCCAGATAGAGGAGTTTCGTTGACGTTCCTTCTAGGTGGATAGTAATATAGGTGATTTCCATGAGGTAGAATATGTTATTGTGTAAGTGGTAGTTGTTGTTGTAATTGTTGTTGTATGAGTGTTACACCACCTAAAAACCCAACATGCACCATTTCTTGTTCGTTGCTCTTTTTTGGTGGAAATTCTCTTTAAAACAATGGAAAAAAAACAAACACAAAATTCACTATAGGAAATCTTCTCTTCCCATGTCCCTAGGCCCTCTCATGAGGGAGTAAGCCCAAACCTACTATAATACCAAAATAAAATTACATAAGCACACTTTTCATTAATAATAAAATGTTACATATAAATACATGAAGTATTTTCTCAAGATAGAAGAAGTATTTTGGACACACAATCAATAATTTGAGGGAATATCTCAACTGCACTCAAATTTGGGAGGCTAACTAGTTGCAAAGAATCTCCCAAAAAAATAGGCCTTAATAACCTCGTAACTAATATGAAATAATTGATTTTAGAAATAATGAGCACACCAAAGACAAGTATGAGTTGTATTGTCTAACTCTCCCCCTTAATGACTACTTGTGTTGATCTTGATAAGCAAAGTATATCTATGGTCCAACCAGGTGTTTAAAACCATTATGAAAAAATGTTGGTATCCATACAAAGGAACAACCATCCACCAGAATGCATGAGTGCCTAAATATACATGGTTCGTTAAAATATCATATATGCATACCTATAACTATACTTGTGTCACCTATTATGCTAAGCATACAATAATTTTTTTTTTTTTAATTATTACTTTCATTTTTTCGATTATAAACTCATTTTATCTAAGACTTATATCTCATTTCATTGTTAACATCTACATTGTCAACATTGATTACAACACCTGGACATTATAACCATACGATTTAATTTTCAACATTATTATTATTTGTACTTACAATCTTGGTTTAATTGCATGGTTTTGGCTTTTGTTCTTTGTATTATGTTACACATAATGGACTGTTGATTTTGTAATCCCTTACACATGCCACTAAGTTCTTCGCTTACAATCTTACATTCGATTTTATTTAATTATTCGGTCTCGTCGATTTCGGAAGTTTGACTGTCTGTCAGTGATCTAGGTGGTAGTTTTCTATCTTTGCAGGTGGATGGAAGTTGTAGGTCACCAATTTCCCATATTGTTTCACTCACCGTTGATCCGGGAGTCTTTAGATCTTACGTTCAGGAGCTAGGAGGGAGAGGTTAGGGTAACTAACCCTCCCCATGGTCCGTGACCCCGGCTCATTTGTGACTGCACATGGTTTGATTCAACTTCTGCAAAATCTCCCTCTCGGCGCCCGAGGTAACACTCGCTCCTCCATGAATTCATCATCGTTATCCATCATTCTAGATCATGCTTGTTTAGTTTTGGTGCATATAAATTATGTTTGTATTATGATGCGAGGTTTGACCAGTAGCTTAACACTATTTTTTTGTTGTTGTCTCTCAAAGCTCTTCAGTTGTTTCTCTGCACAAAGCTTCTCAAAGCTCCTTGGAATGTCTTGCTGTATGTACCTGGGTTTCTATTATCTTCACATGAATCAAGGATAAATACTCTGTGGCTATTCCATGAGAGGGATTTTCTTTACTTAGTTTCTTTTTTACCATTCTTAATTCAAATATTGCTTAGGGAAGATTTGGCCGTATGATTTCTTGTTTGAAACTGGCATCATACCCTTAATATATCTGAGTAAATTAGGTAGAGAAGGCCACGATGCTTGCCCATGTTCTCAAAGGTTATGCCCGTAACCTTAAGGAGTTTCTGTCAAAAAATGTTGATGTTTAATCTTTTGTTTTCCGCTAAGGGTTTTACGGGTCTTGCTCACTCAAGATTCACCCTTATTGTTTCTTTTTCCTATAGGTTTGTTTCATGTCGGAACTTTGGGGTCTTTTCTAATCTCGCTCAGTCCCTTCAAGGGTAGGCATGATAGGTAAGCCCCATTCCATTTCTCGCTTGCATTCTCCTTGTTACTCCATTCTGGAATAGTGAGGGGTATACCCTTTGCATGCATAGATGCAACATCTGGCCCCTACTTCTTTCTTGCATGCAAAGACTTCTGAGTTTGTTTGAATCGAAGGGTACTTGGAATCTATAGTTAATTTTGGTTTTATTATCTAGCTTAACGATCCTCACTGCACCTACCCTTCTCTGGTTAGGA
Source organism: Pinus albicaulis (assembly GCA_034641835.2). Classification (NCBI taxonomy): domain Eukaryota; kingdom Viridiplantae; phylum Streptophyta; class Pinopsida; order Pinales; family Pinaceae; genus Pinus; species Pinus albicaulis. The sequence continues at coordinate 1,169,313,920 of CM076579.1, read as the reverse complement.
GGACTGTAGCTCATTGTTACTGTCAAATCATGTATATTTCAATTCAGGATAATTTCATTGTGAAATGGTGCCAAACCCTGTGGAAGAGAAAGGGGTTTATTAATTTTATTGTTATTATTTATGATTTGCAGGCTTTCCCGGTTACCATTTTTTCACTGTAATATTACTTTTGTTTAAGTACTGGTTTGGCTATCTTCTCAGTCCAATGTTCTCATGACTTGTTGTTATTTTAGGTCTGTGTATTTAAGGAAATTCAGTTTATGGACAATGTATATTTTACTGAACCTATTGTCCGAGTCTTTTCTGGAAAATGAAATTTCATTTCTCTTAGTTTTTTTGAACAATTGTTAATAAATGTAGTTTTCTGTAGTTTCTTCTTTTCACATAATGATAGTTTAATGTAGTACTAGGTTACAATAGCCAGAGGACCAAGATCCTTGCACTGTCACCATGGGGCTCAACTCTAAACCTCTGAGCCTCATTTCTTTCTTACTCAGATTATTTAGTATTTATAGATAAATTTTGTGCTTATGTACTTTCTTCCTCCTGCTTTATATTAAATGCCACAAATAGACTTCTCAGTATTTGGAAATTAATTCTATTTAATATAGATAGTATTATCATGAAGTTTTGCAATTATTGTTTACAATGTATGCTATTTTCCTTATATAAAGATTCAGTTTTGTACTCAATTTATAGTAATTTCAACAACATGTTATATAATATAATGACTTCCCTAAATATATTTGTCCTAGCTTCTCTGGTTATTTACTTTTAACTACCAGAGTTTTTCTTCTATTTTTCCTTAAGTATTTGGAATACGTATTTTTCATAGCTACAAAGATACACATATATGAACAAAATAGCGATTTGAGAAACATATGTTTTCTATCACTTGAATCTTAACAACATAAGTAAATACTTACCTCTGTATTCTTGATTTAATTGATGTTTCCACCCAACCTTGAAAGAAGCAATCACATCCTCTTCTCCCCTCGTGCTCCACACCAAGTCTTAGGTAGAAGGAATATTTATTATAAGTTAGGCCTTAGGGCCTTTTTCCAACCTACACTTCCCTTGGGTTTCAGAGCTCCACTGGTATCTACCGGCTCTAGAAAACTCTACCCTTCACAAGATACTGTTGTAAACCCATTTATCTTTTTTTGCACAAAACCCCTTCCCCTCCTCAAGATTTCCTTTTTATCCTCTTGGGGAAGGTAACTGTCAGAAACTGCCTCTAGATTTTTACCCTATAATCTTGGAATTATTTTACTATTTAGTTAATCCATTATTCAAGATAATTATCAATTTTATTTATGTAATAAAATTCAAGTCGTACTAACAAATAACCATATTAGTTAATTCTTCTTTCACTTAAAAATTCAAATGTATTTATAAAGGTCGGTTGAACATAATTAAAAATAAAATGAGGTGTTACATCTTCCCCCCACTAAAGGCAAACACTGTCCTCGGTGTTACTTTATCATAGACATTTCATGATATGCTTCTCGACATAATTTTCATCCTCCCAGGTAGCCTTGTCTAGGCTAAAGTGCATCCACTGCACCTTAACTTAGGGGATGACTCGGCTCCATATCGTTATTTCTCTCTGATCGAGAATACATTGAGGTTGTACCAGAAACTTGTCATCCTGTTCTACCTGCAAACAACAAATTTTATAATTGATTTAATTAAGGACATTTTTCATTGTAAACCATACTGTAAACATAACTTACATGTATGCTCTGAAATGAATAAATTTTTTTGGATCATGTATATATCGCTTCAATAGAGATACATGGAACACATTATGTACCAATATATGACTAGAAAGAGCCAGTTGATAAGCCACTGACCTTATTTGTTCCAAAATCTAGAATGGTCCACAATACCTGGGAGCCAATTTGGCACACGTGTTCCACCCGAAAGTGCTCTTCTTGGGTTTAATTTCACATACATGTGATCATCCACCTCAAATTCCCCGAAATGTTTTTCCGGTATAGATATATATTTTGCATATCTTGGGCTTCTTTCAAGTTCTGTCTAATATTTCTCACCTCCCACCCATTTTCCTCCAACATGTTCAGTCTGAGCATCAAATTTTTTTTCCGAACTAGTCCAATTTATGGGGGTCTAGCATTGTCTTTCATACAATTCTTGAAAATGACTCAGCTTGAGAGATTCTTGATATCCGTTATTATAGGAAAATTCGACCAGACGAAAATACTCCTCCCACTTTGTGGGTTGTTCCATCATGTATATGCACAACATATATTCCAATATTTGATTCACCCTCTCTGTTTTTTTATCCGTCTGAGGATAATAAGCGGCACTAAAATGGATTTGTGTTCCCAAGCCAATGAATAGTGCCTTCCAGAAATTTGATGTAAACTTTATATCTGTATTTGATATGATAATTCTCGAAATATCGTGCAGCCTAAATACTTCTCTCATGAAGATGTCAACAATTTGTACGGTCTTTTAAGTTGACTGTGATTTGTCTTTTCTGCAACAAATGAATTTTCTCCAGCAAATGAGAGTCACTTTTGTTTCCGAGATATTTTAGATAGAGACATGGTTATGTTTGTGAATTTGAACATAAAATTTGTGGAGTTGATGATGAGTCAATGAGTGGTATTGTGTAGGGTTTACGTTACTACCTTGGCTGTTGCTATTGCAATTAAATATATGAGAAAATGTATTTTTAAAAAAATTGAGGGAATATTATATTATTTTTTAAATGTAATTTAAATAGAAATATTATATTTAATCATTAAAATTAGATATTATAATTTTATTATGATATATATATATATTTTATTATAGTTATATAATTAGTAAATTAGATTGTTTTAAATATTATAATTTTATTATGATATATACATTTGCAATAGCTATTTTAAGTGCTAAATGATGATTATGTTATGTTGTTAAAACATTAAGATATTATTTGTTATTTAATTGGAAATAATATATTATGAGTATAAATTAATTTTGATTAAATAAAATTAGTTATGAAAGTGATTTCCATAAAGAATAATAGATTGATAGTAAACATTAATTCAAGAACTGAGAGTTAGTTGAACAAAATCAGTTCAAACAGTTACCCCAACCTCTGAGCATAAAACCATATCCCAGTGAGGGAGAGGCGTTCTGCTAGGTAACTGGAGAAGCAAATTTGGAGAGAAGAATTCCCGAGCTGGTGGTGACCAGTGGAATTACTCTGTTTCTAAAAATTGCCTGGAATAGAAGACTGGACCGGAATGTCTCGAAGACTCTTCTAGAATTTCTGTCAATTTACATAGCTCAGACTTGGACCACGGGGGAGAGATGAGGATGTAATTGCCTCTCTCACTATAGGTAGGACAATATCAGTCATAAAATTGGAAAAATAGATAAGTTATTTGACACTGGAAATCTCAGTTATTTTGTGAAAGTTATTTACAAATTGGTATGTTATAGTCTGTAGCAGTTACAATACTTTTTTTATAAATAAAATTTTCTATATGAGTTTCTCTCTTATTTAATAAGTTTCGATAATAGTCTTAAACTATTTACTAAATAACGGTGTGACAGAGAACTGTTAACAAAGAGCCCTTGAGGCGAAGGCTCTGTGTTGATTGTCCTCTGTAGCTATGATAACACATGGAAATAATGGTCCAGCCATTTTTATTAATGAAAAACAACAGATATAAACGTAAGACATGGACAGAAAAAGAATTAGTTTCTGTAGCTAACAGTTTAAATTAGGTAAGACTGTAGAATATTGAACACAAAGTAATGCAGATTTGTTAAGATGAATGGAACAAAAACTCTGCAGGGAACCATTGAGTAAACTAATCCAGATATTACAATAACATGATAAAAGACCTCTGAAAAGATCAACATAAATAAATGTTGTTGTTCAAATAACTTGAAATAACTAGAATAAATAAATGCAGAACTAAGAATGTAAAATCAGGACTCGAAAAACACTATTAATAGAAATTTACTGAACTTATTTTATTATAAAATCACTGTAAATTTACAAGTACCAGCATTCGCTATCTCAAAGTGGAATTAACTATATATTGTCTTTTGATAACATGAATTAAAACTGTAGAAGGAGAAAACCATAAAATATTGCTTAGATAATCTATACAGATATATATTCATTCTCGAAAGAGAGAATTCGAATGAATTAAACCAAGGAATAGCGATATAAACTCAAATTGTAGCCATAAACATCTTTAAAAAAATTATTTTCTTCTCCAGAAAAAGAAAGTCGGAGTCTAGGCTTAAATGAAGAAAACTAATCAAGCTCTGAGACAGTGTATAAAAGAACCTCGATGGCTAGATAATATGAAATTTAAGCAAACATTGTGCAAAAATGGCAACAAAATTTCCTTGTTCTCAGAAAGTCTAAATAAATTGTACATAGACCATTTGAATTACAACAAGTAAGAGGAAAAAAAATTATAGAAGTGGCAGTGGGAAGCCTAGCTCGGATTTCATTGTAAACCCATTGACTAATTGAAGCAGGGTAGCGGTGGTAATTACCATCTTGGAGGAGAATACCTGGAGCATGAGAAGGGCCGAGTCAACAGCTGGTGAGAAAGACAAGGCAAAACCTCATATATAGTATTGACAGTCAAGATTAGCTATGGCCAAAATAAAACGAAAAACAGTTAGAGAACAAGATTCTATGTTAACGATTAGAAAATGTAATTCATAGAAAATAAAGGAAAAAAGAACACAGTAACCCTTGTTCTTACCTATCTAAGCGTATAAATCCATGTAAATTCTGCCATGACTATGAACAAGCTGCAAGGGTTACATTAAAACTTCACTCTGTGGAACAAGTAAGAAAGAGATAAAGAAAAGAATAGACAATTGGGTTAACAGTCTCACTCAAACTTGCCTGAGGCAAGCAAAATAGTAAGGAGGCACGGAAGATCAACCTCAGGGTCACAAGAATGAATACTTGCTAACACCCAATAGTCATCCGATTGCAACTTTAGAACCATGCCAGAGACAAAGAGGTCGATAGCCCAACAAGGAAGAAGTTAGGAGGTAGTATGTCGAAACCAACGATCAAAAGAACATTACAAACCCTATGAAAACATAACAGAGATCAAATGAACATTCATAACCCTTTAAAAACAGAGCGATAGGATTGTGAGAAAGTTTCTTACCACCCTCGAAGACCTTCAGGAGGGGAAGGAGCGATAAAATGTGGAGGAAAGGTTGACGCGGCCATGAGCATAAGGTTGCAGAGTGCGGCGTCGACTAATGAGAATGGGAAGAAGTGGTTAGGGTTGGGTAGTCATTACCCTAACCCATGGGTTGGGTAGTCATTACCCTAACCCACCCAAACCCTAAGTATCTGAACTGTAGATCTTATGTCAAGAAAATCAACAGTGAATAGCAGTGCACAGCTGGCGTACAGATGCGAAATCAAACAAGTCTAATTGTACCTTTGTGATATCAAGACACAGCTGTAACCGTAGCCGTGTTTAAAGATTCGAGAAAATCCTTCTGTCGCTTTAATAAAATCCATATGTTAATTAAGTAATAATACGGCATTGGTACAAAAATAAACCTATCACATCCATCATAATTGATGCGAGGTCGAAAGACATTTTGTGGAATTTGGGTTGTAACTATTAGAAACACTATTATAGTACCGAAAAATTAAATTGTTGAGATAACCTTAATTAATAACCAAAACATATTCGATACAAAAAATACATGTATGACTGAATATTTACCATAAGATTCTTAGATTTTAAAGACTTTTATAACATAAATAAATGGTAATATAAGCATAAGTTATTATTATTTTTTTTTTAATAATATTGAATGAATGTTACAAAATTTTATTAAAGATATATAATTAGTCAATTAAATTATTTTGGATGGCTGAGTAGAATAGTTATTAAAATTTTAACGAAGTTCAAATTTTAGTTAATGACATGTTAAATTATAATGCTTAATATTATTGTAAATTGTTAAATAAATATACCTGTGAGCTGCCATATATAAATAATCACAATCCAGCTTTCATGCTTAGAGGATAATTAATTGTGGCTTAAAATTTTTATATTTTGGTTTTTTATACATGTTTTCCATTAATATTGTTAGAAATATAAATTTAATTAATTTTTTTAATTAAATATTTAAAAATAATTATATGAAATTAAAAAATAAAGCGAGTTAGACTACTGCTTTCATTATAACACCGTAATGAGAATTTGGGAGTGAAACGGAGTTATGGTAAATGGGTAGTAAATCAATGCATATAACTGAACCACCATTCTCACCGACTAACCAATCTTGAATGGTAGTTGAATTTTAAAGTAAGCACCGCCATAGACGAATGGGAGAGCAAAATTATATATATGTAATGGAAGGCCTCATATTGTATGTTATATATATGAAAATGTATAATTTTTATGTTTTTAAAAATATTTTAATATAGAACTAAAATAAATTATTTGAATATTCATGTTACTAATTTATTTGAAGATGATTTGAGACACAGAAGTATATGTATATATAGTTATAGTTTGTATAAAAAATAACATTTAAAAAATATTAATAATAATAAAAAAATTCAATGTATACTATAAATAAAATATTTCAATATGGCTGATTAAAGAATATTGAAGTGTATTTAAAAATATATTAATATAAAAAAAAAAAATTCATATGTTAAATAAAATATTTTAATGTAAACTATGTATGTATTATATATAATTAAGTCCGTAGGACAACTCAATTGGTGACTGAAGTAATAGGAAATATGTGAAAACTAGGAAATCTAAGGTTCAAATTTTAGGCAGAGGACGACACATATTAGACCACAAATGATCCCAAAGGTTTAATAAAATTATATATAGTTGAAAAAAACAAAAACCAACAATGATCTATGGAGAGATTGGAAAAAGCAAATTGCTATGGTTAAAACATTTCAATAGTCTCACTATTTTACATTTCTAATATCTTTCAGATATATATATATATATATATATATATATATATATATATATATATATATATATTTTGTCAATCAAAATGTGAAAGGCTATTCTCAATGCATTGAATCCATTTATGCATTCAAAAATGCAATTTAAACAATAAAAAATTACACATACACATATAATAATAATAATCCAATTTTAACTGATAAAGTCTAGAAGGCATACATACTCTACCCCACTCTCATTTTGAACCTGTGACCTCTTAGGAGGAAACACATGCTCTTAACCATTATGCCCACTCAAACTATATAAGTAATGGATCTATTATCTATGTTAAGAAGAAAGCTGTTAAATGTTGAGAGAGATAAAAGTTTCAGAAATGCAAACCTTTTTCAAAATTTTCACTTAATAGTTTGCACCTCAAAAAAATTGATAACTACATCTAAATATAAATATGTAAGAACTAATAATAATTTAATTATAAATGCTAATAAAAATTATATAAAAAATAATTGTATAAAAAATAATGAATAAAAGAAATTGTAATATCCAATAGTGAAAGAAGAAAAGTAAAATGATTTTTACTTTTATTTTTATTTTAATTACCGAACAAACTGACTTCTACTTTCATTTAAATACTGAATGAAGAAGCAATATTAAGTAGCCATATATGTTTATATTTTTAAGTTGCAATTATATTGAATGGTTAATGAATGGTAAAAAGGGTCAATGAGAAACTTGACCCTAGAAAAGATACATGAGAGACTCACACAATTATGGAGAGTCATGGGCAGGGGCTAACGTAGTTAATGGCACAAACACTCCTTACTGTTAAAACGGAAAAGCTGATCTAGGGATTTGAGGGTGGAGAGGGGAGAAAACAGTTAATAACATCTGGATGGAATTGGGAGGAAAAAGGAAATGAAAAGGACCATGTTTGGTAAGGATCAGAAGGAAATGAAAGGCACCATGTCTCGTAAGGATTAGATAGTGGATACCTTTCACCATTAATAGCCCAAGTCCAAGTGTAATAGTTGTTCAATGCTAAATGAGCATGGAAGTAGATAAGCTTTATATCATGCTTTTGTATGCATTAATATTACAGTGTTGTATGTTAAATTTATAGAGAGGTGATCCTTACACCCCACCTAAATAAACAACCAGTTGAATCCATGTTTTTTTGTTGTTGTGATATCAATGGACAACGAGTAGACGCGTATTCTTGGATGTTTTGGAGATGTATTCTTAGATGTTTGGAAACGATGGATTTCTTCTTATAATTTAGTCTTTGTGTGTTGTTATGCCACGTGCCCCACGTTCCTAGGCAAGGTTATAAGTGGGTATTAAAGCCTTAGGCTGTTATAGTGCATGGGTTTGACTCAGAGGATATAAGAGATACTCCTAAGACATAAGCTTATAGTTATTAGAGATAGATATTAGTGTTACGTTACTGCATAAACTCTATAGTAAGTCTCTAAGGCCGGGAGTTCATACAGTAGGAAAATGGGACTGAAGCTAGAGTACTCTGTTTTGATGTAACCAATGGGTAACCTAGCATCAGTAGGAGTAAGTAGAGCATATTATTCCGGATTAGTGTTTCCTACGCTATTTATTCAGGTTTATCTAATGAGGAATATATTTCTGAGTCACCTACCGCTTCTCCATGCATTACCCGGTGCAACAAACAACAATCTGACGATTTCGATGTGTCCCATTACTCTAACAAATAATAATAGTGGAGGTAAGTCAACTTGGGTACCTACTAGTGTTAATATACAATGTCACCATGGATAAGTCCTTGCAATGACAAGAATTTCCCAGTGAATTCACCTCTTGATGCAATGGAAGCGGTAAATAAGAAGCAAGGGATGAGCTAAAGCAAGAATAAGGGGAATTCCCGAGGCTCAAAGGAAAGGGCTGGAGGATAGAGATATTTACAAAAACGATTAAGTGAAGTTGACATATGACATAAGAACATTACCAAAGATGAATGGTTAGACGAATGACCGATTGCAAGGCAAGAATTTCTAGTTTACAGTTGAGAGATGAGTGATTCTAGTGTTGTTGGGTACGAGAAGTGAGCTGTCGGTCGGCCGACAGGCTGCGTCGACCGACCGGTCGTCCTGAGACCGACCAACTGCCTGTATAGACCGTTTGTTCAGTTGTGTAACCGACTATATATGACAGTTAGAAGAATATAACTAACTGATATATGTATTTATAGGCTGGTGAGCCATGAGATTTATAGTCTTTTTTTGTAATATAAGCTTATGATGAATATATAGAGACTTCTTTTATATATATATATATATATATATATATATAATAACGGGGTGGTAAAGAGTCTGTGCATAAGTCTAGATGTGTTGGTGGTGCAAATGGACTGTTAGATGATACTTAGTTCGCCTAGAACAAAGAAAGATAACAGTGGACAAGTTAAACCAGGAACCCAGTTAAGGGTAAACCTGAGCAGTCTCGCCATGGAGAGGAATGGGTACTATAACCACAATTGGAGTAATAAGCAAAGACAATATACTTATATATATTTGCAGGATATACCACAGTACAATACATCGATCAACATGATGATATTTGATACATTTCGAAGGAAAGAACACATTATAGATTCCTGGAAACAGTAAATTCCTAAGCTATAATACAATGCATAGAACTAAAATAACTATATAATAAACCAATCACGAATTCACACATCCTGTCTCCAAGGTAACACAAGACTGTTGAACAATAACGAAATTTATAATATGGCATGTATGTTCTAAAAAAGAGAATATTGCGTACAACAACGAAGACCAGAACTTAACAAGTAATGAGGTCAACATGAATATATATATAAAAATTCGGAACACTGTTATGGTGTTCTCAAAATGATGCGACCTAACATTACATATAACTGAAGTTGCCTAGGGTGGCAGAGCGTAGTTCCATGGCCAAGCCTTTAAAAATGAGAATAAGAGAAATTTGAAAAATACGCAGAGATGCCATATATCTGTCCATAGAAAAATTAAATGTAACCAGACGACCCGTGGCCATCACTGAGAACCCTTCCCCTTGAACCAGAAGTAGTCATTGAAGAATTACCTGTGAGAGGAAAACGATGGTCAAGACAGGAACTTCATAACGAGGAATCAACCGTCCGTGGGAAACCGGTAAGTCAAGATATTTTACCTGCTATCAAACAACGTAGGGTTAAAACTCATTCAACCCTAAGCCTCATAAACCGGAAACCAAAGACAGTCGAAAAACCATTCCAGTTATATCTGTAAGTTTATGAGAAGCACACCCTTCAATTCCTATCACGAGCTGATTTAATCAATTGCGATTCAACACAAAGTATTATGAAAAAAATTACAACAAAATCAGGTATGGCCGTCATGACAAACGTGGACGCCATAGCCAATCTAACCGGGAAGTTGAACCATGGCCTTTTCATCTGTAGCTGTAGAATGAGAGGGTTTGGGGAAATTTTGCAGAGAAGTTAAGGCTTGAAGTTAGTACACCACGATGTAAGGGTAGGTTACACCAGAGGAAAACACCAGATAAGGGTAAGAAAGACACCTTCACCACATTGAGATAGGAGTGATTCTGACCCGTGAACTGGAGCGATCCGACAACAAAATTCGACCTGTGGTGGAAACACCCTGGTCATAAAGCTTGTAACCAAATCATAGCAAGGTTTGTAGCAGAAAAAAACGTTTAATGGCGGAAGGGGAGACTGTACATTGAACAATAGTTAGGGTGAAGGGTTTCAAGTTGCAGAGGCAACTCACCCTCCTCTTAGCCGGAAAAGTGAGAATTCCTCCAGCCCTCCTGCCCGATAATTAGCTACCGTAACCGCTGTGATTGTGAGCCATAGATCCAGGAGAGGAAATGGGAGCCATGGATGGGTAGCCAAATCCCGACGATTGATGGATGAAAGAGGATATATCGGGATCGATGATATCTGCAGGGTTGGGAACCATATCATATGAAAACTCATTAAAGTGCATCCCTTCGTATAGATGTGAACCAAATCTCATTTAAAATCCACTGTGTTATCATGCCATGTAATGTGTATGCTATGTTTGGAGCGATGCACAGTTTCCCAATTTGAACTGCCCAGTTGTATGGGCAGTGTTTTTGAATTTAATACATTGTTTCAAGTTATATAATATGGTGACCATCACGATACATATTAAGATTTGTCGTACGATTTTTATTTTTTATTTTTTTCTCTCAGTGAAATATAAGGTAGGACAGATATTACAACAATGATATCAGTGTTGCACCAAACCAAATCATGAATAATGAGTACGGGTTGAATATCAAAATAAATAAATAAACAAGTGAGATATGAAACATGTATATATATTGTATTTTTACTAGATATCCCAGTTGGGATTTTAAGTATATAAAATTAGCATAACATCTTAATTTCGGATTTACTAAGTGTAGAGAGATCAATTTTTTCAAAATGCACTTTTCTTAGTATAAAATTTGAGAAAAAAATAGTACATCCAAAGATTTGATTTGTGTGATTGCTTGTTAAATCTTTAGTTAAGTTGGATTTATGCTTATTATTAATAATATTATTTATATTAAATAAATTTTACATCTATATAAAAGTGTTCTCATTAATTTTATTAAAATATTGATTTAATATCTATGGAATATCCATGGAATAATTTAGTAATTATAAATTTTTTGGTTTTAAATTTAGTTTTAAAATGTTATAAAATTAAATTAAAAAAATATATATTTATAAAATATTTTGATTGTGAAATAAGTTACACTTTTTGGCAATGTGGTATTGATAAAACATGGTATTGCAAAAAAGCCTATTTACAAGCTAATAATATCCATGGTAAAGTGGGGTTGAATATCCATGGTTGATAATTTTGTTATATTTTTTGAGTTCCTATATGCTTATTAATTAAATTTAAATATAGTTAGAGAATCATTATTTTAATTTATATGGTAAAATAGCTCTTAATTTATAACTATTATTAACAAAAACAAAATTACAATATAACAAATTGATTTTTATTTTTTTTAGACTTTTAACTTTAGATCTAAGACTTTTGGATCCATAATGTAGATAAATGTCTTTCGGATTAATCACATCATTAGGATTTGGTCTAATGATGTGATTAATCCAAAAGACATTTATCAACTTTTAAATTTTTATTATTATTAATTGAGCTTACACTAATTTATGAGCACTCCATCTTATCCGACATTTGGGCTTTATATTTCTCATACCTGTTATATATTACATTTAACTTTTTATTAATTTTTAATTGAGCCAACATGTAAATGTTTACTAACAAACATTTATACCACTACAGTATGACTTTCATTCTAGATTGTAAAAGGTCTCTCAACACAATTGTAACGTCTATCCATAAAAACGTTAACAAATATTTACCATCATAAAATTATAAGGATATTTTTTTTATTGCAACTTAGAATATAACTATATTAACATGATTCCTATTACTATATCTTTTCCTAATCATAAAACTGTAATGATTAGCTACAAGGAAAAGAATTTTAATTATATACAAATAACACTACAACCCTTGGGTTCCTAAGTTTGTAAACCTGCATATACATGGAGTATTAACACTCCAACATAACCTAATTAATTTGCACATTATTTTAAGTACTATGCTAAAGTGACATAATTCAAATCAATCTATAACTGTACAAAGTACTATTTGACTTATTATTAACACTTTGATTAATGGTATGGAAGTCATGCCAACTAGTCGCAACTACATTTCCAAGGTGTTGATTTGGTTGTACATTTGTATTGATATTTTAAAGATTATGTTTTAACTACCGCATCATCTGGTTGTCATACACGAGGTTATCTCTTAACTCGGTAGATGGGCAATTCTCAGCCCTCAGATTATTGACAATCCAACGGTTGATAAGGAGTTAGGGGCGGTTAGGGTGAAACTCTACCCACCAAACCCTAACCACTTTTCATTCCGCCTACGCGCTACGCCAGGCTCTACAATTTTTTGCTAGGGTTCATGGCTTGCTCTGTTGTTATCTTGCAAGGTTAGAAGGTATTGGCCTTCACACTTCTCCCTAGCCTTTTGGCAATGTCTTTCTCTGCTTATTGTACTTTACTATGCTTGGTCAATGTTTTCTTCTCGGTGCTGAGAGTGTTTCACCAGTTTTTTTCAATCGCGGAGACTTGGCTGTGTCTGCACACTGGATATGAGGTTATTCCTATGCGTTCTTTCCCATGTTGCGACTTTTCATCTACCAGATATGCTTGTTCATCTTTAACCTAGCCGACCCAGGTAAGGCTTCACTACTATGCCGAGTTTTAATGAAGAAATTACTTAAACTTTTATGTAAATCTCGTTCATACATTCTTTGAAATTTGTGTTCCTCCTCAGGGTTTAACATTCTGACCCTGCATTTCCTGAGAGGTAACTTTTCTTTTAGTTCCCCTGCCTGCGCATTATTTTTTTATTATATTGGCCTTCTGGGTAGCTCTTAAATGGAATTTCTTATTATTTTATTGTCTTTGTTTATGGTGGTTATCAATTTCTTCAACCCTACCTCTTACAGTATTGTTAGCATTGGTTACAACCAGTATGTGATGTGCCTCCTGTGTGTTGTTCAAGTACCCGACTCCTCTGGCCGTCTCCATCGAGACGTTCTTAGAACTTTTCATGTTTGATATGATTATGTTATGAGGGCTCTATAGTTTTGAGTTCCTATTGAATTTTTTCTATATTATGGTGACAGTTCTAACCCACCGAGGCTTTCTAAAAGGAAAACCTTGTATTAAATTTTTTCTTATGTTTCAGAGGAGGGTTTCTAACTCCATTCTGGTCCTCAGAGGACAACATACCTTTTGAATATAACTTGTAGCAAGTTTCATTTTATTTTGGCCCTCTTTATTGTTTTAGCAATAATCTGGCCATTTAGACTTTGTCTTCAGTTTTGTAAATTATTAATCTTAGACTGTGCCGCAAACTAGTGTTTTTCGCTTTGCAAGTGGAATCTCTTTTGTTCATCTTGCAATGCATCTGTAATTGAATTCTAATATCACCCCATAGAGGGTAATGTGCATTTTTCATGTTTATTTTCAAAAATACAATATGGTTCACGCCAATTTGGGGTTTTCTTTGTAATCTGGTTTAATTCTTATATACATTTTACGATATTATCTTAAAATATTTCCAGGGATTACATTACAGTTGTCATAATTTTTATTTCTTTCCAGACTATTCTTTCAGGAAAGTTGTTCTTTTTTAACTACGTATTATTACTCCACAAAATTATATTTTTTTTGTAATGATAATATATGATACAATGACACTATAATAAAACAGGACATTGGTGAGTCATGCTTGTGATGGACCTTTAAAGTTCGTCACCAATGTCACATATGGTGATGGTCCTTAAAAAGGCATCGTTGTAAGTGTATATAGTGATGGTCCTTCAAGGTTCGTCACCAAAGCCATTTTCAATGACATTTTTGGTGAGGGTCGTTAATGGCCCATCACTAATTCTGTCTTTGGTGACACTTCTAGTGACAACATTTTAATGACCCTCACCAATGCTCTTTTTGTTACTTTTGGTGATGACCAAAAAATTTTCGTCGCCATTGATCATTCCAGTGAGTTTTTGATGACGTTATGTGCGTGTTAATATATTTTTTTTTTTCAAAAGATAACAGATTAATAAAATTATTGGTGAGTCTTTTTTATAATATGTCCAAGGCCATAGTGGGAGTGAGTCAGTTTTTTAAGAAGTAATTAGTGTGTATCATTTCCCTCAAGTAATGACTAGTTGAATAACATTTTCCTATGAGTCAACACATGATTCATATATATTAAGTTTATTATATCTAAAAAATTCCCTTTAGATAAAGTCCCATTAGTGTGTGTAGGAAATATATTATTTAATACATAAACAAGCTCTGTCAATTCTATTAATGAGAAAGACCTAACAATCCTCAACAATCTGGGCACACCTTAAATTAATGCTTTGGCACACACTAACATTTCTTAGCACCTCGCATGTCTTGGAACACCTTTTCATGACACTGACGCCCAAGTACATCGTGACATGTGCCAGCAAAATTTAGAACTCTCCTAGCATGTGTTGGCATGCATTTAGTCCCTAGCATGCCCTGGAACACCTTGGTTGAATGCATCGACATACATTAGCACTTGGAACACAATGCCACTTGGCATGTATTGGCACCTATTATTAGTGTGGCTCGTATGCCCCTTTTGAAAAAGATAAATTCCCGACTTATTAACCCCTTTATTGGTTCTTCCTTTTGTTTTTTTAAGACTTCTTGACACATATTGACATACCCTGGCACCCTGCACATCCTTAGCACACGACATGTATTGAAATATCTTGGCACTATTTGGAACATATAATTAGCACACCCTTGAACTCCCAAGCACACTTTCAGACTTCTTAGCCTGCCTTGATATTACCTAGCATGCCTTACCAATCCTTAGCATACCTTGTCACTCCGTCCTTGGCATGACAACTAGCACTCATTAACACTAGTCCCTGGCACACGTTCCTCATATTCATTAACTTCCATGAATTTTGACTTAGTGCTCCCTTAATGTTTTTTCCTAGTACTCCTTAACACTCCTAAACATGCATTAGCACTCTCTAGCACACCTTAGCACTCTTCAACATGCCCTTCCACTTCATAGCATGCATGTAAGGAATATTTTGGCATGCCTTGGTATGATTTGGCATGGTTTAATATTAAATTTATTTGAGATCAACTATTGGAAAGTATATGAGAAGAAACAAAGGAAGAATTGGCACTTAGAATGCACTAATAATTTTCACTTGGCACCTATTTTTGCCTAGTGTTGGTGTGTCTAGCATGCCCCTCTTGGAAAAGGTAAATTGATGACTTATTAACCCCCTTATGTGTTCATTTACTTGTATTTTAACTTGTTTCACCCTTTTGTTTCCTTGACAGTCCGTGGCACACATTGACACACCCTTGCACACCTTAGCATGCCTTATCACTTGGCACATATTAGCATGTTTGACATGCCTTCACACTATCTGAAACATCTTAGCATTCCCTAGCACGCCTTGGCACTCATGTCCTGACAACTAGCCTTTACATTTTTTCATGACTTGGGAACCCAATAAGTTCCTTGGCTACTATAGTTCATGTGAAAATATTGGCTTGCTTCAACCATAACAACTTGACCAATTGCACCTACTACAAGTAGATTGTGCCTTGTTCACCTAAGAACTGCCTATAACTGATCTTATACCACTCATGTCCAAGCCCAACTTTTCCCACTTAATTAGTTACCAAGACAAGGATCAAATGATCTAGCCATGGCCATAAAACATCTAAGCAACATAGCTTACATAGGAAATATTTCACATTTATGTTAAGTTCATATAAATAATAGAACATTAACTGAGAGTTTACAAGAACCACACGATGTACAAGGCACACAAGATATAAGCCAACACAAGTCGAGTACCCCAAAACTTATACACAACAATGTACAATATGCAATTATCTATAATAGTTTAAAACATGAGCATGTAGCCAAAGTGTGCCACATCTCATATAAAAAATAGCTAAGGTAAAAAAAAAATTGTGCCTAGCACAAAGTCATCTCCCTTTGTCTAAAACTGCTATGTTGAGCCCCATATAACAATTGTAGGCTTTCCTCCTATAAATCCTATTATGAAATTATCCTAACATACTTCATCCTTAGCACATTTGAATTCACTGACACTCCCTGGCACACACTCTTATTCGTTCCTTTCCATGCATTTTGACCTATTTATCCCTTGATATGCCCCGACACTCCCTAGCACTCTTCAACATGCATTGATATTTCCTGACATGTGTTAGCATGCATTTTCATTCCTAATGTGCATTCCCTGACCCTCCCTATAAGATATCATGCCATCACAACTACCCTTAATTAATGTTCAACTTGAGAACCCAACCAAGACCTTGCTTGACTACAAGATCTTGACCAAGTTACGATTATTACAACTAGACTATGTTTTTGAATTGTGTAGCTTGGGAGGTACTCCACAAGCCTAGTGAGATGGGTTTGTATGAGTTTGGTCACAAAATTATTTGTGGGCAAAGAATCCAAGAAAAGGGATTTTTGACCCAAGATGGGGTTTAAAATCTAAAACAAAATTAAAAAGGAAAATTAATATTTCCTAAGGTCTAAGTGGATAAAATAGGTAAGTTATAGAGGGTTCCTAAAAGGTATATGAACAAATATTTGAGGCCTTAGGATGAAGGAAAGAACATCAAGTGATAAGGAACTCATTTGATCAAGGGGGTGAATAGAGATGTAGTCCTAAAGTAGGTCGAGTAAGAGGGCTGAGTAAGGGTTGCTAAAGGGAGGCCATGATCATCCTCCAAGAGAAAGGTCATCATGTGAGGGTTCACAAGAATGTTGCATACCTTAATGGTTACCTCGAGCTAGGAAGTAGGATGTCTTATTGTTTATTCTCTTGTGGTAGATTGAGCTTAAGAGAGGTTGCTCATGAAAATTTGGGCATGTGATTTCAATGGTGTTTTGTGCAAAGGCCGCATCAAATTCTGAAATGTTAAAATTTGCAACAAGAAACATTGAAATTAGAAACCAAAAAGGACAAAAAAAATATGCACCCACATTGGTGAAGAATTTTGATGCACCAGGAGTGAGGAATGTGGGGCACCTAATTTGTTTTTCCCTTAAATAATTTGGACAATAAATTGTAATTTTATCTCATAACAATTTGTGTCAGTTAACTAAGTCATAATGATTGAGTTAGCTCAAGACATTTGAGTTGAGGGTC
This sequence comes from Pinus albicaulis, assembly GCA_034641835.2. NCBI lineage: Eukaryota > Viridiplantae > Streptophyta > Pinopsida > Pinales > Pinaceae > Pinus > Pinus albicaulis. Next base: position 1,169,296,113 of record CM076579.1, on the reverse strand, counting down.
TAAGATGAGGCATGTAGAGGGATTAATCTAATATTTTTGGGGTCTAGTCATTGTTGATGCATTAGTGGGGTGCAGATGTGAAATAGTTAACTCAATTTAATGAGTTAAAATCGGTTTAAATAGTTCTAACTAAGTGATGAGCTAGTGAGAGGTTAGCTAGTGAATTAAATTATATTTAATTCACAATGTGTGATCAATTAGATAACTGATAATTTAATATCAATAGCTGCATGCATGCCAATACTGAGGAAGACCCAATTGAGGCAGAGGTTAAAGGGAACATAACTATCAATTGTATTTATACAAAATTTCCCATGTGCAATTATAAAATCATTGGGATGCCATGATGGATTGTGCAGTCAAGGAAGACTGATTTTCCTAATTAATAGGGAGTTAATTCCCTAGGAATTGCATGAGAAAGGAAATTTGAAGGAAGTTTGAGAATTGGTTAAGTACTAGACCGAGTTTACCTAGATCAGCGGGAGACAATTGGAAAAGTGCTGGAGAATCTCATGAGAGATTAAGAATTGTATTATTTCATGATTCCTTGACTTAATACACAATAGAGATAGAGATGTTTTGAGTAGTTTCTTTCCCCATATACATCTTGTGTTGTGTGATTGATAATTTATTTCTCTTACTTATATGTGATTGTAAAATCATGTTTTTTTTCCGAAAGTTGTAGGAAGGATTCAGTATCCTTTTTTAGTACATTACAAGATCAGATTGAATCTCGTTGGTTAGATTTTCTATATGGTATTAGAGAAGGAATTTTTTGGGCGACGAGTTTGCAAAGAATATCTGAAGATTTTGGTGTAAAATTTTCAAATAAAAAAAACATATTTGGACTCCTTGCGAAAAAATACCCAAATGGAAAATCAATTCGGAGCTCGGATGAGGAGATATTGTCGATTTAAAATCAACTCTTTTTTAGAAAATTTTGTAAAATGGGACAATTAAAATGGGCACGAGTCAACCTATATGCACTTGAGGTAACAAATGAATTCAAAGTTTTAAGGAGCAAAGCAGGGGTTAAGGACTTGGTTGTTGAGAGGGAGTAAAAATTACCTCTCAACATGCAACCTTAGAAGCAGTCTCAGAAGGTTGTGGAATAGCCACAATTGGAGAAGTAGAGAGGAAACCAATTGGAAGTGTCCACTCAAGAAGAGACCTCCATGAGGGGAAAATTTCGAGCCAGATGGGCAGAGGGAGCACATGCAACCATACCTCCAGGTGAAAGGTGGGGTGATGTCTAGACATAATCCCAAGATAAGAAATGTGGGTAGGGTCCATTGAGATGGTGTGTCTCATGGATCGAACCTAGCTATGAGGAGTCCACAGTACAATAGCAGCAGGAAGGATCAGTTATATTGATGTAGTCAGATATTAGGAAGACTAAAATTAAAGTGACAGATGTCAAATAGTGCATCACAGATCAGAGTTGGCAACAGTGCAAAGGGCACAGATGCAAATGTTAGCAACAACGTAGAGAATCCAGTAGACAGGTTCAGTAGCTAGTAGTAGTCAAAAGACTCTGATGCCAAATGCATTATATTGATTCAGTTGTTTGGAGGATATTTAGTTTTAGGATTTTCAGGTGCAAAAAACACTAGAAAAGTGTTGCATGAAGAATTCCAAAGGTACCAGATCAGGATAAATTGAATTCCTTTCTTGTTGAGAGGGAGTGTTGAAATTTGCAACAAGAAACAGTGAAATTAGCAACCAGAAAGGACAAAAATAAAAAGCACCCGCACTGGTGAGGAATTTTGATGTACCAAGAGTGAGGAAAGTGAGGCGTCTAATTTATTTTTCCCTTAAATAAATTGCACAATAAATTGTAATTTCATCTCATTACAACTTGGGTCAGTTAACTAAGCCATGATGACTGAGTTAGCTCAAGAAATTCGAGTTAAGGAGATCAAGATGGATATTGGTGGCCACCAACCTATTCTACTTGGGCTCTCGCCATTGTATCCTTCAGTTTTTCATTTTTCCTTAATTATAGAAAAATTTACTATTTTTGTTAGTTTTTCTGGTCTTGAACTTCTAGAGCCGTTTTGAGGCCCCAAACAACATTTTTTTGGGCATGAAAGTTTTGGTGATTTCATAGAAATCATGTTATAATTTGTAGTCCTTGGAGAGATATTTCTAACTAGGTATCATCTGCGTCAAACATAGATCATATGACCAATTTACGACCCCAGGAAGTTGGCTGCCCAACTACCCCCAACGGGCCCCATAAACTCTTGTTGTTACATCTCCTCGGGTTAGGGTTTTCTCTTATTTTTCACTAATAAAAATCCCCTTGAGCTTGATTGTAACACAGTTCCGAGGCATGTAGCCACCACATTTCTTCTTAGATATAAGCTACCATCGCCCGAGCTAGTTTGTTTTCCATTCTTTCTGTAAGCATTTTTTAGTATTTGATATTAATGAAATGAAGTGTTATTCATATTTCATCTCTATTTTTATGTTTATTTATGTATTTTATTGTGTTCTTACATATATCCGGATCATGAGGGTATAAGATGAGGCATGTGGAGGGATTCTAATATTTTGGAGGTCCAGTTGTAGTTGATGCATTAGTGGATTGTTGGTGTGAATTAGTTAAATCAATTAATTGAGTTAAAATTAGTTTAACTAGCTCTAATTGAGTGATGAGATAGTGAGAGGTCCACTGAATTAAATTTGATTTAATTCACAATGAGTGATCAATCAATTAGATAGCTGATAATTCACTATTGATATTTGCAGGCATGTCAGTTCCGAGGAAGACCCAGTTGAGAAAGAGGTTAAAGGGAACATAACTATCAGTTTTATTCATACAAAAGTATCCATGCACAATTATAAAGTTATTGGGATGACATGACGGATTACGCAATAAAGGAAGGTTGATTTTCCTAATTAATCGGGAGCTAGTTTCCTAGGAATTATGTGAGCAAGGTAGGCTAAAGGAAGGTTGAGAATTGGCTATGTACTAGACTGATTTTGCCTAGATTAGTAAGAGACAATTGGCAGAGTGCTAGAGAATCTCATGAGAGAATAAGAATTGTATTGTTTCATGATTCCTTCACTTAATACACAATAGAGATAGAGGGTTTTTAAGCAGTTTCTTTCCCCAGATACATCTTGTGTCGTGCAATTGATAATTTCTTTCTCCTACTTATATGTGATTGTGCGATCATGTTTTATTTCTGAAAATTGTAGGAAGGATTCAATATCTTGTTTTAGTACATTACAGGATCATGTTGAACCCCGTTGGTTATATTTTCTACATGAAATAAAAGAGAGGGTTGATACGATCTTGTCTTGTGGTGGTTAGTAGGTCGTAATGTCTGTGATAAAGACCAACATAAATGGAGGAGGGCTTGCACTATAATTTAGAGCTAGAACAGAAGTAGATGCAGGCGTAATATTTACTGAGGTAACCCTATTTTGAGGGCTGACATTGAGATCTAAAGTTCATGTCAAGATTCAGTGAAAGAAATGCCTAAATCTATGGATCGATATGAGCTAGGTCGAGTCTCTTATGGAGGCAAGAGTCGTGTTTTTTTCTATGGGTGGATAGGGTTTTTTCTACAAAAATTAGAAGTACATAAGTATAGTGTCCTAGTTAGGATAATTTACTTGCATGTTTATTTCATAAGGTATTCCCTTAAGACTGTGACAAATTTGTGTAGAAGTAGAGCAGTTGTGAAACATAGAGAGAGGTTTATTTTTGCAATATAGACCGTAGATCTGGAAGATGGTTTGCAGCTTCACTATGTGTGAAGATAACAGATCCAGAGGGTGGAACCTGAGCATAATATTGAACATGCTGAATAAATGTGCCACATGAAGAACAAATTGACATGTAGAGGAGTTGATTTTGGTGGACTATCCACAGAGTTTTAGACAGAGATCAAAAGCAACCTATAAAAAATTATTCAATGGACTGTTAGTGGTTGATTTGTGACCCTAGTTCAGTCATCTACAGATTTATAGAAGGATAATAAAGGGAGTAGTTCATATTTGTTCATAGATTGGACAACAAAGATCAGATTATTGATACATAAGAACAATGATTTTGAGAAGACTCAAACCATTGTTAGGTGGAAGATTTGAAGATCCATAGATGAAGATAATATTGTGGGCCCTAGATTAGTAAAAATAATTTACTGTGGTTGGGAAGATTGATGGTAGTCCAAGTACAGTTGGAGGGTTGTTAGGTTACTGTCAAAGAAGAGCCTTAACTCTTGTACTTGTGAAGGACAACAAGATTGGTAGAAGGGAAGGTGTATAGGGCCTAAGGATGTGCAAACTTTGAATGAATAAGTAGCAGTAAAGTGGGCTAGCCAACTAGCCCTAGCCCTAGTTCACTAGTCCTAGAAACCCTTTCCCTAAGATATAATAAAGAGTGGGACTTGCTTGCCTTTTAAGCAAGGGACTTGATCAGATAGGGAGATAGGAGGGGGATTGAAGGGTTGTGGGAGAATAATAATACTTATGAAGGAAGTTCTCACTCCACAAAATCCTTTGGGAACTTGGATTCCCAAACGGTTCTTGATGAAAGGCCTTTGACACCAAATGGGACCACACGGGGCCAAGTGGACCCAACCAAAGTTCGGAGATGTAATTTAGAAACCAATGATGTTCCTATCCTAGAAAATGTGAGGTGAAATGATCAGGCAAGATTTTTTACTTCGATGGGTCAAATTGATCCTACTAGGTTCTATCCTTGGGAACACCTAGGCAAAACTTGATCCTAGAGCTAGGGCTTGAGGTATCTGGAGATTCCACCATCATAATTGGCCCAAATTTTGAGGAGAGTGAGGGGACCCACCAAAAAAGTTTCCTCTAGGAGATCAAAGTTTTCCTCTGGCTAGATTATTGGGAAATTGATGCCCTAGGTGGCATAATGGGGCTAGACCTAGGGAAAAATGGAAAATTGTGAAAAAAGGGGGGAAAATTCCCACCCTTTTTGAGATACTAGTGCCTAATTTACTTGGGCATATGGATTCAAGGATGATAATGAACAAGAATTTGGTTTCTTGATCAAGGAGGCCCAGAAATTCAATTTCGTCCAATGTTAGAGGAAAACAAAAAGTGACCTTCAAGAATTTATACTTCGTACAAATGGTGCAATATTATTGAGATAAAATTATATCTAAGAAATTTAGTTCATATAACAATAGCCCATACATTAAATAAGCTAAATAGACACATAATTACACATTTCCATCATGCAACAATTAGCCCTAGTTATAGTGAAATTGAACAGTATGCAGCAATAAGAAGAATAGAGTTAAATTTTCACTCACAATGTTAGAGAGTATATCCAACTTGCTTCTCATTTCCAAAAACAAAGCTCCAACATAAAAATAGCACAAATCCATACCTCAAAATGCATGCATCATCCAAAATAGTCCTCCAAGGAAAAATGTGAAGTTCTCTAAAGATAGAGAGATCCCAAGTCAAGTGATGATACAAATGAATCCAACTAAATCCTATTTATATAGTGATTAGGAGTTGATCATTGATAGAGGAAAATTGAGGAGTTTCATAATGGGAGGCAAGAGGACCTACAAGATTTTATGTTCAGGACATGTGGACTAAAAGGGCTATGTGTGGCCACCATCAAAAATTTGTTAAAGTGTTGTCTTGTTCGAGGTAGATTGGTTATCAAAAGACTAACACCAAGCCCTAGTTGTATTCCTTGTATCACTGTGATTGTAAAGGGCCATGATCCTTGGTACAAGAGCTCTAGCCTATTCTATTATAGTTTGTAATTTAATGAGGAACGGTTTTAAAAAGTTAAAAATTGTCATGTGCACTAGTTGATTCCCTAATGTGTGTAGATTTCATTGTGAAAAGTAGATGTGTAGTGACACTTGAGTATGTTTGCATCAAATATTCTAAGACCAAAACCAAATTCTCATATGTCGTGGAAATTCAACATATGCCTTGTTCACCTAAGAACTATATGTAACTCATCTTAGGCTACTCATGTATAGTCTCAACTCATCCCACTTAACAAGTTAGCAAGACAAGGCTCATCACCTCCAACTATGGTTGTAAAACAACTAAGAAACACATTTTATATATTGACGTACCATAGCACCTTGCATGTCTTAAATGCCTTGGCACTATGTGGCATGTGTTAGCATCCCCTATATTCCTTGGCATGCTTTTACACACCCTAACGAACCCTAGAACTTCCTGACACACCTTGGTAGTTTAGAATACCTTGGCACTTCCTAGCATATAACCTTGTCACTCCCCCCTTAACACACCTATAACTCATTGACACTCCCTGTCACACACTCTTATTCATTCATTTCCATGAATTTTGATCTAGTGATTCCTTGTGATTCCCTAACACTCGTTATCATGCATTGGCACACCCTAACACATGGCACATCTTGGCATGCCTCCCTAGCACTCTAACATTCCTTGGTGCTACCTAGCATACCTTGTCACTCTCTCCTTAACACACCTAGAGTTCATTGACACTCCTAGTCATAGACTCTTATTCATTCATTTCGATCTTCCATGCATTTTTATGTGTTTCCATAACATTCCTTAACACCCCTTGGCATCATAGAAAATTTTACGGGCGAAGTTTAGCCCATGGGTGAAATTTAAGGGATTTCCTATTTTGAAGGGGCGAATTTTTAAATTACATTAATTTTCAATAGTTTCAATAATTAGCCGAGAAAATATCCAAAAAATAATTTATTATTATATTTTAGCCCATAAAAAAATAGGGAGGATAAACCTTCCCAGCCCTATTCGCCTTGTTTGTTTGTAAAATTTTGTTCAGATCGCCCGATTTCTCCATGTTTGTTTGTAAAATTTTCTTCAGATCGCCCGATTTCTACAAATGGTATTGGTTATAGGAGACTGGTTATAGGTATTTCGCCCTCTCCGTTCCTTGAATATCAAGTTCGCCCTGTATTTGTATTTTAGGGCGGCCCAGGCGTTGGCAGTTTGTTCTTGAAAGATTAATTTTCGCTACATTTTAGGCTAGAACAAGGTAGAAATCATGGTGAAGGCTTGATTTCCTGTTGGATTTTTCATTTGCAGGTTAAGAAACCATGGTGAAGGCTTATCCCACCGTAAGCGAGGAGTACCACCGTAAGTGAGGTGTACAAGGCTGCCATTGACAAAGCCAAGAGGAAGCTCAATGGGCTCATTGCAGAGAAGAATTTTGCGCCGATCATGGTTCGAATCGCATGGCACAACGCTGGGACTTACGATGTCAAGACCAAGACTGGAGGGCCTTTCGGGACGATTAGATACGGGGCCGAGCTTTCCCATGCTGCTAACAACGGTTTGGAAATCTCCGTGAGGCTCCTGGAGTCAATCAAGGAATAGTTCCCCATAATCACCTATGTTGGTACTTATTTTGGCTAGTGTGGTGGCTGTTGAAGTGACCGGAGGACCTAAAATTCCATTCCATCCCGGAAGAGAATACGAGCCTGAGCCTCTAGAATAAGGTCGCCTTGTTGATGCTACAAAAGGACTTGATCATCTGAGCGATGTTTTTGGTCACATGGGGTTGAGGGATAAGGAAATTGTGGTCTTGTCTGGTGCCCACACCTTGGGGCGATGCCACAAGGAGAGATGTGGGAGAGATCTGGTTTTGAAGGACCATGGACCTTGGACACAACTGCATGAATTTTTGCACTGACTTGAAAGACGTTACTTCTATGAGGTAAGAACAATATTTCCTGAAATATTGTATGATATTTGACAATAAATTTACAGATTTTGTCACTGCCTAATACCATTGAATTTAAGTTCATTCACTGTTTCATGCAGGCATATTTTGAGGCCAATCTACATTTTGTTCGTGTATGGTAGTAGAATAATATTTCCATAAGATAGAGATTATCTCACGCTTGTTTGATATTACATATTTTTCTTCCTATCGATTTTTATGAGCTGATTCCTCATATGAATGCTTGCAGTTTGACAGCGGTAACGTCACTTTTGGAAAAGTATAAAATTTATCCAAAACAAATTGGTCGTTTGGAAGTTGGTAGTGAAACTGTTATTGACAAGAGAAAGTCAATAAAGACATGGTTGATGCATATTTTTGAGGTTTTTTCCCCAATTCACTAAACTCATTATCAAAATAGCTTTATAGCTGCTTTATGGAATTCAAAACGATGATAATTAAAAGCCTACATGACTTCCATCTTTGTCTTTGAAAAGATAGTTTAGAGGTATGCAGGTTTTCAACCTTCCAATGTCAGTATGCTCAAGAAAAGTAAATCATGGGATCTTAGCTTCCATCAACTTTAATTTATTTCTATATTTTTTCCGCAGTCAGATTATTTTTAAAACATATTGTTAGATTATGTTTGCTGCACATTTAAGGTAGGAAAATTCATTTTGAATATGGATTTCGCAATTAATGATTTTCTGGTTTCTTCATCTTTCACTTTTAAACCTTGGAGAAGAAAGGAAGAACAAATTTCTACTTAGGTGAAGACAACCTATATTTTAAATGGTCCCAGATCTTTCATTACACTTGTCTAGGTTCAATTTAATACCCCATCTTCTGTTTGGCTTTTGTTCAGATGTTATTCATTCTACAAGGACTTACACATCTCCCTAATGAATGACTGTTGTAATGGTTGCAAGTCATTTTCTCTTCCTTCTAGTTTCCAAGCGACATTCCATATTCTATTCAGATTTTGTTGAATTGATTTTTGTGAGGATTTTCCCATATCTAAAATGATGGGCTGCCTTAGTAATCTCAAACCTTTCCCTCTTTTGTAGGTTTAATGTAATATACCATTATCTGCTCAAATTTTGCTGAAATGTTTTTTTTATTCTTTGAAGACTTGGACATCTCCTTAAAGTTGGCTTGTCTTAAAGAAATCCATATTTTCAAGCAATCATCATTTGAGAGAGATGCATTGGTTTTTATGTCCAGCTAGTTCTGCAGATACTCAACAACACTACTCAGACATTCCCTATTATGATGTGTGCTTGTGTCATATACTAGTCAGTCCTAATGAAATGAAAACTAAGATTGTTCCATATCTATGAGACTGGCCATTACCACAGCGACAAGGTTAGGGTGAAAATAAATGGCCTTCTATAAAATTACAACAAATAAGACAATAGATTACCTTGTCACAATTATTACAGTCTTTTTCTCAAATTCAAAATTTTCTTCTACTCTTCTTATTGAAAATTTAAAAACCTAACATTTGTTGCTACCCTATCCCAACTTTCCTGGGTTGTGTGAATCTTACTTACAAATCCATTTTAGCACAATAGGCTTACTAGGGTTGAGTTTGCAGTGGTGATTGATTAGCTTATGAAATCTCAACTGTTTTGCTTGAGGCACTGAAAAAATACATTATTCATGAGTACTCATATTTGCCACAAGCATAATGGTAGATTTCATATAAAATTAAAATCAAACACACTAGAAATTTCCTCGACGTCAATGTTGGGTTCAAATCATCCAAGATTATATTTTTACAATGAAAGCTACTTCAATTGGTTTTGATTCTTGAATCAGAAAAAAATATATCTTTGGACATCTTCACCCTGAAAAAAGGTTCATCTCATATCAAGGAAGATGGACCCCTCATATCCAACAGATCATATGCTTGGATTTATAGTCATTATCATATTTTTATGTCTCATTTGATATAGATCTGATGTTATCATCATAGAAGAAAGTAAATTTTAAATACGGCACTGATCTTCCCTTCAATTTTTTATTTTTTAAACGATTTTTTCCCCTGTAAATAGTCATTCCAGTGCTAATTTTCCTTGTTTTGTAAATTTTACAGAAGTGTGGTAATACTGAAATTGAAGGTGTGGACTCAACAAATGCATGCTATGGAGGAACTGCAGCCCTGTTTAATTGTATTAACTGGATTGAAAGCAGTTCTTGGGATGGAAGATATGGTCTTGTTGTAGCTACAGACAGTGCAGTATGATCTGTTCTCTCTATTATGGGTTTTCTTGCAGTTTGAAGAATATATGCTTAGGACATTTGAAATTATACTTTTATGGAATGCATGCATTACTGAAATATACTTATAGGCATAACCCGACATTGGAGCTTCATACAGAATAACCAGAGTTGTTAAGAAACTGTTCGGTGGTATTTAGAATATTCAGTGCTTTAGATTTCATTGATTATATTCTTGCATCAATAGTCATTGTTACTTTTCTTTATCCAGATCAGCTCTTACCAGTGTTTAAAACAGAATCATGATTGTATCGATATTATAATACCCACCAAAAGAAGTTATGTAGGATATTGCCTTGCTGGAAAAAGATGCTGGTATCTTTGCTTAGAGTTTTAGGAAGGGGATCGGATTATCTACACTTCCAAATTTTTACAGTGTATATGATATTTTGAAAATATTCTGGAAATGATCTTTTATTTCAAATCAAATATCAGCTACCAATTATTATTTATGCAAATATTTGCATTCACATTAGAAGAGATCTATTTTATATTTGAGCAGTGGTCCTAAAGGAAGCTAGTTGTAAGAGGTTTGAAATAGTGTATAAACTCATGAATATACAATACAGAGCTGAGGTGACCATCGGTAGACAAAATGATGCTCTGCTTTTAAGTTTTAATGGAAATTCATTGAGTTGGCATTTTTTATACTCTTGTTATGATTTTGTTATTCACTAGGATTGTACTAGAAGCATTGCTTACTATATTAGAAGATTGACATTTTATTTTCTTGTTTAAGGTCTATGCTGAAGGGGAAACACGACCTACTGGAGGAGCAGCTGTTGTTGCAATGTTGATAGGGCCTAATGCTCCAATAGCAATTGAGAGCAAATACAAGGGAACACATATGGCTCATGTCTATGACTTTTATAAGCCTAATCTGGCTAGTGAATATCCGGTTCACTTCTTTACTCTTGTGTTTTTAATATGTCACTCTTTCCTGTTACATGAGCTATTTTATTGTTTGCTATGTTGATTCACCATGTAGAATAGAGATAGAAGCTTCCAATCTAAGTGCTATTTTAGTTCAAGCTTACCTCTGTTTTTTTTTTAATTCTTTTATCTGTTTCTGCTTGTTGCATTTCTGGTCTAATAAAAGTAGCACATACCAAAGCTCTCAGATTTTCAAGCCAAACATCAATCCTACATCCATGCAGTTTTTGGTGTTTAAGCCTATTGTTAATATTCTACAACTCTAACTAGTTTCACTGGGGTAAATACATTTCGAGTTAGAGAAATGCTTGTCCATTTTAGGTTTTATTTCTTATTCTCTTGGAATCCCAGAGATGCTAAACAATTGTGTTTCTTGTTGTTTCTAATCAATGACAGCTAGAAGCTAAACATCCTCAAATACACAACTCAATCAGAAAGTTCTAATGAGGCAATTAAGCTAAGACAAATATGATGAATCTGATTTGGTGTGCAGTTACAGTGATTAGAAGTTAAAATGATAGACCTCTTGTGGATTTGCGAAATTTCATTTGCATTGTCCTTGTTTTTAGCTTCCCTACTGTGTTGGCAAAGGTCCTTGATAGCTTTGAACCCAATAAAATAAAGCCTAGAACCTTCTCACATTGAAGCATATTCATAAAAAGAGTAAAATTAAAAATTATATGTCATAAACTATAAGAAAAATGAGTTTTTGAGAATACAAATTTGAATTGAGGAATGGATTCCCCATTCAGATTTGGAAGCACGAAGCCCAATTTGCAAAGAACAAGCAGGATATATGAATTGGGTAATTTCATTTTTTGACGATATTGGAAATTAAACATTTCTGTACCTTAGTAGATGTGAATAATATGCCCTTGTTATCTTGCAAAACAAGTCTAATGTAGGTCTTTTGATCTTTATGTGTGTCCTTCATATCCATTGGCAGTTTATTTTTTAGAAAATATATAGTTGAAAACATAAGATATGAGATATCCAAAGATTCCTTAATCTTTTTTTGTACGAATTTAAAATGAAATGTTGGTGAATCAGGTTGTAGATGGGAAGCTTTCACAAACTTGTTATTTCATGGCATTGGATTCATGCTACAAACGGTTTTGTAATAAGTGAGTTTCTGCATCACATTTTTACATTCCAGTTTCATGTGGAAGTTTATGAAGGGCATATGACAGTTGTCTGGTAGCATGGTTGGCTCATGTTGAGGTTTCATGTTTGCCTTTTCCAGGTTTGAAAAGGAAGAAGGAAGACAATTTTCTCTTCTAGATGCAGATTATATTGCATTTCATTCTCCATACAATAAGGTATTTTCCTATATTTAGATATGAAAGTATCATCTTCAATCACAAATGGAAGCATATTATGGATTTTAGTCCTTAATATATTGCAATGTACTTAAAGAATTGAAAGTAAGCATATAACTTCTGTTGAATAAGCTTTGTTATATGTGATGCAGCTTGTACAAAAGAGCTTTGCTCGCCTGTTGTTCAATGATTTCTCAAGACATGCCAGGTTGGTTCTGAATCTCTACAAATTCGAATTGAGTCCCCATTCAGTTTACAATATTTGAAATAAAAATTGCGATTATTGTTGGTTGCCAAAATGAAGAAGTCGAATATAAGTGAGAAACAGAATTCAACTTGTGTCCTCTGCAGAGCTTGGACCTCTGGACATGCTATTTCCTAGAGTTAAACCAGCATTTTATAATCTAATTTTTACAGAACTTGGTTGTGATTTATTGCGCCTATAGTTGTGTACGAAGATTTATCTATTTCCCTTTAACAAGTTCAAGGACATCTTTCCTTAGCTCATGTCCCATCCCTGTTTGGTATCAATGGTTTGTTTCATTGGTGTCCTCTTACATATCAGATGGAAAAAGACTGGTTATTAAAGCAAAATATTTTGCGATACATCTTACTGTCCTTGTTTGTTAGGAAGCTTCATACTCTTCAAATAACTGTCTTGAACTTGCATTTGGAGATGCCACTTCAGCATCCTAGAAATTCATTGTGTTGTCGTTCATTTTTCAGCACATGGGTATTGTAGGAAAAGAAAACCATATGATATGATCTACGACCTGGGATATTTGGCAGTATTAAGATTTCCACCGGCTTCTTATTCTCCTGCTATTATCTGTTTGCCTGGCGATTTTCTATGATCTTAGTATGTGAGAAGTGGTGAGTATCCAGGAAAACTAGGTTGTTGATGAAATCAAGATTTCAAGCTGCTTCAATTTTCTTGCGACTTTGCAAGTACTGCAATTTAGAGTCTTTCCTCCAGTTGACTTGTAACTACTTTGTTTTTTTAATTATTCAAAACCAAGGATCGAATATTTGTATTTCATTGTGCTTATGCATTTTTCTGTTTGTGTGCAATTATGTAATTTTTTCTGTTTGGTACATGTCACTTTTGTTTTATGTGTTCTTTGAATATTTGAAACATAATGTGTTTTGCAAAGCTTGTAGAACAACATATAAATTACCTATTCATTAAAGAAATTTCCTCATAATGCAACAAAAATTGTAGATATTGAAAAGGAAAGTACCATCTTTTATGATTTCCAAGCAAATCAAGGAATGAAGGGTCTTTTATGTTTCTTTAAGAAAATCAAGGTTTTTGAATCTAGACCAGTATTTATGCATTTATATGACTAGCTCTTAACTGGGACTGAAAGCCTCATTTATTTTGTGCCTGAGAAGTTCATGTTGGTTTAAAGAATCAATCCCCTTAAAATGAGTACAACTATTTCATATTTAAATATATCTTCGTTTGGGTTGCTTGTGAAGGTCAAATTTACAAATTATTAGATATGTTTAATACAATGAAAATGATGCATCTTGTCTGGTTTCTATCATAGTCACCAATGTGTTTTGTGAGGCTTTTGGAAGATTTGATTTATGATCATGCAAAACAACAAACTAAGTGTTTTGGTGCTTTCTATGTGTTAGGTCTGTTGGAAAGGATGCACAAGAGAAGCTAGAACCCTTTGCTAGCTTGTCTGAAGAAGATAGCTACAATAGTCGTGACCTAGAAAAGGTATGTTCATGTTCCTTACTCTCCTTTTATATGCAGAAGAATGATAACCTTTTTATCTTTACCTATATATTTCTCAAAAATTATTTAAGTTTCCTGCTTCTTTAGGTTACCTATTTGCTTTGGTATTTCCAGGTTTCTCAACAGCTTGCGAAGCCATTGTATGATGAAAAAATTCAACCATCAACTTTATTGCCAAAGCAAGTAGGCAACATGTATACAGCATCTCTCTATGCAGCATTAGCCACCATTATTCACAACAAGCATGAGACTGGAGACAATTTTTGTTGTTTAAAATGTGTTTTTGAATGTATAAATAGATTCAGTGCCCTGCAAAGCTCTGGGGCACTTGAATTGTGTAGATTATAAAACTCAAACTTACAATTCCACGAATAAGGTAGAAATGTTTATGAATAAGAAATGTTTAAAACTCAAACTGCCATGCCTGGTAGAAATGTTTATGAATAAGGTATTAGAACATAACTCTCAATTCCATTTGATGACCAATTAATCATGGTTTGCTCTTGCATTGTTTTCTGAATATGTACATGTGGTTGTAGGAGATCAGAGTGGAGGAGATCAATCTATAAATAGCAGGGGTCCTTGGTTGTGGTGATAGTGGGCCATTGTCGTATTGTTGTCACTTAGTCTAGTAGTTGTCCCGTAGGTTTCCCCCCTTAGGGCCCTGCTAGGTTTTGTGGTAACAAGGTCAATGGGGCTGCTAAGTACAAAAGTATCAACATATTGTTGGTGAGCAAGAGCCACTCATATATGGACTTGACATCATCACAAAAGATGCTAAGTTTGACTCTTACAAGCACAGTGCTAGTTTGAGTTACTCTTATACAAAAATTAGACTTTTTAACAAATCTCTAAATCATGGAATACTTTAGCAAACACACTATGTTTGGTCAAGGTTTGATTACATATACTAAGGGTTGAATGTTGTACCCCCCCCTTATTCCTCATTACATTTCTTTCATCTTTTGTTGGGTCCGACTTATGCTGCATTGTGTAGTGGTAATGCCTAGGTATTGGTAACAGCAAGATCGTAATATACAGGAGCAAAAGTCTCAGGAAGCTTCTTTTCACTTTGTGTCAAGTATCCATCACCTATCAAGAGGTGGGAATCCGTTTACACATTTTTGGCATGTAATCACCCAGCCCAACTTAATGGACATGACAGCTCAACTTCTTATCAACATCTCCCTTGCAGGATAACACCAGTGAATTTTTCTAGGAATCAAACCCTGTCGGGGCTATAACACTACCCTACATTCACTGACCCAACTATCCTCTTGTGGCTAATATATAGGAATGAAAGGGAAAGGCAATTGGAAAAAGGTATTTTGGAGTAGCAAAGTGCAACACTTACTAAGCCAGAGCTTGGAGGTATTAACACTTCGTAATTTACACTTAATACTTTAATTATTGGATGATAAATCACATGAAGTTTCAATTCACTTGATAACATAAAAAAAATATATGAGTCTTGTTTCTTTGTACACTGCTGCAGTTATTTAAAATTTTTGTATATTTAACATACTCTACAGCTATCATATATTTTTCCCATATAATAGTCTCTGTCAAAAAGGAAGATTACATAGTTACTCCCTTGCAGACCTCACGGCTTCCTCTGAAAAGGTAATAGTGAAATTTATTACATCAAAATTAGAGTATAATTCATAATCATTTTCATTTCATTTTAAAACTAGAGGTTTGTGAAACTTACCATACAGCACAAAACTTGTAAAGAACTGCAAAACTCCGGCAACAAAAGAATTGTCCTTATTAAATCGAGCAGACTCTATACTGTTCTTGCCATGTGCATCATCAAGTCGCAAATATGTTTGGTTCTTGTAGTCCTTGGACATCAAGATAGAAAATGCACAACTGCTAACAAGTGACAGTGTAATAAGAAGGAATAGCTGGAATATAACCAATTTGTCTAAGCGCTTCTCTATCCTACTGTGTTTTGAGGGTGGGTCTGTTGAGTTCATGATGATCTTAGTTTCATGCCCAGTAAACAAGACTGCTCCATATACAAAAGAAGTATTCTTCAACTTTGAACCACGTAATAGGACTTGCATAGGACTGAGATTTAGTACCATGTTTTGCCATAAGAGATTTCCCACAAAAGTATAAATAGAGGGATTTGGTAGCTCACACTCAACAATAGCATTAAATTCTTGAAACATGGAACTGCTGGTGAAGTTCCTGGTTTCATCAAGACATTTCCTCAGTTTTAGATTTGTCTCGCCATCTAAGTTCATGGTCTCAACGTAGCATATTCCATCAGAATCACTTGAGGATATAAAAAGAAGATCAGCTGGGAAAAACTCATCACGGTTGACCTTTACAATGTTTCCAACCTTCACATCCTTCCAGCGACGTGGTTTGAACTCTTCATTTTTCTCCAACACTTGTACAAGGCGGTTATTGACATCCTTATCAGCCTTGCCACGACGTACATCTTCAATTGCTTCTTTAGTCATAGCCACTCCAATGACAAAAACAAAAGGTAAAATTTCTGAATATCTATTGACTGGTGAGACTGGTGTGAGAGTAATGGCTACATGAAATGCAAAATAAATATTTGCAACTCTTCGAAACTACTCAAATAGTCCTTTAGGAAAGAAAGAATACCATGTATACTTAGTGGTTGAGACAATATTATTAGAGTATTTTCCACTTTCATCTCTTTTCTCATTTATATGAACAACCCAACGGTCTACTAGATTTTTATCTTGGTGTCGAAAGAGATTATGGAATACATGAAACATGTTGACAAGATCTGTGGCTTTTGAAGGAAGACTAGTTTAGACTGCAGAGCATGATACCCACTATTTCTGTATATGTAACCACTGCCATATTCTCAGATCTATGAATCAACTTATTAGAACACTGGAAGCCAATTTTCAAAATTAAACATAAAAGATCATTGTAACATGCCTATATCATATTGCAAACTTCCAAAGACAATCCATTGTCTCTAATGAAAACTACCAAAGTGAGATTCTCAAGCGCTACTACAGAATTTTAAATATTAAAGTGGTTCAACTCGAAAAACAATGATTGTCTGATACATAAAACTTGGAACATTTTAGCAAGAACTCGAACTTTGTACTTGAGAAAAATAACTTTTAATAGATAGAATAGTCATCTCCTTTTACTCAGTCAGCACACTATCCACCAATGATCCTCTAGCATCCTCTCAGACACATCTGTACTGAAAGAAGTTGTTCTAGATTACCTACTTTGAATAATATTTTTTTTTTTCTTCTTTTTCTCCTTTTTTTGTTTGTTTGAAGGAATCGGAAACTGGGCCAGGCTTGTACGTGCGTGACACAAGGTCAATTCCGACTTCTACCACTATACCTCTAGGTGAACCCATGCATGGGCACGCACTGCCCACAAGACTTTCAGGGGGGATTTGAACCTCAAACCACACACTTCACAAAGACTTCATATCATGGCAAACGCCAATTGAGCTGCCCCCATAGGAGCTACTTTGAATAATATCAATAGGGCATAAGCTAGGATAATAATCATTATTATGTATGCAAAGACTGCATATGTATGCATTGGTTCAGACAATAAATAATTCAAGTCTCTGTTACAAGAGAGCTTCAGGCTCATAAACCAACCAATGGACTAAAGGGCCAGTAAACCTTCACTTGAGACTTGAGCTAATCCAGTTTGTGGCCTTAGTAAAAAATTGATCTAATTAAAGTAGCACATTACAACATTAGTCTCAATCATCATATATATCAATTATTCGGCACCAACATCTGTTGAAAGCTAACTGTTGTGGGCCATGTGGTGATGTCATATGAAATAGTTATTGCCAATTGAAGTTTGGTCCAAAGGTGCATGACTTGGAAACAGATCAGCCTCGGCAAGCCCTTCCTTCGAGCCAAGTTGGACTCAGTCACAAAACTTAAAGTCAACTCAGAAAAATAAATATCTGTGTGAGAGAGAGAGAGAATCCATGCACAACAGTGGAAATCTAAAGAGACATACCAAATAGGCAAGTTTGTTGATTTCTACCGCATCTGAATGTCCAAATAGGAAATTCACATCGAGTTACATAAAGTTCCATGATACATGACACATAAAACATGAAGCTCTAAATGGCCTCTAGAGTTAAGAACTCGTCAATCTCTAATCTAAATAGTAAAATTAAATACTCTATGATGACACATCACGATCATCATAGGCTGCTTCCTCGGGAATGTCCAAATCAACGTTATCAGAACCGAACTGGTGACTGAACCGAAAAACCTTGTGGACCCGGAACCAGTTGGAACCGGATCGAAACCGGTAAAAAACCAGAAGAAAAAAAACTGGTTTACCAAAAACACATTAAGTATTCATATTTTAAATAAAAACATATATATTCATGTGCATCTGTAATGTCCCTTCCTAAATTTTCCTAATGTTTGGGAAATACATTTTTGTCAATTTTGAATTAATAACTTAAAGTACCTTTTTGTGGCCAACTTACGAGGAAAAGAATAAATTAAAGTGTTAGTGGAGGATGGGACCCACAAGGATAACATACTGGAGAAGAAAGCAATTCAAATTCCCTTGGGAAAATCTAATTGGTAGAGGGACCCACAAGTTTTGCATGGCCAGCACTTATAAAAGGAAGATTTGGAGAAGGCATGGGCATCATTTGCACATTCAGAAAATTGAATTTCCTTAGCTATTTAGTTGAGGCAACGTTGTGTTGTTTAGAATGGGAGCTTCCCAAGGAGAGAAGCTCATCCCTTCTCCGATGGACTTCGAGTGCCACTCAAGAAGGGATTCTTCAGTATTTTGTGATCAGGAGAGGCAGCGTTGCAAATCCCACGCATTCCTAGAGCAGCTGGGATGCAATGAGAGTTGGGACTGCATAGTAAAGGAAATCAGTTTTCGTGGGAGAGCTAGGTTGTGAAGAAAATCATCCAGGGAAACTACAGGAGGAATCATTGAGGAATTCTAGGAGTGTTGGAGCAGCTTCAGACCCTGAGAGACCAGCCATACACAGTTCCTTCCAGTTATTCTGCAGAGACTACATCATCCACCTAGTGATTGCACAGTCATAGGAGGGCAGCAATTTGGAGCAGCATTTGTCGGGGCGGGTTAGCAGCTGAGGAGTTGGGGGTTTGATTGGAGATATATTTCAAGAGGATTGCTGGTATTTTGGAGGGAAAAAATCTACAGCAGCAACTACAGTAGCAGAATTCGAAATTGAAAAAGGGCCAAGCAGAGAAGGGTCCAATTTTGAAGGTTGGAGGTTGGTGAAAAGATTTCTGGGTTTTGGGCAAGGATCACCTTCTCAATTTCCTCGAATTTTCTGGGCATTATTTAGTGGAAAAATCAAGTGCCAAAGTTAGCCAGCAGTTGTAGAAAGCCAAGAACAACGCAATTTTCAGGAAAGCAGAGTATTGTAGCAGTTGTACCTTTTGATGTTGATCACCTGAGGCTTGTAGCTTGCCTTGTGCAAGCCCAGGTGCACTCATTCCATCTCATATTGTACTCGAGCTGATTATATTAATAAAATTGGCTTTTTGGGCATATTTTCTTGTATTTGTGTTGCTAAAGTAAAATTTATGTGTTAAATTTATTGCATGTTTCCTATAGCACTATAAATTTTATATTTGGAATATTACAGTGGTATCAGAGCATGTTCTTTGCCAGGGTGGGGAACAAGAGCAGGTGATGCCACAAAGATACCAAGGAGTAGTTTTCCATAGAGGTCGTGGCAGAAGCAGAGGTAGAGGCCGTGGGAAAGAAGGTATCCCAGACCCATTTTCAAACACAGAAATAGAAGCCAGGAGGGTAGGAATGGACCAAAACGATGAGGAGGAGTAGCCTAGGCCAAGGGTCCAAGACCAGATCTTAGAGGAGCTACTAAGAGCAAATTAGCAAATGATGAGACAAGAGTAGATCATGATGGACATGATGGTGCAGGTGATGGGGTTGCATGTGGGTGGAAGGCCAGATGGAGTAGCAGAACCTCAAGGTGATGGAGGTTCCAAAGCGGGAGGCATTCGTACATTCCAGCTCCCGCACACTCCACAGCATGGGCAGGCTGCATACCTTTGATGCCAAACTTCGTAGAGGAGCCAGAGCCTGAGAGGGAGCCAAATCCAGTTGAAGATATAGTGCACTAGGTTGCATCCGGCATCGATTAGTATGAGGGATTGGATGCCCGGACAGGTGATGTCCCTTGGTGAATTTATTCACCTAAAGGAGAGACGTACCACGGGGGTTGGTCATTATTTCAGAGGAGGATCATCCAGCCATTAGGTGTCAAGGTTGGTGGGGAAGGTCACACTTCAAAATTTCGATGGGGGAGCAAAGAGTTCATCACGAGCATGGATACAAAAGTTGGACACCTATTTTCATTTGAACTCGATGAAGGAAGCAAATGCCATATGATTTGCCACCCTCCACTTGGAGGGAGATGCCCAAGAGTGGTGGTACCATGGGCTTATCACACTTGGACATATCGACATCACTTCATACCAGGAGTTCACCCAGAGGTTCTTGGAGAGATTTGAGAGGAAGGATCTGGAGCTGCACTTCAGGGAGCTAGCCCACTTGAGACAGACAGGCAGCGCAGAGGCATTCGTCACTGAGTTTCAGAGGCTAGTCATGATGGTGACAAATATTTCTGAGAGTCGGTTGATCATGTTGTTTGTATAGGGGCTTGTTGGGCCACTGCGTGGATAGGTGAGGGCCTATAAGCCCACATCACTAGAGGATGCCATCTCTCGAGCTTGGGATATGATTGATGCAATGCCCAAGAACAGGGCTTTTGTTCCCACGAGACCCACAACCCCACAGGTTAACAGAGATACGTGGCCACTACAGAGAGATGGAGCGTGGACAGTTGGATGATGAGACACGGAGGGACCTCAGGAGGAGGAGATTGTGTTTCACATGCCAAGAACCTTGGGCACCAAGGCACAAGTGTAACAAGGGCAAGGGCCATTTCAGTGAGGTGTTCTCGGATAGTGAGCCAAAGGAGGAGGAGACAGAGATAGTGGAGGAGTCGAGGGATGAGGGTGGTCCATTGGGAGCAGGAGGGCCACCACCACCCCCACATGAAGGAAGACTGTTTGCCCCAGTAGAAGGATTTCTTGCTTGACTTCGGGGTGTGCCGAAGTACCTGAAACTCATATTCAGGGGGACCATTCAAGGGCAGCGTGTGTAAGTTCTGGTTGACAGTGGAGCCACCCACAATTTTCTTGATGCCCAGATGATGGAGCATAGGGGAATCCAGACAACCACGTTTGAGGGATTCTTCATTCTGATACCGAGAGCCCGAACTATGCAGTGTACGAGATATGTCCCTGGATTGACCTTGCAGATGGAGAACTACTCTCTCACTGATCATTTCTTTGTTGTTGATATTCCGGATACCAATGTGGTGTTGGGAGTTCAGTGGTTGTACACATTGGGGAAAGTCACCACTGATTGAAAGCAGTTGGAGATGGAGTTCAAAGGGCCTAATGGGAGGCCAGTATTGTTGAGGGGGATACACTCTTATCCACTCTTATCCACCTTGAGATTTATGTTCTAATACCTTATTCATAAACATTTCTACCAAGCATGGCAGTTTGAGTTTTAAACATTTCTTATTCTTATACAACATCTCTCTATTCAGCATTAGCCACCATTATTCACAACAAGCATGAGACTGGAGACAATTTTTGTTGTTTAAAATGTGTTTTTGAATGTATAAATAGATTCAGTGCCCTGAAAAGCTCTGGGGCACTTGAATTGTGTAGATTATAAAACTCAAACTTACAATTCCACGAATAAGGTAGAAATGTTTATGAATAAGAAATGTTTAAAACTCAAACTGCCATGCCTGGTAGAAATGTTTATGAATAAGGTATTAGAACATAACTCTTAATTCCATTTGATGACCAATTAATCATGGTTTGCTCTTGCATTGTTTTCTGAATATGTACATGTGGTTGCAGGAGATCAGAGTGGAGGATTTATTACCCATGAGTTGCCATTTTCAGACATCAATAAAGCTTTTAAATTTTTGTTGGTAGGAAATTGCTTGAGATGTGTTCTCCACCTCTAACTCCCACTATAAATTGCTGACTGTTTGTTTTTGACATTTCGATTTGAATGGAATTTGCTCCAATAAAATAATTAGAATGAATAAGATGATCTGTTGAGCATAGTCTCAGTGTTTGTGACAACGATTGATAAATAAATTATAAATTTGTTTAAAATGGCAGTTAACAAATAAATTATAAGCTTCCTAATCGGAGGAATGTACAAATAGTATTTATAATTGTGCGATAGACCATGACATTGTAACAAATATTCGCTTGCTAGTAAAGGATACGTGGGAGGTTGTTGCCCTTTCAAAATGATATTTAATCACTAAATAACAATTATAAAATTGAGAAAACTTGTCATAAGGGGGTCCAGTTATGCGACCATTAGGATTTTATAAAGAATGTTAGACCAGTTATGATAATGACAAACATCTTAGACTATCTTTTATGTAATATTTTATTTTAGTAAATTCTATTATGTTATGGTGGTATGTGGGGATTATGGTTTAAATATTTTAGGATGATGATGACCGTTTTATTTAAATATCCATTTAAATTAATTATGTTGTTTTTGTGGACTTCTTTTTACTAATATTGTCATATAATTCTATTTTAGTAATTTTATTATTTTAGAAATTTTATTATAATATGGTTATGGTTTGATGATGGTAGTTAATATTTATTGGAACTATATTTTATTCATTAGATATTAAGAAAGATAAGGAATTATTCAGTTTTTTTGTTAAATAGTAAAAAAAACATTCTAAGATTCATATAATTTTGATAGATTAGAAAGTTAAGAATGTTGGTATTGTGACAAATATTTTGAAATTGTGATGTAATATGGGTGTACACAAAATATTTTAATATAAAGTGTTTTTCATCTTCAACTCTCTTTTTTTTCTTTTATATTTTTTCCCTCGAAAAAAAAAAAACCTTAAATTTTGTTAATGGTATAAAAATTATATTTTGTAGACACACATAATGTGTGTGCATATAGGATCAGAAAGTACATGATGAAGCTAAAAAGAATAGAAGGAAAAAGAAATATTTTTTTTTATGACTAAGAACTGCAGGGAAAGTAACATCAAAAGAATAGAAGGAAAAAGAAAGATTTTTTTTATGAATTAGAACTGCAGGGAAAATAACATCAAAAGAAACAAAGAAAATTAAGTATGACAACTAGAGCTAATATTTTCATTTTTTTCCTTTTTTGCACTTTTTTCCAACCCTTGGGATTTGGTTCAACAAGAACCAAAGTCAATTCACGTCCCAATTGTGGGACTCCTTTGTTAGAATCCAAGCTCTCAGAGACATGAGCTCTCTTTGAGCCCCTGATTCCATCCAATGTTAAAAAGTCCTTATGATCTTTTCCTTTCTAATGAATGGTGGCAATTTCTTGTTGAACCATAGCGTCCACATTCAGCGTGTCTCCCTATTTGGCCAAATCAATCATTCCTTATTTTTTGAGTTGACTTTCCTTGTTATCTTCTTCAATCAATCAATATATTTTCTTCCTTTTTGAGTGCTTGAATAAAAAAGTAGTCAACCTTCCATGTTTCCTAAAAATCCTCTCCAACCTAAATATCAGTGCTAGTAGTAGCATGAGCAACAAAACTACGCTTAGTAGAACTAGAACGCATTTTCCAAACTGCACGAGAACTATGTCCCTCACGATTCACCATGTGCCATGCTTGGTCTCGGTGGTTCGTTTCCTTCAACTCCTGGTTCAACTAGCATATCTTCATTGGAACCAACACACCGAACTCCACTAGACAACGATTCACCAATTTGTACTAGTGATTCACCATTTGTACTGGTGATTCGCCACTATTTTACAAGATAATATAATCTCGTGAGAGATTCGCCAAAAAATTATATATACATATTATATTATTAATAAAATCGTCTTCCATTTTTCCTATGTATCATGGGGATTCACCCATTTATTATACATATAAATTTAGGGGGTTCTTAAAATTTTCCCTGCTTGGCATGTGTTGGTACACCTAGCACCTAGGACATCTTGGCATGTCTCCTTGGCCTCTAGCATGCCTTAACACTACCTAGCATACCTTGTCACTCCCTCCTTATTACACCTATAACTCAATTACACTTTCAATCACAAACTCTTATTTGTTCATTTCCATGCATTTTGACGTAGTAATCCCTTGTGTTTCCTTGGTAATCCTAGTTAAAAATTCCTTACACGCATTGGCACATCTTGGCTGAATGTCACCCTAACACTCTAACATTCCTAATAACTACCAAAAATTCCTTTCCAGTCCTCCTTAACACACTTGGAACTCATTGACACTCCCTATCACACACTCTCAATTACTCATTTCCATGCATTATGACATATTAGTGCTCCCTTGTTTTTCTCTAGCACTCCATAACACTCCTTGACACACATTGGCACAACCTAGAACTTGGCACATATTGGCATGCTTTCCTAGCACTCTATCATGCCTTAGCACTACCTGTCATGCCTTTTCACTCCCTCCCTATCACTCCTAGAACTTTCTAACACTCCCTATCACACACTCTTATTCATTCATTTCCATGCAATTGAAACTAGGACTCCCTTCTGTTTCCCTAGCACTCCCTAGCCTGCGTTGGCACCACACCCTAGCACCTAATATAAATTGGAATGCCTAACATGCCTTGGAACTTTCTAGCATGTGTTATCACTTCCTAGGATTCCCTACACACCTCAAAACTCCCTAGTTGTCATGCCCTCATAGATAACCTTACTTTTTTTGCGACTTGGGAACCCAACCATGTTATTGAAAAAATAGTATTGTGTCTAGCCCAAAGTCTTCCTTTGTTTGAAACTTCGTTTTCCATCCCCTTTTCACAATCATATTATTTCCTCCTGCAATTCGTATTATGAAATTCTCCTAACACACTTCGTCCATGGGACACCTGAAATTCACTTACACTCCCTGATAGACACTTACACTCCCTGAAAGACACTTACACTCTTACTCTTATGTCATTTTAATCTAAATCACAAGACATAATACTACTCCATTTCTCTGTGGAATTCAATTCACAATTTAGAACATCAATCACAAACATGCAATGAGAAATAACACACATGAACATAGTATTTTTCCAGGGGAAAGAAACTGCTAAAAATCCCTTATGCCTGCTTGCATTAAATCAGATGAATAAAGATGTATTAAAATTTCTTGCTTGCTCTAAGCACAACCTGAAATTGAATAAACTATCTCTCCGCTCACTGAGAAGCTCTGACCAAAACTTAGTCAATTTCTACCACTACTTGAGCCCCTATTTCCTTGTGCAAGTCTAGAGGAATTAGGCCCCTATTATTTAGGAAATTCCTCCAAAATTCTTGCGCAATTTCCTAGGGTTGATCACCTTACCAATACAATTCGTGTACAATCAATATAGTATATAATTAATTGTGCACTGCCTTGGAATATCCACCATAGATTGATGATCACTGAGTTAGACTGAAGTCCCACTACACAAATGGCCTTCCACTAGTTCCTCCAACAGTTAGAACTAGTTTAACTGAAATCAACTTGAAATAACTGACCCTGATTGCTACAAATTAGCAATCACACATGCTTAACTAAGCTCTAACTCCTCTAACTTGAATTTACTAAGCTAAATTAGTGACAAGAGCCATGTCACCTCAGTTAACTACCTCCAAGTTGTCTGTTGATGTGGAAATTCAGTTTTTCTCAATTATACCAAGGAAAAATCAAATTGATATTTTCTTGGTGCATTTTTCAACATTAGGCATTTTCATACTCTAGATAATGTGTTCCCTCAACCAAGCATGGTAACAAAAGTGTTTTTTGTTGATCGCTTTCTTTGGACGAGAATTTTGGCACCCTATAAGAAGTTTGTCGAAACAAAATCCACTCATAAGCTCTTCTTCAAGCATATTTTGGTTCATTTTGGGTTGCAAAAGACCATATTTCTTGAGAGGGATAGTAGGTTCCTTGGTTTTTTCTGGTTTAACCTTTGGTCGATAATGTGCATCTAGCTTGACCAAATCCACTGTCTTCCATCCCTAGATTGATAAATAAAAAGTACTTGATATGATTATTGTAGATGTCCTTAGAGTATACAATTGTGAGGATCCACATACACATGTTGAAAGCCTTCCATATTTTCAACAAAAAATCGACATAGCTCTTCATATTTCGATTTCTCACAAGCCTTTTTAGGTGTTCTTAGGGTCCCAAAAATTGACACAAATTGATGTAGCTATATTCATGGAATAACAGATGAAAATACCTTCCATACTTGGAACGAGGTAAGAAACGCAACCAATTTTGAGGAATGTATCTACCAAATTCAATAATGAGTTCATAATATTTTATAGAAAGTTGCCAACTCCAAGTACAAGTAGATACACAATCCATTGGGTTCCACATAAGTTTCAGGTTGGTGATGAGTTATGGTTGGACTTGCATAAAGAAAAATTGAAAAACTCCCAAAATAAGCTCATAGCATTTTGATACGAGCCTTACACCATGACCAAGGCTATGGGTGAGAATTATTATGAAGATAGTCATAGGATTATTTATATTACTTCAAATGTATATGTTAGGATGATTTATGATTCATAGGGTGCATGTCTAGAAAGAGTTCCTTTAAGAGAATGAAAAATATGATCACACCATTACTTACATAAGTAATTGTGATATCTACCCGAATGACATTAGGTTACTACATAAGACATTTTAAAAGTGACATTTTTATGGTTTTTTTTATATCAGGGTATGTGGAATTATGTTTTTTTTCCAAAGCATTTACATATGACTAAATTTTTTAAATAGTACACCACTCTAGTATTATTTTTCTTACATGATCCTTTTAAGTAGTACACCAATCTAATATTATTTCTCTTACATGATCCTAGGTTATAATTCAAAGCATCATAGGTCCTAAAATTCATGAAACTCTTTTTTTTTTCTCTAAATAATTGAAACTCCCAAGCTTGCTACTCTTGATATTCAAACTTGCACTATTGTTAAGGCTACTTCCTCTAATTGTTATTTTTCCTCCATAAGTAAGTTGACTACGAGGTGGAATTGAACCATTATTAACATGCTAGTGTAATGTTACCTATTTTTATTTAAGAAGCATGAGGGGCAGGGTTCGTATAAGGCCAACTTTTCTATCCTCTAGTGCCATGCCCACTACTTGGTTCTCATCCTCTATTGGCCTTAGGATATGGTTTCACATTAGTTCATTTGATTCTTTCTCATTCGAAATCTCATCCTACATTGCATCCAACCTGATACTTTGTAAATATATCTCTCGTAACCCCACTCCAGTGTGTTTATTAGACCTCATTGAGGTGCCTTGAATACTACTCTTTATTGAGCTATATTTTATCATCAACCCTTTGTTTCACAAATATCTGCTCGCCAACTCACATTTCCCATTGAAATTCTCCAAATCTCTCATCTTCACTTCACTACTCTCTTCCTCGTTAATCTCCTTTTGAAACTCCTCATTGCCTTCTTCATATTCTTCATTTGCTCACATCAAGTTCAACCACCACTCATTACTTATTTCTACTTCCTCAAAACTTATTCAAATTTCTATTTAGCTTTTGTGTCCATGGTCATTTAGTCCTTTGAGGTCTTATCTTTTCCAACCCATTGTAACCCATTACTTAATACAAAATTTTACACCACCATGATCAAAAATTTGTAAGCCATTACTTAGTACAAATTTTTACACCACCATGATCAAAAGGTTAAAGGTTATGTTTTTCGAATATCGAAATTTTTCATTCCCTCGTCTATTTCCCTTGCATTGTATGGTTTTTCCAACTAAGGGAAGAGGAAGGGAACGTCCATGATGTTGCAAATCTGGTCTGATACACTTGGTTGAACTCAAGAAAATGGATTCTCGGTGCCTCAATTGTAGTGATTTCATGATTTCAGCTTACACCAATCGTAGTGATTTAACGATTTCATTTCACAGAAGGAATTTGTCAGTGGACTCAAGAAATTGGTTTTTAAGTGCCTCCAGTCGTGGTGAATTAATTTTACAGAGTCTGTCACTTCAAAAATATTCTATACAAGCGCAATGAGGCACTCAAGAGGTTGTATGTTCAACATTCCACTGAGGAAGATGAATTCAAAGGTGTGGGCGATAATCTGTTGAATATTCTGTTGATTCTCCTCTATACATGAACTATTCCTACAAAAAACAAGCCATATCGCATCATGTCTACCATGCCCAGAATTCAAAAGCTGATGCTAAGCCAAATGAAAGGGGAATTTTCCAACACACCACTTTTTAGATCAATTTGCAAGAACCGTGGGATAAATATCACCAACCAACGAATTGATACATATTTTAAAGAATTTATGCTCATTTTAAACCCTTCTGCGATTACAACCTGAGATGTCATGAGTGTGAGTGCCTCTGCTACTTTGATAGTTTTTAACAATGAATTGGGATTCACCAAACACCACATAGAATCTCTATGAAGCATTAGACGATCTACTAAGAATGGCAAAAAACAAGGAGGCTACATTGGCGAGAAAGGTATTAATTTCTTAAAACTTGTACTCATTTATTAAAGAAAATTGGGGTGATAGGGAGGTTTTTCAATCCTTGACTATCTACTATTTGGATAAAATATAATATATATTTCTAAATTCTAAGATATTGGGTTTAAGAACTTCGGGGAATGGCTTCTCATATGCAACATGTTATGCAAACAATATACATTGGGGTGATTGGGAGCTTTTTCTAGCCCTGACTGTTAAGATAAAATTTACACTAGGTATCTGAATTTGAAGATTTTGGATTTAACTGCTTTGGCTCATGGATGTTTGAAATATGGTATACGAACATAATATAATTGTGGTGATTGGGAGCTTTTTGTAGCCCTGTATTTTTAGTCAGAATTTGGTATGCATTTTTAAATTTATGGAATTTGGGTTTAGGAGCTTTGGTCATGGTGTTTAGATGATGGTCAATATCATTAAGTAGTTACACAAAATAAAAACAACAATATATTAAAAACATTTCCTTCACAAGCTCCAAGGTAGTGTGAGGAGAATATTTTAATTGTGAACCAATCTGCATGCTGAAACATTGCAAAAATAAGTGTGTCTACTTAATATTGCCAATATAAAATGTTTGATATTGTGTAATATTAAAACAACATAATGGAAGAATGTTTTTAAAATATTGGTAACTATCAAGATCACTCAACAAATACAAAAATCAATATGCTTAAGATCATTATGGCCAAACACTCGGAAACTGTGAAAATTTCTGCAATAGAATGGTTTCAGTAAAAAAGCGCCCTAACCTTTAACAAAAGAAGAAATGGTAATAGATACAATGTGCATGAGAGGCATTGAATTTTAACAAATCAGTTAATAATACAAACAATAAATCATCATTCACAATGCAGAGAGAGAGACACAGAGTAGACTAATAGCCTTTTATAGATTCTATTACATCAATGATCTTGGAAAAAGAACGTTCTTGTTGATGCTCTGTGGTGAAAAATGTGGTCATAAAAAACAGAAAGGAGATGAGATTTAAAGGGATTACATACTTTTGTGTATTCTGCTCTTTTTTACTATTTTTCATCTATGGGGCCCCTTTTTTGGTATAAAATTTATGTCAGCTTATTTTATGCCCAAAAATGTTTCATGCTCCAAAATTATTGGGAAGCTTCCCTAACATTTTTGGTTTTCAAAGGATTTAACCTCAAATCCAGAGTAGAAGACGGATTTGCATTTCATGCCACTCAGCTTAAGATATCTTTTGTCAAAGGTTCAAGAAAATAATGAATTGATGTATTTTAATTATTTAAAAATATAGAAATGGCATCAAATCCTCAATTTAATAACAATGGTCAACAAGACTCACGAGTCATATTAGTATATAGGTTAGAACTAGGCATACTAGAAGTGTCTTTTTTGAGAATGATCCCCACTATAGATTTGACACTCCAAGAAAATCTGCTTAGTGCACAACTTGGGATCATGGAACTCCTGTATAGGAGTGCCTTAAGGAATATTACTTCCAAGGCACTCAAAGTGCTCCCTGTTTCTGTTTGAACTGCCATGCTCACCACATGTTCCAGCATTCTCTAGAATTGCTTTGCCCCCAGTTTGGTCCCACCACCTTAGCACTCTCATGGGAGTGTTTTTATCACCATGCTCTAAAAGCACTAAAGATTCAAGAAAATAATGAATTGATGTATTTTAATTATTTCAAAATCTAGAAATGTCATCAAATCCTCAATTTACTAACATTGGTGAACAATATTCTTAAGTAATATTAGCATATAGGTCAGAACTAGGCATGCCAAAGTGTTCTCTTTGAGAATGCTCCCACTACGCATTTGAAACTTGTTAGAAAATATGGCTTTGTGTACACCTTGGGATTATGGTCTCCTGTATAGGAGTGCTTTCAGGACTGTTACTTCCAAGGAACTCAAGGTTCTCCCTCCCTTTGTTTGGACTATGAACTGCCATGTTCCTAACATGTTCCAACATGCTCCCAAACTGTTGTGCCCCTAGTCTCGTCCCACTACCCTAGCACTCTCATGGGAGAAATTTAAAGTGTCATGACCACACTCTCTAACCACTAAGGGTGCTCCATGCCTCTGTCCAAACCTCCCTTCTCCCTACACACTCTAACACGCCCCCTAACAACTCAACTCCCACTATTCCAGCAATCTTGCCCCACCTTGCACTAGCCTCACTCTGTCCTAGTACTCACACCTCATGTCATTCCACACTCCCTAAATCCACACAATTTGCCACAAATTTAGGAAATAAAGTTTATTTTAAATTTTTATTATGCAGGGACCATAGGTGGTTACAAAGTTTAGGGTAAACATGAGAAGTAAAGTAAAAGCCTTCTCCCTCAACATCTTCCATCATTCATTCATTTTGTGTGTTTGAGTTTAGAATCTTTGGAGTGCTAGTTGTGTGGCCATGTGGCTTGAAAGTTGATATTAGAGTTAAATGATCAGATGATGGGGCCTTTTGCGTCTTAAGAATCTAGTACTTTACAATTTATCCAAGAATATAGATATCTGGCACCGTTTCCTTAGAGACATAGTTCAGAAGTGAGCAATGGTCCTCGATTACGTTCCTTCATATTTGCAAGTTATAGAGATTTTTACAAAGCTCCTAGCTAAGGATAAGTTTGAAATGCTAAGAGAGAGACTTGGCTTGGTGGATAAAACCTTCCTTGCAAAGGCAGAGTTTTAGTTTTCTATAACTGTGTTGTTGAACTGTTGTTATCTTTAGCATCATGGAGTCACTAGTTTCAGTAGAGCTGTAAAACCTTGCCTGTGTGTAGCACTTTGAGTAATGATGATTGATGGTGTTGCAATGGATATGTAGAGATTTAAATATGTATTCATCTTCTACCTTTGGACAGTTTCCATCCTTAGAGAATTCCAGTTTTAGGATTTTATTTAATTAGAAATTGATGTCCTATTTTGCGTTTAACGTTTCCAGATCTAGAGTAGGCACCATGTGCCAATACTCATAGAATATATCACCCATGGTTTAAATGTGGATTCTCTCATGCAGGGAGGGCACATCTATAGGAAGATATAGAGCTAGAGTTTCACAGTCACTTCTAAATCTAGGGACACTGCAGGGATATACCTTTTCTATAAATCAATGGCCTTTTTTAGTGTATAAAACAAAGGCAGGGTTGGGGCATTAATTAGTAGCTAAATGGGCTCCTCCTTTCGCTTCATCATGTCATATGTGAACTTCAACATTCCTAAATATCACGGAGCCTTCCTTTTTCACAAATTCTCATTGAGATAGGGTTCATCACTTTCCACATCACTTGATCATCATTAAAAATATCCTCTTAATTTAAACAATGTAGAGCTTAGTCATAGATCTCTCTAAAACATTGGGAAAGTGACCTTCTTTATCAAAACATGATCATGGAGCTATCTCATGTCCTGCTACCTTATTGACCAGTGCAGGTACACATGTTGTCATAATTTCCTTTGGGCCATATCCCAAAGTCATCACTTAATTCATACATTGAATTGTGATTCAGGACCAGACAGTTCCCAACTGTCTCATGAATTCCTGTAACACATATTTCCAGGTAGAGAAGTGATATTCCAATAAGGACATCAATACCAAATCAATATTAATGTTACCATGATAGCTTCTTCATCAGATTTATTGCTATGTCTTTCCTTTTTTTCAACATCCTTCATCATGGTTCTTCTTCATGCTACAATACTTTTACTGTTTACCAACTGGAAAATTTAAGTAAGGCTTCTTGAACTATTGTTTCCCCAAATTTTTATTCTTGGTTTAAATTTTAAAATGGGTTTAAATGAGTGATTTTATATGATGAGACCTCTGAGAATATGAATATATAAACAACATTGTTCGTCCTACAGGTGAATTTGGAATATCTGGGATGGGAGGTATTTAATACCAATGGTTTAATTTATTCAGATAGTGTTGTTGGAACTGATTCCCACACAACTATGATATATGGATTAGGTGTTGCTGGCTAGGGAGTTGGAGGAATTGAACCAGAAGCTACTATCCTTGGCTAGGTAATCTGGTTTGAACATATAAGTGTTTCCTTTTCCCTAGGAGAAAAATCACATTATTTTCATATGGAAAGACATTTTATACATGCATGATGCAGTCCCAACCATCAAAAATAATTTCCAAAAATTATACTGATATGATTATCAAAAAATTCTGAGGGGACTACCCTGAGAAGGAAGGATTTAACCAAAGGCTCAAATACAACTTTTTTACAAAAAAATAGCTCAACATCACTTAAGGCTCTCAAAAATAAAATCTGAGAGTATTGTATACAATTTTGAAAGCATCATCTAAAAACCATAATTCCCAAATGGGCCACCATTATACATCATGATAGGGTAAACAATAGTACAAATGAGGTGATCCACAACCTACACCATCATAAGTTATCATCATTATCTAAAAAGTTAATGTGAGCAGCGACTTGCACATTGGCATCATTACATCAAGAGTAACAACGTGCTCTACAACCCAGTATGATGGAGATGTTGTTACATATGGGGGTAACATTTACATGTTGACTTAAAAAAAATATAACTTCTAACAAATAATAATAATATTATTTTATTTTTCCAGCTTACAATGCCTAAGGAAAACCATGGAGTACTCTCCCTCATTATTTTAAGGATGTTACCCAAGTTAAACCGTAGAATATTCAGGGAACAAGGATGGCTAATAACTGTTATTCAATCCATCATGACAATATACTCCTTAAGAGCTCAACATGTCACCTATGGGAATTGAACTGGGGTGGAGAGGATAAAATTCATTCCTCCTCTCAACCACCTGAGCTAGACCCAAATGAATAATAATATTATATGTCACATACACACACACCCCTAGTATAAGAATGACTATATAGGAGATAAAAATGAGAGATCAAATTTTACTAAAATAGAAATACCATGAATATGTTTTTTACATAGACATATTTTCATCCTCTATTCCTCTTAGCCATCTTAAATGATCAGAATGATTTACACTTAAAAAGATTTGATACCTCTCAGCACTTGCTATTTCTAGATTTAAGATGGATCTATGATGGTATATAGAAACAACTTCCTCAAAAAAATATAAAATAATATTCTCAGATAATATTTATCGAATAAACTTCTGGAGAGATACTAAGTGTGCCCATCGCTCTTGATTTGAGCACAATCTATGAACAAGCATCCAGAGATAGCCTAGTTTTGGTAGAGGGAGTCTACATATTTGTTATTTTATTTGTACAAATGTGAGAAATAAATGGGCCTTAAGAATAGATTCAACATCCTACTTTCCCCTTTTAGCCATTTGATTGTTCATAGAATCACAATAAATATGAATATGTGAAACTCCTTTTTCAAGCAGCAAACATTGCTAGTAATGTTAAATTTAACTCCATAAAATAAAGCCTATGCACTGGATTTGTCAATAAGATCAGGGGAATTTTGTGTACATAGTTGAATTAGGCTGAGACTTGAGCTTCCAAAGACAACTTTGCGCTTCCCATAGCTGCTAGGTCCATGGTTATTTCTTTAGCTTAGATATAGTAATCCAATTGAGATACAAACATCCCTGTCCAGTCCCAATAAACCTTGAATCCTCCATCCCTGGGAAAAAATTGTAGTCCTACATGCCTTCTCATGTAGTGAATTAGTAAGATTTCAGGACAGAGAAGGCATTCCCACAACAATGGTTGTTGTCTTTTGTATAATTTTATCAATAAAATGGGTTGCTGATTTTCAAAATTAAATTCTCCATGAACAAATATAGTCATGAAAAATGTTTTAACCCATAGAAGTTTTGTATCATTCACAGTGTTGTTTATAACTTGAGTGAATGCTCCATGAATAAATATAGATATGAAAAATATTTTAACCCACAAAAGCTCTTATCATTCACAGTGTTGTTTATAAGTTGAGTGAATGAGGGTTCTATTTTCTGACAGTACATTAAAATTCGCTTAATATAGGGTATAAAGTGGAGAGTATCCATTTTTTAATGCTCTAGCTTTAACCAATGGAATACAAAATTCGAGCACATTTGCATATCCATCTAATGCTCCCTTTTTAATCCTTGAGATTGAGCATGGTCCTATATTGGGTGACAATTTTTATTTTCACTATATTTAAATTTAGTGATGCAATTTATCGCATATTTGATGGTTACCATATGTTTAGAAACCCACATGGTGGTCATTTATTTGAAAAATTATTTGGTTGGTTTGGATATGAATTTAATTTTTGTACAGTTGGATGCCTCAGTGAGCTCTTTTTGCATACCTAATTTCATCAACTTAAGAAAGTGTTTGAGTTTGGTTGCTCAGGCATGAAATTTCTTAGCACAATGATTGAATTGATTGAGTTTCTCTAGCTCTTCTTTTACATTTTTGTGGCACCTTCATTTCGTAGTTGTGTGCCATAACCTATAGCCTACAAAATGTAGTGTCTTGGTTGATAGTCTCACCCCAATAGGGATTCCACCTCTTAGATCCTCTAGGTCTTGGGATTGGTGCCATATTCATTTGATTGAATTGACACAACTTGTGTGTTGAATATGGGAGAAATTCAGTAAGAATTTTTTTCTCTCTCTCTTTTTAATGTGCATCTTCTTAGATCCCTAGGATATAGAGAAAACAATAAGTTGATGGTTAGAGATTCATCTCTCAAGTACATGTACCTGCTAACTATTAATTTTGTGTTTACATGTTCTTAGCTTAGGCTGGTTACATAATTTTCTTGTTAATCCATTATAAATCTCATTAATCATAAGTGTAAATAATGAAAGAACATAAGTAATAAAAGCTGAAGACAAGCCAAGACAGAAGAACACATGAATATGGCTCAAGATAGGGAAAAACCCCAATATGGGGAAAACCCTTATCAATTCTTCTTATCATTAATGTCAAATGATACACATAGAGAGAGAATACAATACTTCAAAGTAAAATTGATTTCAAAATGAGAAGGTTTGATACCACTTCCCTTAGACAAGAGGATGGTTCAAACAAGGCTGCAAATCTAATGTTTGGTGTAAGCTCCAAGGAATTGTGTCTTCTCTGCAATTCTGGTAGGAATGACTAGGAAATAAATATAGTCAACAACTACCCCATTCACAACCTTAAAAACCTTTAGTATACTATGGATTACCTTCAACCAGTCCCTTCAAATAATAGTAGCCCATAAGCCTTCTTCTAGGCTTCAAAACCCACTACACAGCCTCATCATAAAGCAGCCTTGAATGTGGCTTTCTTGTTGTAGGTTCTCGGTCTCTAGGACATGGTTCTTAAGCCTTGTGGCCTAGTTGTAGGTGACCCAATTTAGTGCAGATGGCTTCAAGGAGAATGACACCTTCACAGCAATCCCAAAATGTCATCAAAATCACCCTTAACAGATGTAGCTTCTATCTACTTGAACTTGGACCTGTGATGAACATAAAATTACTAAGACAAATCATAAATGTGCCCAAACCAATCTCTTCCCCCATCCTGTGGAACTCTACCCTCGAATATGACTAAATTTAACCCAACCCTGCCTTCATCTCCTTCGCTAGAAATAACCTTCTTCTACAACTATTTCATAGAGAAGAATGAATATCATAGTGCCTGGGATAGGTTATTTATATCCTTCTCGGGTAGACTGACTTGATTACTCGAGGAGGGAAATTCAAATTTTAAATTTTAAAATTTTCTTGCCTAAATAAGGTCATCCCTGATGAAATTTCATTTGAGTGAATGAATACTTTTCCTTATCCAAATTTAGTGATATTTAGGTCGATTTTGATCCTCTCGAAAAGAGGAATCCAATGATTTAATCATATTCTCATAGGAGCAGTATGAAGTGGAATTTAGATCTAGTTTCCAATTTTGACACTCCCTCTCAAATAGGGAGAATTACACCTGCCAATCCATCCATCATGAACCATATTTGTTTTGATCTGCTTTGATGAACAATGATATGAATAATAAATAAGAATTGATTAAAAGTGAGTCACAAGACCTTGCCACTCTCTACTGACAAAATTTAGTTCAGAGGTATAACCTCAATTGATCCCAGATCAGTTTGTTGAACACCATACATCCTAGCATATGGAGTACGACAATACAAAATGCATCCATCAATAGTGCTATGGTCCCTATCCTCATTTCCCAACTCATTGGCAGATGAGAAGTACTTCCCATGTTTCCAGACTTCATGGGTAGGACTATGCAAGAACATCAGTAGGGAAACAACATATCACCTCCTTCTGACAACCACTTGTAGGGAATGGTGAAACCACATCTTACAAACACACATCATAATCACACTTAGGAAAAGGATGAACCACTTCCTATAGTCACACATCACAATAATCATAGGGAAAGGATGAACCACCTCTTACATGCATGCAAAACACCGAGATTAGGGAAAGGAAGAACCATTTCCTACACGCATGCAAACCAACAATAGTAGGAAGAATCCTACACGTGAGGAAAGGATGAACCACATCCCACTGAAATTCCATCCATCAATTTTAGGAATGAGCATCCTACATGTGGGGAAAGTATGAATCATGTCCCATCAACATGTCAACGAATGCCTATATGCATCTCTCACTGGGGTACCTGCAAGAGAAGGTGAACCACTCATCCTACTCATATGCCATAGGAGAAGGTAAACCACTCATCCTATGCATGTCATTAACTGCAGGGGAAGGTGAACCACTCACACTACACACATGTATTGTCCGCAGACATAGGAGAAAGTGAAACACTCACCCTACACACATGTCAACCATCACAGGGAAGGTGAACCACTCACCCTATACATAGCGCACCACTAGGGGAAGGTGAACCACTCACCCTATGGTCACTTATAGCTCAATAAGTAACCCAAGCCCCCAAGAGCTCCCAGAGCTCAATTATTCAACCAAGAATCCCTTCATATAGGGAATAGTTCCAAGTTTCTTCCTGGAAATCAAAACTAGATAAATGGAAGCCTCATTACTCCATTCAAAAATGTAAAAATGTATAGCAAATGTATTGATTTACAACAAAGAATTTGATAGTACTTAGTAATACTTTGCAACTGTTCTTACTCCTTTGTACTCGGGAAGACCACAACCTAAACTGGTATTTTCAGGGCACGTAGTGTCCATCAGACAACCTGCTCATCATGAGATATGTCTGCTCAAACATGTCTTACAACAGGAATGTCCTTTGTTCTACCATATGGAGAGGTATGTGAAATACTAGATTCCCAGAATATTCTTCTGCAATGAAAAATTTCACAAATGACTCACTGAAGAGATTTTTGAATAGAGTGGCTTCATAGTAAGTCATGCATTCAGCTTTAATGGAGCTCTCAAAGTAGAAGAATAAAGTAATGTATCATCATTCTGCTAACCAATACAATATCAAAATATCTGAGCAGCTATTAATACATGAGGCACAGGAAAACCAGGGATTAATGGTTTCTCAATTTCATCAGGTTGTGAAAGACTTATAACAGACATTATTAAAACTACATTTTCAATTATTGCTCCCCAAGTCTTAGCTACCTTTTCTGTCATACTGCTTGGGTCATAGTCATCTCTAAGGCTCCCTCTGAAGCCTTAATTAAGATAGATATGCAGACTTCATCATTAGTTTCATTTCAGTAATCCAATTATCATTGATTGTCCATAGGTCCCTCTGAATGTAGGGAGATTGACCTTCCCAAAACATAATCATCGAGTCACCAGAAACCTATCCTATATTCTGTTATGGATCCTTTTGTTCTCATAATCAATACATAAATAATCATCAAAATGATTTGCTGAACTTGTTGGTCTGCAATAAAAGGTTGTCAACATCAATAGCAAATTCCTCCACTTTTTCTCAACATACCCTTTGTAAATATCTCGTGCTAAAGTTAGCTTTGCAACATATATAGAAACCATCATGTATTCCACATAATATTCATATCGATGTTTTTCAATTTTCCAATTAGATCACTGAAGAATATACTAAGGTCTTTAAGAAAAAAATCATTCAAGTCATGGATTCTATTATATCTGGAACTTATCTACATTTCATAACTGTAATCTATAATTCAACCCTTAACAATTTCTAGTGACAATCTAGAAATTCACTTCAGAACTTGGATTATTCAATTGTCTCTATCCATATATATTAACTAAGATATTTTCTTGATGATGTTAATAGACCTGACTTAGGGTGATAAGGTTTTGTCCTTCCACGCAT
Source organism: Pinus albicaulis (assembly GCA_034641835.2). NCBI lineage: Eukaryota > Viridiplantae > Streptophyta > Pinopsida > Pinales > Pinaceae > Pinus > Pinus albicaulis. The sequence goes on along the minus strand of CM076579.1, from coordinate 1,169,257,284 downwards.
TAATACAAAAGCACTAAATTATTATGACATAGATACCAAGACTCTAATTTAAACTGTATCATCCCCAATATACTCCAACATTGTTATATATAAACTTGGTTATTCATGAAGTGTTATTATTTTATTCACTAGCTGTAAAGATGTTCATACACAACAATATGATGAACAATCCCAAGTATTTATTAGAGAGAAAATCTCCACAGACATAATCCTTAGGGCATGGATGCATTCTACAGGCAGAAGGGATGCTGATCAGAACCTTGGCAAGTTCAAAAAAGGCTCCTAGAAGTTTTAGAAAGGTCTTAGTGCACTTCAATTATTTTGTTGTCATCATCATGCACAATTGATCGGGATATGATTCACTACGTTGTGGACAAATAAAGGCCCAGACATTTGATGAACACATCACATGGATCTTATCATGATTTTTATGAAAGCCATACTAAGAGTGTATTACAGGTTAGATTCTATGTCACTGTATCAATGTATGTAAACTTTTTATTAGTTCAACAACACGAATAAAGTTGTTTAGAATATATTTAAGAGGTCTAAGATTTCACTCGATCAAATATAGATATGCTCCAAATGCCTCTTAAGTCATTTTATATTTCTAATGAAAAGAGATGCTCACAAATTGCTTGTCACCGAGCTCAGTATGATATGTAGGTTGGCTTGTAGGCAACCACTGAAGAAGATATATGTATATATATGTGACAAGGGCTATCTCTGTTAAAAAACACTTTTACATCTTGAATTTGAACACAGTTATCGGTTAGATATCACTGTAACATATGTATTGGACTTCCATACTTCAGGCTTATTGCGTTAGGTCTGCAAGCTTCAAGATTGACACTTATTATTAAGAACAAGGCCTAAAGAAAAAAATAACAATTTGTTGACTTCGGTAGCTGCTTTAAACTTTTTCTAGAACTGAGATTGCACTTCCCTTCAAATGGAGTTGCATAATTCTTCATAGGAAGAGTAGGTCTTTGCTGTAAAGGAGGAACCGAGGTTCTATTCAACATTGTTTTCCTCCTACTTCCTGAACCTTTCAATCTTCATGTGCCACTTTAATCACAGAATAGTGCAGATATTTGTTTGGAGTGGTTCCATAAGAGGGCCACAATAATGAAGGTCTTAAAACCAAGATCTAAGCTAGACCTTTCATTGACATGTAGTGTCTTGAAACAAGGGCAATTTTACCAAAATATTTTGCTGTTTTGTGATGAAGATCACAAAATGTTGGGAAAAATACTGAGAGGGGGGGGGGGGGTGAATCAATATTTAGAGCTTACTGAAAACTTGTTGGCTTGAGGGGTCTTGAACTAGGTTCGGTGTGCAAGGTTTGCCAACAAACCCCTATACTACTAGCCGTTTCGGCAGTGACCTGCTTGCGCAGGTCAAAGTCTCACCCGAAGTAGTATGGGTGGGTGCTGGAACCAGGTTTTCGCACCCTGAGAAAGGATGGGTAAAGCAAGAAGAGCTATGCTAGGTCATGTAATCCCATATTACCTTGTTCTACGCAGGGTTAATTAGGTCTTTATTCGCATCCACGTGTGCTATATCTATAGTTATATGCTTTTATGACAATAACACAATATTATATAAACAAAACATAATAGATCCAGATCCAGAAACACACTTACATAGATCTTCATAGCTTAAATATAGAAAATGCACAATACAACAATTACCAACAATTCATACAAGATTACTCACAGATTTAGTTCTCTATCAATCCCTCTTATTCATTCATTCATCAATTCTTCCTTACAATTCCCTTCCCAACCTGCAGACATAGCAGCAGGGTTGACACACAGCTCGACTTGGATCTTCGCGCACACAACCAGCAGGAGTCCTTTCCCAAAAACCAAAACATATAGCTTAAACCAAAATTCACATCAATAGCTCATAATTCTTGTCTTTCACAATACAAAATGTCCCTCTATTTATAGCAATCTACCGTAGACATTCCTACAGTCCACAGATCATGGTTTTCAGACCCCTAGTTTACCCTTTTACCCATTACAATGCTTTTGAGGCTTTGACCCACCCCAAAACCCCTCCACTAGATTAAATCTAATCAAAAATATCCAAAATGGACTAGTTTCGCAACTTGTTAGGAGACCTTGTTCTAAGAGTCCCCCAACAAAATCTTGTGACTCGTCCTGAGTCACTGGGGTGGTGCGGCTTCTATTTGTGCATGTAAGGTAGCAAGAGCGTGGATGAGTGGAGGGAGCACTTCCTGACTCTGGGCCGCAGCTTGCTGCGCAATGTTGATAACTGTCAGGGAGGAAGGACCATCTAGAGTCGCGGTAACTCATTCTAATAGCTGGTGGAGGTGCGAAATGGCGGATTGAGCATCTTGGGCGAGCTGGAGTGCGGTGTCGGGCCATGGTTTCAACCATTTTTGGATGTCATGCTTGGTGCGGCGAAGATTCTCAAGCATGTCCATGATGGCTAGATGCTGTGTGGAGACATTAGAGGGTGAGGAAGTTCTGACCTGATCCAGAGCAGCTTCTGCCTGCTGTAATTCCTTCTGGATATGCTGAAGCATAGCGTGGTGTCAGACTGCTGTCCATAGTTGCGTAGCTATTTCTACCAACTGCGCGCCCTATGTAAGCTACTCCTGAATAATATGCATTGCATCTTTGATCAATGCAATCCACTGGGCCCGTACTGCCGGGGATATGTCATACTGCTGCCACGTAGTCTGGTCACAATGGCAAACTTCTTGTAACACTCTGGTGTGTAGTCCTCGTAGCGCTGTGTGAGATAGCTGTGCCAAATCGATGTGGATGTCCCTAGTAGTTCAATCATGATTGTGAGCTAGGGAAGTGTGAGGGAACGAAAAAACAATGCTTCTGCTAGGCAGTACTCTGGAGTTGTAGAGAAATTGCAATATGTCCCTGTATCTCAACGTTCCTCCTTGGTGTAGAACTGGTGGAAACCTGACTGTGATGCTCTGGGCATGGGACCGTGCTACTAACGTATCCTCCTCTGTTATATCATCTGAGGCCATCCAACTTGGTCCCGCAGTCATCCCTGAGGTCCGAAGGTCAGCTATTCCTATTGCGCCGCAACGGTGCCGCTCTGTGCGTGGGTCGCAGGCAATTCTTTCGGCAGGAGGCCAGCACTCAATCAACTGATCATACGCATCATTCCCAGGCCCTCTCAAGATGATGTCTGTGGGTGCTGCGTAGCCTAGGAACGAATCATTTGGCGGGTTAGGGTCCGTAATGGCAACAAGAGAACGAGCGTTCCAGAGAACGTTAATGATCACAGAAAACCAGTAGGTCGATAATAGGAGTATATTGAAAAACCAACAAATAACCTATTGTGAAGTTATTCTGCCAACCGCACATTGTTCAGAGCTATTTAATGGTAGAGTAGCCCATATGGGAAACTTACCATAGGCAATTTGGGTTAAAATTACCATAAAGGAATGCATTGATGGTCTGTCACCTCTTTTCGTAACTTTAAGGTTCCTTTCTTATCAAAATGGGGTGTATTGATGGTCGTTATTCGTACCCAATGTATCTTCCACAGAATGTTAGATTCCAAATGACGCCTATTGCCGTTTGTGTACACTTAATTAAGGTTGATGCGAGGTGTTCCATAACAGGGTTGAGGTACCAGATCTGTAATTTGGCAACTAATCTTCTCAAGCTATGCTCTTCATCCTCGGGCGGGATGTCCTGGTCTAGTAGAGTTGCATCAAGGGTCTTCATGCCATCTGTTACTTGAAGTGAGTGCTAATTCTCCCAATTGCACGTGCATTCAGGTGGGTCTATATTCGAACACACACTTAGGGTTGCGGTAACTAGATTAGGTTGTCTGGGTAGGGTTTGATCGCACCCTTGAGTGTTGTATGTCAACAAGTATCTGTGTAGAACGACTGACCCTGGGCCCATCTGGAAACTAGGATCCCTAAGCATAGGATCACCCTATTCCAATACTTCTCCCGAGTGAAGAATACCAGCCCTTGAACAGGTGCTCCACACAGTGTTAGTGGTAGTGCTCCTAGCCCATGTTCCGTGGGGATTTTAGGTTCAAAAATCTTCTTACTATCTCCTGCGTCATCATGGCAAGGCAGGTCTCTTTCATTGGTAGAAATGCGATGGAAATTCCTTGTGGTTCGAAGACATCGTGGCGCCAAAACCTTGTGTAATCAACCTTGCCAATTCTCCATATCCTCATCAGAGTCGGAAAAAAATTCACTTTCCTTTTCCGAGCAGAGCACTCCTTCGTCCATGGGGTTAACCAGATCTTCATCCCGTGTAGTTAATTTATAAATTTGATCTGTTTCCTTCTCCTCATAGGTTGGCTTTGTATACCGTGCACCTTCTGCTGGGTCTAGTGTACTATTACGCGTGTTCCATTGTTCTCAAACACGATGCTGCACTTTCTGAGATTGATGACACCCCCCATGTCTATAGCCCAGTCCAACTCGAGGAGTGTAGGGTAGGGATATGCATCTTCCTCAATTTCTATTACTTCGAAGTCAGCGAGGACCCTTACCCCTACGATGTCAACCACGACACTTGGTAGCCTACCTAGTGGAATGATTTTTATTTTATTTTTCATTCGTAGCTGGATGGTGGACCATTCTAATTTAGGCTCTCCCATTCGGTGCCATGTCTTCTTTGGTAATACATTTGCATTCGATCCAAGATCTAAGATGACCTGATCCATTTCGTAGTCACCAATCTGCGTAGTCACCCACATTTCTCTTCCAGTGCATTTCTTATAGCTTTATATTTTATGTACATCCTTGGTCACAGGGATAAAATTGGGCCATGCTACATAGGTATTCAGTAGTTCTTGGAGATTTCCTACGGCCTGCGGGTTTCGTAGCAACTTCAGACATGCCTTCAAAAATGTCTCATCTCCTTCTTCTATCTGAAGGTGTGTCGGTTGCTGCGCGGGGCCTGCCACTGGTGATTTTTCCTTGAGATTCACTCCTTCTCGAGGGGCAAGCTCCTTCTTTGCTCCCTGGGTGACCATCCCGCTGCGTGTCATGAATTTTACACTTGGATTCGTATTCCTTAGCTCGATTTTAACTCCTTGTATGTTCTGCGTAGGGGTGGGTTATTTTTCCTGCATCTTGTCTATTAAACTTGGGCAATCCTCCACCACATGGTCCAGCTACCTACAATAATTTCATGATGGTCTATTGGGATTTGGGAATTCTATGGAAAATTGTCCTATTTCCCACAGTTATAACAGATTAACTGCCCACATCCTCGACCTGTGCTTCCTCTCCGACCTCCTCTGCCTTTGGCCGGTGATCCTCCAAAGTGCGCATAAATTCTTAGTGACGTAGGGTCTGATTGTACTCTATATAAGCTCCCATGATTCATCATTAAATCATAAGTATGATAGTTCTGCTCATCGTGTCCCACTGATCGGCAGAATCGGCACCATTGTTGCTTTAGTTCTGGGACATACACACCTAGCCAAGGGCAATGGTTCGTATCATGCAGTCCTGCAACCCGACAGTCATCACACCATAGCACAGGTCCGCATGACCCTGGTCGTGACATAATAGGTTCCATACTTGCTCTTGGGTGTATCGGACTAGGTCCTCCCACTTGCATGTAATCCGTTAGTAGAGGGCACTGATCCTTTGTGTCGCTAGACACTCGACATCATATGCACCAAAGATCTGCACAATCGTCCTTTCCTCGCTCCTTTCACAGGTTTTGTATTTCCATATGCATAGCCCCAAGCTATTCCTAAATTTGTTGTACCCCTGCTAATGTATCCTCTCTGGGGGCAGCTTCTAGTTTCATAGCGACTTCCACAGCTTTCTCCTGTGACTCAAAGGATTGATGACTCATCGACGTGCATAGGTGAGGTAACAACATAGAGATGAATGATTCTGTATGCTGTCTATCATCATACTCGAATCCTCCTTCCCTGATTGTCTTCTTCAATCGCTGATCAACCTCCCATACTGATTCAGATGCACCTTGTTTGAAGTCCTTTACTTCCGCTACCAGCTGGGAATAATATTTTGGCTTTCAGAACTTTTTCTCTAGAGTGTCTTTGATATCTTGAGTGGATTCACTCCTGTTCTGGGCAATGTATCGCATATACCAGTCTAGGGCCCTGTCCTTAAATGCTAATGATAGTTGTGCCCTCTTCACTGTGTCACTCACCACATTCTGCATAGTCCAAATAGAGTCTGCCACGAACCAAAACTAGTGCATATCCTCATCTCCTACCCCCTTGAAGGTAGGTAGTTTCAGGTGTGCAGCCATATCACTGTCTAGGGGGGGTGGTTGTATGGGTGAACTCTTACCTTTGTGCAACCTAGGTGGTGATGTAACTGGGGTATCTTGCACAGTTGGTTCTTGCAATAGATTATAGGCATATCTCCCTCCATCAAGGTTGGTCCGATAATATATACCACTACGCGTCGCACTCCCATCTAGATCCAAGGTCATTCGGTATGACTACACAGAATGCTCTTTTCACAGAGTAATATCTTGATCAACAATGGTAATGTCCTTAGGAATTTGCCCCAGAACCCTTTAAAGAATTGTCGCTCTGCTTCATAATATGAGACAAACTGATCAATGAAAAATTACACCACAAATCCTCCCAGCACACTATCCACCCAGTGATCTATCGTGCGTGTGATAGTATTATTAGTCTTTTCGAGCTGCCGGATCAGCTCCGGGGTGCACTGAGTGACTCATTCATCCTTCCAGCACTTCTGGAATTCGACCAGTCTAGGAAACCACTCCTGGAGCTAAATCAAAAATATCAAAAAGAATATTTCATAGCTCTCTGTAAGAATATACCTATTTTTCCACCTTTTCACTGTTAACTCCTCACTGCGATTTTCTTTTACCGTGAAGTCTCGGATCTTCCTTTCGAACTAGTCTTCGATCTCCTTTCTTTCAGGCTTCTATTATTCTCTTGTCATTACCCGATCCCTCTCTCAGAAGTCTTCTGGTCCCAACAATAGAACCATTTGTTGGCTTGAGGGGTCCTGACCCAGGTTCAGTGTGCAAGGTTTTCCAACAAACCCCTATACTACTGGCCCTTTCAGCAGTGACTTGCTTGCGCAGGTCAAAGTTGCACCCAAAGCAGTATGGCTGGGTGCTGGAGCTATTTTTTTGCACCGTGAGAAAGGATGGGTAAGGCAAGTAGAGCTGCACTAGGTCCTGTAATCCCAGATTACCTTGTTCTGCACAGGGTTAATTAGGTCTCTGTTCACATCCACGTGTGTTATATCTATAGTTGTATGCTTTTATGACAACAACACAATATTATATAAATAGAACATAATAGATCTAGATCTAGAAGCACACTTACACAGATCTTCACAGCTTAAAGACAGAAAATGCACAATACAATAATTACCAACAATTTGTACAAGATTACTCACAGATTCAGTTCTCTGTCAGTCCTTATTATTCATTCATTCATCAATTCTTCCTTACAATTCCCTTCCCAACCTGCGCACACAGTAGCAGGGTCTGCACACATCTTGTCTTGGATCTCCTTGCACACAGCCAGTAGGAGTCCTTTCCCCAAAACCCAAACAGATAGCTTAAACCACAATTTGCATCAATAGTTCATCATTATTGTCTTCTACAATACAAAATGTCCCTCTATTTATAGCAATCTAGCCTAGACTTTCCTATGGTCTGCAAACCATGGTTTTCGGACCCCTGGTTTACCCTTTTACCCATTACAATGCTTCTGGGGCTTTGACCCACCCCAAAACCCCTCGGCTAGATTAAATCTAATAAAAAATATCCAAAATGGACCAGTTTCGCAGCTTGTTAGGAGACCTTGTTCCGACAAAACCTTTAACTTTTTATTTACTAAATTCCATTCATGAAATTAATGAACCCAACTTGCGAATACGCGTGGATATCCTTAAGAAACTTGTATATGACTAGAGATCTTATTATGCATATAATATTTACTTAGATGAGTGCATCATTCATTCATCAGATGTTTAGTAAGAAGTAAGCATGTGTAGTAAGAATAGAATAAATCATCACACATAAGAAACACACATGAACACCAGGATTTAAGGTGGAAACTCAATTCGGGAGAAGACCACCGCTGCTATCGTCTCTGTCTTTAATATTTATTATAAATAAAAATGCTTACAATATTGTACTGGCACAGAATCATACCAGTACGTAGGCACCCCCCTGTAGAAGGCTACAACCTTCTCTCATTCTCCAGCTACTACTAGAAGAGAGCTCTAACCCCCTAATCTCATTTACCAGCTACAACTGGAAGGGAGCTATGACCCCTTGCTTCTCATTAACCAGCCACTCCTTGAAGGTAGGTACTACCCCCTGATCTCATTTACCAGTAGCCATTAGAAGCGAGATACAACACCCTTACTAAATGCTTCGACCCTCAACACCCCTACAGACCATCTTTCATCAATTTTCACACTGGATCCAAACATCCTCAACACAACAAAACTTGTAGTCCTCTTTTCATCAGATTTTTGGACTGGACCCACTCCAAAAATTTAAGCTCAAAGAGCATACATAAAACTGAAACTTATAACCCCATCAATTCATTCATTGAATCATCAATCAACCAACCAACCACTTATCTTTAATCATAATCAACTAGCAGCATAATCAGTATTCAAACAACCCAGATCTGTATGAAGACATCATTGGTAGACAACAATAATATAGAAAATTAGATCAGAAATTTCCTTCCGCATACTTCAGCAAAACCCTATATTCCATACTCGCTTTTTTTGAAATGAACCTGCGTATATATGCGCTTTTACAGATATAAACCTACATATAGATCTGCAACTATTTTAGGACTATGCAACTCTTCAGAATAACTAATCAGCTCAAATATTACCCTTCACTTCATAAAACATTTGCAAGAACACAGATCTAAACATTCCATAAACAGATCTATAAAATACATAGTCATTTCAGGTCTAGAGATCTTGATCCATCATTGTATTCATAGGTGCATTATTAATTCTAATCTATCAATAAAATGTAACCCATTCCATGTAGATATACTTTAGAGTGAAGTATTCATTCAATACTCAGACATATGCACCCCTTTGCACTATGATATTCTTCTCCTTATATAGTTTTAGCCTTTACCAATACCATGAGCCAAAACCACACAAGTAATGATGGTATTCTTGGACAGAATCAAATAGATGACATAGTGCTCAATGCTATGGGCTAATACCATGGTAATGCCCCTTGGTATCATAATTTTAGAGCGCAAAGTGCATATGCGACTTTTCTTCTTCGTACTCGTGTGTATACACGACTTCTATTCATAAAAAATGCATATATACTAATTCTCGATGTATATGTGGGTTGCCTTCATAAAAGTAGCATATACATTGCCTCCATACGCAGGTTGCCTGCATCAAACCTGCATATATATTCAGAAAAATTTATTGTTTTATTTCTCTGGCACATACAGGAATTTCTTTCTCTATCACATCTGACTGACCTATAGAAACATAATTTTTACATCTTTAACAAATAGGTTTCTATCAAAAGGAAACTCATAATGTAGGTTTCCATCAAGGATAACTTCATCAAGTAGGTTGCCATCAATGACAACATATTGCATCATATTGCAAACATTCTCCCCCATTGGAATTGATGGCAACGATGATGGTGTTTGATCACCACAACAGAGAGATACATTAATAATAACCATTATTCAAACACCAAGCTACTCTCCCCCTTTAACATCAAGGGCAAAGGGCAGATCAATAACAAAATAAGGTTTCTCTTTCCTTTAAAAAGAAGAGCTCTCTAGATATGATGTGCACTGAAATTACCATGCTCCCCCTGAGTTCATGTTGAATCTTGAGATAGATTTTTCAATGAAGTACATGACTCTATAACTCAACCAAATATTACCTTTCCTATCCCCAAGGACTCATACTTACATCAATTATCCAATCAAGTGGAATTACATATTTGACTCAACTTCCCAACCAAGTGGGTTACCAAATTTTGACTCAACTACCCAACCAAGTGGGCTTAAAAATTTGAGCAAGTCCTTACATGAATGAATATAACAATTTTACATCATAGGTCTCAACATGACCTTTTAATAAAATTAAATATATTACTTTTTACAACCAAGACCAAAAGACCTCAAGGGAGAGATCATATTTTAGAACCATCATAATGCCAACAATGCATTATTCACAACAAGGCTAATGCTCCCCCTAAGTCTGAGCATCCTTAACACCTTCACCAACCAATTCATCAAAGCATCTTCATCAAGTAGATAATCAAAACTTAATATCATATTAGCAGATATAATAATCAACATTAGATCAAGAAATTTATTACTGTCAGCAACATATCATAAACTGTTCTTGAGTCTGCCTCACCATTTTTCTTATCATAGAAAAACATACGCAACTGTCACCATTGGAACTCACATGTATATGTGGCTTTAGTTCATGAAATCCCCGTATTGAAAGTAAAATACATAAAATTTCACAACTCCATCACCCACTAAACTTATACCACATGTACCTGTCTTCTCTTGTCACATGAGATGCACTGTCAGAAATACAAGTACAACCAGAATTACCAAAGCAACCATGGGAATCACCATATATTTCTCCCCCTGTGATGATACATTACTGATTTCTATAATGTATCTCACATCACTCCTACAGTCATTATGATAAGTAAACTTTAGAAGCGGATGACTGTAGTGGGGTCAATACTCCCTACGTTTTTGACCGGTGCTTCTTCTTTTTCCAGCTTTGCTTGAAATTTCTTATTGTGTGCTCGAACTTCTCCAATTTCTCAGCTTTGTTTATCATACTTAACCTGCAATTAGTGGGCTTATGCCCAAATGAGTTACACTAGGAACAACATCCATGGAAACATCCTTTCTTTCTTGATCTATGCAATTCTTCAATAATTGGATCCCTTTCTTTTGGGAAATTATCATCATCCATTTTACATGCCATGAGCACTTGCAGATCTTGATCATAATCTTCTTCTTCCTCATTTGACAATCCATTTTTATATTCATTTGTATAATAACACCTTCCTTTTTCAAATTGCTTCCCTTTATCATGATTATCTTTATAAGAACATTTAGCATCATAATGACCAAATCTACCACAAGAAAAGCACTTCAAGGGAAGATTACCTCTAAATATTCCAGTAACCGGTTGAAGTCTTCTCACAAAATTTTCTTCTTCTTCTTCTGATACATAACTTGATTCCTCGAGAAATTCCTTTTATTTTCCTTTTGCACAAGCCTTAAAAGCATCTTCTTTGACTTGTGAAGGACCTCCTCTTCTCATTTCAAAAGTAGTCAGGATACTATGTAGTTGAATAATAGTAAGATTTTGCAGATCCTGCTTTTCTTCAATAGCTAACACTTTTGACTCGAAATTTGAAATTAAAGATCTTAATATTTTTTCTACTAAAGTTGAATATTTTATATCTTCACCCATATTCCTCATAAAATTCACAATCATGCAATGCTTTCATCATCATGCATTATGAAATTTTAATATTTCATTCTAAGAGTTTGAAGTTTGTCACTTTTTACCTTTACATCACCTTCATAGCTCTGAATGATCTTGTCCCATATTTCCTTTGTTGAATTTAGCTGCATCACTTTAACAAATTCTATTTTTGACAGGCTTCCTAATAAATCATTGATAGCTTTGGCGTTCATTTCATATTTCCTCCTTTCTACTGCATCTGTAGGAGCACTTGTTGGATACTGATAACCTTCTTCCATGATTCCCCATACTTCTACTCCAAGAATTTGCAAATATTCTCTTGTTCGTATCTTATAGAATAATATATTACTTCCATTGAATAATGGTGGCCTTATAGAACATACTCCTTCATGACTTCCCATTGCAACAGATCTCCTTCAAGCGATCAAGCTTCTTCTGAACGACCTGCTCTGATACCAATTGTTGGGAAAAATATTGAGAGGGGTGGGGGATGGGGGGGGGGGGGGTGAATCAGTATTTAGAGATTATTGAAAACTTTTAACTTTTTCTTTACTAAATTCCATACATGACTTTAATGAACCCAACTCGTGTATACACGTGGATATCCTTAAGAAAACTTGCGTATGACCATAGATCTTATTATGCATATAATATTTACTTAGATCAGTGCATAATTCATTCATCAGATGTTTAGTAAGCAGTAAGCATGTGTAGTAAGAACAAAATAAATCATCACACATAAGCAATACACATAAACACCGGGATTTAAGGTGGAAACCCAATTCCAGAGAAAACCACTGTTGCCGCAATCTTTGTCTTCAATATTTATTATAAAGAAAACTATTTACACTCTTGTACTAGCATAGACTCATGCCAGAACGCACGCACCCACCTGCAGAAGGATGCAACCTTCTCTCGTTCTCCAACTACTATTGGAAGGGAGCTAAAACCCCCTGATCTCATTTACCAGCTACAACTGGATGGGAGCTACGACCCGTTGCTTCTCGTTTACCAATGAATCTTGGAAGGGAGCTACTAACCCCTGATCTCATTTACCAGCAACCATTGGAAGGGAGCTACAACCACCTTACTAAAGGCTTCGACCCTTAGCACCACCGTGGAGCACGTTTCATAAATTTTCACACTGGATCCAAACAACTTCAACACAACACAACTTATAGGCTTCTTTTCATCAGATTTCAGACTGGACCCACTCCACACATTTAAGCTCAAAGAACATACAACAAATTGAAACTTAGAACCCCATCAATTCATTCATTAAATCATCAATCAACCAACCAACCAAAGATCTTTAATCATAATCAACTAGCAGCATAATCATTTTTCAAACAACCCAGATCTGTATGAAGACATCATTGATAGAGAACAGTAATACAAAAAAAATAGATCAGAAATTTCCTTTCACATAATTCAGAAAAACCCTAGATTCCATATTCGCTTTTGCTGAAACGAACCTGCGAATATACGCGCTTTTACAGAGAAAAACCTGCATATAGATCTGTGACTATTTTAGGACTGTGCAGCTCTTCAAAATAAATAATTAGCTTAGATCTTACCCTTCACTTTAGCAAACATTCACCAGATCACAGATCTAAACATTCCATATACAGATCCAGAAAATACATGGTAATTTCAGGTCTAGAGATCTTGAACCATCATTGTATTCATAGGTGCATTATTAATTTAGATCTATTAAAAAAATGTAACCCATTCGATGTATATATACTTCATAGTGAAGTGTTCATTCAATACCCAGACATATGCACACCTTTGTACTATGATCTTCTTCTCCTTATATAGTTTTAGACTTTACCAATACTATGAGCCAAAACCATAGAAGTGCTGATGGTATTCTTGGACGGAATCAAATAGATGACATAGTTCTCAATATTGTGGGCTATTACCATGGTAATTCCCCTTGGTATCATAATTTTAGAGGAAAAAGCATACGCGACTTTGCTTCTTAGTACTTGCGTGTACACGTGACTTCTCTTCATAAAAAATGCGTATATACTAATTTTGGATGTATATGTGGGTTTCCTTCATAAAAGTAGCATATACATTTCCTCCATACACAGGTTGGCTTCATCAAACTTGCATATACATTGAGAAATATTTCTTGTTTCATTTGTCTGGCACATACAAGAATTCCTTTCTTTGTCACATCTAAACTGACCTGTAGAAACATCATATTTACATATTTAACAGATAGCTTGCTATCAAAAGGAAACTCATCAAGTAGGTTTCCATCAAGGACAACTTCATCGAGTAGGTTGCCATCATGGAAAACATATTGCATCATATTTCCAACACAGAAGACGGTGAAACTTGGAGCTCGATCTTGTAGATATCAATTGCCTTATGAAATCCAAATCGAGTCGGAATAACTAGATATTAGGCTTGTGATTTGATGTCCTAATTGTAGGATAAGGTCACTATATCTAGAGCTCCACACATCAAAAAAATTCTCAGATTTTTGTTGTAGAATAGAGGTCGGGATTATCATTTTATTCTTACAGTGATACTATAATAATTCTAGCAATACTTCTCACTGATTTTTCAGAGAATAGGAATTAATTTACTCAATCTTCCACAGTACTGATGAATTCAGATGATAGTAAAATCTGAGTTTTCTTAACTCCACCAGGCCAAGGGATTAAGGGTTAATGACATATAAATTATTTTATGTTACTATGATACCTCATAGTCGAGGCAAGGATCTTGAAGGGAAACATCTCCTTCTAAATTTTTACTGCTAAATATACCGCTAAAAATATCTTAAAACCACTTAAAATCACACCTCATAAATTTTGAAACATACCTTGATGACTTCCAGCTTTTGTTTGTGATGATTGAGTTGCTCTTTGAATTTGTGCCCAAGTTCACTAATTAAGGCTTGTAGAAGGCTTTAATACAATGTCACATATTGTCCCTTTTTAACACGGACTTGTCCTATCACAGAGTTTTTAAGGTGACTTCTACTAAAATTCCTTAGGTGCTTCTTGGAGCTCACAATATCTTAAGCTTGGGCTTGTCCTCACGTGTCTCTGAAACCATATTAATTTTGAGTTAACATGTTCTTAGCTTAGGTTAGCTACATCATTTTCCCATTAATCCATTATCAATCTCATTAATCGTAAGTGTAAATAATGAAAGAACATAAGTAATAAAAGCTAAAGAAAAGACAAGGCAAGACAAAAGAACATATGAATATGGCTCAAGCTAGGGAAAAACCCCAATATAGGGAAAAAATTTATCAACTATTCTTATCATTAATGTAAAATGTTCAACAGATCAAAGATAGAATAAAGTACTTCAAAGTCAAAATGACTTGCAAATGAGAAGGCTTAATACTTTTTCCCTTAGACAAGAGGATGGTTCCAACAAGGCTGAAAATCTGATGTTTGGTGTAGGCTCCAAGGACTTGTGTCTTCTCTGCAATTCTGGTTGGATTGACTAGGGCATAAACACAGTCAGCAACTACCCCATTCATAGCCTTAAAGACCTTTACTAGACTGCGGATTTCCTTCAACCAGTCACCTCAAATTTTGGTAGCCCATAAGCCTTCTTCTAGGCTTCAAAATCCACTACAGAGCCTCATGATAAAGCAACCCTGACTGTGGCTTTCTTACTGTCAGTTATAGGCCTCTAGGATAGGGTTCTTAAGCCCTCTGGCCTAGCTGTAGGTGACCCAAACTAGTGTGTATCACTTCAAGGACAAAGACACCTTAAAAATAGTCCTAAAATTTCATTAAAATCACCCTTAATAGGTGAAACTTCTATCTACTTGAACTCATACCTGTGATGAAGATCAAATTCTGAAGAAAAATCATAAATGTGCCCAAACCAATCTCATCCTACATCTTGTGGAACTATGACCTTGAAGATGACTAAATTGATCCCAACCTTGCCTTCATCTCCTTCGCTGGAAATCACCTTCTCTTGTAGCTACTTTAGAGAGAAGAGTGAATATCAAAGTGCCAAGGATAGGTTATTTATATCCTTCTTGGGTAGGTCGACTTGACTACTTGAGGAGGGAAATTCAAATTTTTAGTTTTCTATTTTTCCTACCTAGATAAGGTCATGCCTTATGAAATTTCATTTGAGTGAATGAATTATTTTCCTTATCCAAATTTATTGATCCTTAGGTCGATTTTGATCCTCTTGAAAAGAGAAATCCAATGATGCAATCATATTCCTCATAGGAGGAGTCCAAAGTGGATTTTGGCTCTAGTTGCCAATTTTAACACTGAACCTCTTGGAAATCAAAGTAAAAGCATTATGTTTTGAGTGTATGTCTCTTTGAAGCTTCTTTAGAACCTTCATTATAGCCTTGTAGAAAGTTGACTAGGTGCACTAGAGTGTAGATGAACTGCTATTTTTGAATATGTTGGGGTCATATAGGCCCAGTTTGGCTTTGAAGCAATTCTAAGTCATTTTATCCCCATGAATTAATAATAATAGGAGGATATATTCCTCATTAGTTGGAGCTTCAACTATCTCAAAGTATCTGCAAACATGAGCCTTAAGTTGGCTATCATCCATCCAATTAAAAAAGGGCACTCTTTCCTTTACATTTTTTGAAGCTTAAATGTTAGCTAGTCCCCAAATTTAGCCATCTAGATTAAATAACATCTCCCACTTAGTTATTGGTTGATAACCCTTTAGTCGAAGTGTCTTTGTATAGATTTCCCACCATGTTTAGGTATGATCCCCATGCTTCAATCAACCAAATGAATGATGTAGAAATACTTATAGACATTCTGGCCAATGCACCTGCTGGAGCATTATTTCCCATTTTTGGAAATGGACTCTTGGAGCTTGTATATTTTAAATGAGTGTATATTCCCAAAGAATCCTCACTTATAAGAGGGCCCACTACCTAGTTCGTTGATATCTTACCAGATTTATATTTGCTAGAACTTTTTCCTTGAGTAGAATAAATAGGTAGTACAAACACACACAATGAGCTATTAGAATGTCATATGCACTTCATAAACTGATGAAACCTGGTTTGGTTAATAGAGTAAACTAATGAAACCTGATTGGTGTCTTGTATTAATAAAAATATTGAAACATTGATCTTTGTACAATGAACTCTACTCACAACATAAACAACATTTCTACATGGTTTATCGTTATTAGTAATTGGAAATTGCACAAGAACATAATCACTCAATAATTTTTCACTTGACAATTTTGGAGATGAACTTGGTGGTATTGTGGTAGTCTCCACAAACACAAAGGTTATTTCTGATCTAGATAATTCTTTAAACTTTCATTTTTACAAAGATACATCACTAGATTCTCCAGATCCATCTTTGTTCGTGACTGCTGCAGTATTATCTCCTCAACAGAGCACTTTATTATCATTGATATACAATCACTAGTTTGTCTTGGCCTATCCTGTGAGATCACGATTGAGATCATAAATAAAAAAAGGGACTGAAATATAGATCAAAAATAATAATTGTATTTGCACATAAAAAAATTATTCCAACCCCCACCCTGCCTCCCACCCCGCCTCCTGCCTGAGTTAAAATAAGATTTTTTTTTCATTCTCTGGGCTGCTAAAGTTCTTTATTCAATGATGTTTTTCTAATGTTGGAGTGCTCCCATCCATTCAAAAATATTCAAATTCTAAGAAATTCAAGAAGTCTTCGAGTATATCAAGCATCCATGTCCACCTTGTTTCAATTGTGGAAGCGCCTTTCTAGTGCCTGAAGCTTTCTAGACAATCCAGCTAGAATTTGAAATAGCTTTCTTACAAAATCACTCCTTGTCATGGGAAACGATATGATGACTTACAACCTGGAAGGAGGAGAATTTTTGGAATGACATATTCAAGTATTAGTTGTAACAAGATCCAGTAGGACCCATTAATCAGGGTTTGCTGAATAGTTGTCTCTTGAAAAGAAATTCTGGCACCTTTTCAAATAGATACATGAAGTCTTCCATATAATTCTCAAATAACAGAAGAAATTGATGGTTTTAATTGACATGAAATTCATAGATGAAGAGAATAAAGGGAAAGAAAATAATGTTGTGATTATGTTCCTCCAATTTTCGAGAATATATGAGAGTTTTGCAATATCTACAATAGATGTGAGGCAGCGTAGAACTTCTTTCTAGAGGTGCATGAGGTCTCCATTTTTTTTTGTTTTTATTTTTTTTCCTTCTACATATATGTAATTCCATATCAATTTGTTTGATTGTCTTTTCTTTAATATAAGTGAGGTATATAATGTTAATTGGGAGGGAGAATATATATATATATATATATATATATATATATATATATATATTACTTTTTGAAAAATTATAATTAATCACCATATATATATATATATATATATATATATATATATATATATATATATATATATATATATATATATATATATATATATATATATATATATATATATATATATATATATATATATCTAAACAAAAGTAATTACATTCTGTCAACAGTGATTTGTGAGCTATATTTTATGAACCCTGTGTTGCTCTTGCTATATTTTCTTTATGCAGAACATGAATAGTTACTTGAATTTTAATCTCGGACAGATTATCTAAATCAACATCTATCTAATTTAAAATCATGCTGGAAATTTAGTAAACACTTATGATCATGCTAGAAATTGTGTAAACACTTAAAATTTATGATAAAATCTTTAAATATTTGTCTTCTGGTTTAAGTTAAACGTTAAATTTTGTTGTTACTCTATGTTGCATTGCATTGTGTTGTTCCGGTTTTTTCTTGTATTGGTGTGGGTTTGCCATTAACTCAGAACACAAAATAAGTATTCTGAATGAATTTCTTATGACATGAATGGAAATTTTTCCGTAGAAAAAAAGTGAAATTGTTCGTCTCTTTATCGCATGCTCAACCACTTTTATGTTTAGGATTATTATTTTTCTATATATTCTGGAATATTTTAGAAATGTAATTAAGATTCTTATTATTTTTATATATTTAGAAATATTTTGAAAATGTAATCGATAATAGTAAAGTCAATTATTTGAATTTGTTCTTATAAAATTTTAAAAATATTAAAAATTTTGCAATCACCATTATGTTTATTTTGAAAAAAGTTGAAGACTTGCATAAAATTCAAAGAAATCAATACAATTTTTGATTAAATAATGAAAATTATTAAAAAAACACAAAATATATTTTTATGCCTCCTACCATGTCATTCTTTCATTCGTCACATAGTGATAGGGCGGTGCCTAGGCGTCCAATCTAGAGTTACCATGACTAGGTCATCGTTAGGCTTCATGGACAAGGGTTATCCCATTATAACTATAAGGTTTCATTTTCGGCTTACTCCTATGCAATACGGCTCTATGCAAGAAGTTACCATGGTCTGATTAAGGAGGTCTTGGAAACTTATGAGTAGTTCGATGGATCTTGGATCTTGTATGTTGTGACTTTCATCAGGTCTTTCTCCTTTCTTGTGCACTCTACCCATCCAAAGCAAATTTATCTATGGCTAGGATGCAATGGTTTTGCAGCCGACTGAACCAGTGTCATCGTCCTTCCAAAGTCACAGCGACTGACTAAAGTGTCCAATGGTGCTATCCCTCCTGAGATTAAAACAAGGCTACTCTTTCTTAGTCTACAGGTTTTTAGAGAGTATAAAAGGACACATGAAGATTGGAATTCAACAGAGAGATGGGGAAATTCTCCCTAAGGTTCAAAAATCATCATCAAATGAATGAATAGGGGTGTAGTAGGTGAGTTCTCAGTCTATAAACCCCCCAACTATTGAAAGGCCTCAGTCTCTCTTTCCAGTAACAAGGATGTGCTATGAATTGTTCATGGTGGGATGACTTTATCTACGCATCAACTCAGTCTTGAGGTACTACATAGGGTAAATCTTCCATCGTTAGGAAGTTCAAGAGTGCCAATGCAATGCAAGTCAATCCTCCCATGAGGTTGTGCTCTACCCAAGGGAGTACATTCCACCACATGCTACACAAGGCCTCATGTGGAGTTACTATCTAAAAGCTAAGAGATAAGAATATCCTCAACATTCCTAATTGACGTTCGCATTCTGTAACCAGAGATTGTGGTGCTCATAAGCTCACAGATCAGATTGACAGTCTATCCTTGATGTAACCTACTAACTGCAGTAAAAAATTCCTTTGTTAAACATTGTCATAGCTACTCTAAGTCTTTGTGGACTCTCGGAATGCTTCAGCAGTTTGAACTTTATATTATTATTAATTATTTTTTTATTTCTATTTATTTTTAAAATTAAGCTAATTGTTTTATATGTTACTTTGTAATTTTTTCATAGATAATAAAATTTCCAAAAACATTAGTTAACATAAACAATATTATTTTGGAAAATAATATATTGCCATAAATCCTTATTGTTATTACATTACTTAAAAAAAAATATTTATATTTTTATTATAAATTACATATAAGTTAGTTAACGTTGTAAATAGAAGCAACGCTAAATTAATTGCACACTCCATCTTCTTGAGCAAGGAATTATTAATTGTTTGTACAAAATCCCGAGGAAATTAATTTAGAAACACCTTTCTACTAATGGTGAATATTTGCATTTATTTTGTTTAGAGTTTCCATGTAGTGAAAAAAATTTATTTTAGCCAAATCAATGACTTTATTAGGGGATAGTGTCAATGTGACAGTAATAAACAAATATTTATGCTGCAAACACAACACCCCAAACTAAGTCGAGGATCAAGACATCTCTCCTTTCCCCAAATGGTTTGACTATCCATTCCCGACTCCGGATTATACAGGGCAACACGTTCATATTTTCACTTATTTTATTTGAATAGTAATTTATTATTGAGGATTATCCAAAAAATTCATGATAAGATAATTATAATTCCAATAATAATAACCAAATATTGATTTTTTTAAATTTTTAAATATGGAATGTTCTGCAATGTTCACTAAATTTTATGAAATCTTATGCATTGAATGAAATTACCTACAACTATAACATTTCATAAAATTTTGCGTCCAATGTAGAAATTATGGTGTAGATTTGCAACTGCTTATGAAGTTTTTATCAAAATCACAAGACACAAACCTACTCTACTACTCTATGGACATTAGTTCAAAATTTAGAACAAAATTTGTAGACATGTGATAAGAAATCACACACATGAAAATGGTATTTTTCTTGGGGAAAGTAATATGATAAAAACTCCAATGCCTTCTTGCATTAATATAATGAATAGAGATCTTGTATTAACATTTCTTTACTCAGTTGAGCACAACCTGCAAGTGAATATTCTATCTCTCTACTCAGTGAGAAGCTCTGACCTAGACTTAGTCAAAATTTTCCTATGTTTGAGCTCCTATTTTCATGCATTGTTCCTTGAGAAATTATACCCCTATTATTTAGGAATTTCTCCAAAATGGATTGCACAATTCCTTAGGATGATCATCTAACTTGATGCAACACATGTACACTCAATACTAGTCTACATCTACTGTTACACCGCCTTTGAATCTACACCGAGCCTAGGGAACTCGAATTCTCTACTTGAACTAGCTATATTAGGCTGATTGAAATGTATTATCACTGATTTTTACTTAATTCCCACTACTTAACTGACCCTCCACTAGTTCATTCAATAGTTAGAACTAGTTTAACTGAAAACAACCTTAGATAACTGACCTTGATTGCTACATATTAGCAATCACAAATTCTTAACTAAAATTTGACTCCTACAAATTAGATTTACTTAGTAAACTAGGTGACACAAGCCATGCCACACATGTTAAGTACATCCAAGTTGTATGTTGATGTGGAAATTTGAATTTTCTCAATTTAATCAAGGAAAAATGAAATTGAGAATTTCTTGTTGCATTTTTCAACATGCAACTTTGTGAAACTTATTGTAATTGAATGTGTGCCATGAAAAGAGGCAATCGATAATGTATCTCACTCTCCCATTTTTTTTTTTCAAACTGCAACGGATTGATTTATTAACAGTTAGTAGGATATTCATTCTAAAATTTATCTAAAGAGATGAGCGATTTGAAAAAATAAATTAAAAATTACATATGCATATCATGATCGTACACCCTTTACAACTTAGGTTATTCCACATGGAAAATAATTGTGGATCCCAAGGGAAACAAGTTGGGAGTCGGGGTTTACTGGTCTGTTCTTTCACTTAACACAACTCAATTTATATCGAGCCTTAATATAATCAACCCTAATTATGGGTCCCACTGGAATAGGTTTGGAGGTGTTGAAGCCTTGGAAATCTGTGGCAAAAACAAGGGGGATAAGCACCTGGTCAAGACAGACAATTCCTTTTCCATTTGGGATAGTGGCTTCGACTAGATATAATGGGACTAGTTTCCTAGAGTTGGGTTTTTACTTTGATTGTTGGGTTTCTCTCTCAAAGGATTTGCATGAAGAATTACTAAAAACTAAAAACAAATTTATTCTAAAATGAAAAACTTTGAATTTAAGTCTAATTTAATCTAACCTGAGATAATATTAATTTGATGCGATCTAGAATGATATCTATTCAATGTGTGATGATTAAGATCATCACATATTTAATAGAATTATTACTTTGTAAGATGATTCTCTTGAAAAATAGTTAATCAAAAGAAAATGAGAAACATATCGCATATATTTAATGATCATATATAAAACAAACCAATTTCCATCTTTGTATTGTACAATAGTGCAACTGATATTTCAGATAAAAACAATCAATTTCATATATAATTCAGAAAGATGGATTCATCACTAATATTCAAAACAGAACTAGCATACATGATAATAGTACCATATGTGTACTTTCCTATGCATTTGATCAATGATAATAGGCCACATTCAACTCTTCTATCAGTAAGTCTTTCAAGGAATCCTGAAAATGATATATAACTAAAAAGGTCGTGTTCTTTTATTTTATCAAGGCATCCAAAAAATTACTTACAATTAAGAATTCCTTGCAAATATTCCCAGTAAAATTCTCGACCCTTCTCTAAATGCATGAGAAGGGTTTAAATACTATACTAACTACTTACAAAAAAATAGATTATCTACTTCTTCTTATATATTATCTGCTTCAACATTCCTCATCTTCAGTATCTACTTGCTAAAAATTATAATTATATAAAAACAAACAAACTAATAATCATACCTGATGAGAAGTTACTACCAGCTGTGATTTTCTGCTCACAAATGTCAGACATTGGTTGAACTTGTGGAGGTTTGCTGAACTGTCTTCATTTGTGTAGAAAATATGGCGTCTAGTAAAAGCGGCTATATTCTTTGTATAGAATTTAAAAAAAAAATCAGTGTTATGATCTGACTGTGTGGTTTGACCAATAGCTACCTGTATCCTTCCTAATTAATTTTCTTTAGTTGTATAAGTGCTTCTTCCCAGAGTTGACTTGCATATTTCCAACTTTGTTCTAAATCTCTGATATCAGGAACAGATTTGAGATTTCCTTATTTAATGAGCCCATAAGTATGTAATATATGGTTAATAATTTTGACCATATTCTTTGATATACCTGTTGCTCTAGCTATGGCCAATTCTTCTTGTTTCACTCATGCATCCCAGTCTGTAAAAATAATATCTTTTAAAGTCTCCTTGATCTTTGGGAGATTTGAATTTCTCCCTTCTTTTGAATCTTGCCATTCAATATAATAAGAGATTTTGGTATTGATTTCATTGAACCCAATTCTTTGATCAATGACTGTGTTTGTCAACTGTTCACTGATTTATAGGTGTGCAATTATGTTTGATATTTGTACAACAAATAGGTTTTGTTGTTTTGAGAGTAAGGTACTTAATTTCGATACTTCTTTTATGAATTCCTATGAAGTAGGAATTCCTTCATATTTGGTAAGATCTTCTCTCAATTGTTCAATCAGTGAATTTTTAATAGATAAGTCATTTTCATCACTTATCTTAAGCATTTCCATCTCTTGTTGTACTTTGAGGAGTTACTGTTCCAATTTCTGATTTAAACTGTTTCTTTCTTCTTTTAGCTGATGTTGTAGATCCATGATTTTGACATCCTTTTCTTGGACCAAAATAGATACTTCTATTGAGTTATCCATTGTTGCAGTGGTGTATGTACCAGCGAATTGAGATAGCCGAGTTAAATTTTGAATCGGATTTGATGAAGTATCTTTCCATAATATTTCCATAACTTCATTTCCCGGGGGTATTTCAATCCTTCTTCTTTTCCTCTGTTTCCTTACTACAGCTTTATGAAGAGGGTTGTAGAACACATCTAGTGGGGGAATATCATTCACCTTGAGGATAATCTCATCAGTAGGATTTGTAGGAATGATTTCTTTGGCTTGGGAGATTATCTCAGGAGTTTCAATGATTTATTTTGTTGAAAATATTTGTCCCTCTGGGGTCAGAAATTTTGCATTTTTCTATGATGATGATGGAGTATTTTCCAATGCATAACTGAATGAAGTACAGATTTTATCTAATTCAATTTTATTTTGTGAATTTGATTGTTCTGCTTTGATTTCTTGTCTTTCTTCAATCATATAACTGGTAATCAAAACATCTTGTGGGATCCGTCTGAGTCTTTCTTCTCTTAATTCATTGAATTTTTATACTTCCTCTAGATTCAGGTTCAATTTCACAAAATTTAGGATTTCTTCAAAAGTCCCAGTAGATTTCAAAGTATCTTCAAATCTATCATCAGTGTGTACAATAGGTTTGAGTTTGACTGATAGATTAAATTTGTTAGCAATCTTTTATGGGTCAAATTTCCTGGAGGGTAAAACAGGGAGCTTTAAAAGCTCAATCTTCTGACAATATTTCAATGCGTGATTAAAATTGCTGAGAGTGAATGAACCACATGAAATTGGAAAACTTGGCCATAAAGACTTCTTACTATCTTTCAAAGATTTAGTTAGTCCATTACCAACAGTTTGGTAAGCGAATTCTCTTGCCATAAACTTATCTAAAACATATAAAGGAAGAATATATCAGGGAGCAGAGCTTACAAAAATTCTGATATAGGAAACTAATTCTTCAACAAAAAATCTTCCTATCATTTGAAGGTCTGCAAGGGTTTCCTTAGTGAACCTAGGGCTCACTATGTCAAACATAAATTGGTGTAACGGTAATACAACTCCATAACACAACCTATGAAAATGTGGTGCATAATTATTCTCCCATATCTCTTTATGACTCAAATGTATCGGGATAGGATCTTAAGGAGTCCATTTCCATCCCATAACTAGAAAGTTGGTGGAAAAAGAGATGGCATAAAAAATATACGTACTCATAAAAAATTGGGGAACAAAATTGGAGGAAGAAGTTCTTGTTTGGTGGTATTCATTAATTGCCTTAACTATATTCTCAGAGAGAATAGTCACCCAATTCATTATAAGGAAATTAACACAAGAGTCAATTAGTGCAAGCCAATTTATGGAGAACTTGGTATTTATCAGGTACACCATATAATATGCATAGCATTGTTGCTGCAAAATTATAAGGATTTTCTAATGACGCTATAGGATACATACTAGTTTTCTCATATTTGAACTTGTTATCTAGTTTCCTCCAACCTTGAATTGCCTTGAATGGGTCTTCGTTCTTCTTAGCAAACTTTGCAACAAACTAACTGTTGTAGGTGTCTTGCGGGTCGGGAAACTTATACATGATTTTCAGATCTTCAGGTCGGAAAGAAGCTATAATCTCATCCTTGCAGTTCTTAACTATCTGTCTTTGATCATTAATTTGTCAAGAACCCAACTAATCATGTCAGTATATGGAAGAAGAGTAGCTCTTGCTGCTATCCTATGGAGGAAAGAGCATGAAATATCTTTGAACTGTAAATTTGAGGGTGTTTTATCATCGGCAGTCGCCGTGACTTCCACTACTTCTGGCTCTTATTCTTCGAGTATAATGTAAAGAAATTGCCACTTAGTAGCTCCTCCATCAGCAGTGCAGACAGTATCAGAGACTATAGGCGTCATTCCTGTTTGTTCGAGTTTTGCAACAATCTGTTTGTCGTGTTTCTAAATCACTTTGCGAATGGACATATCTTGAAAGGAAATCCCTATTAAACATAAAGTAAATGATAAAACTATGGAAGATCTATTGAAATGATCTATATTAAAAGAAAAAATTTGGGAAACAACTATATTATTAATTAGTCATAACGAATCAATAACTATTTACATTTGGAGGATAAAACATCATTAGTATTTCCTGACATGATTTATCTTTACGTAAAATCTTTATTCAAACCTGTCAGATCCATCACATTGTGCCCTTTAAACCTATCACAATGAAGCATATTTACCTTTTTTTTATGCGATATGCGATTTCACAATATCGCGAAATTGCAATATCGCAGAAGTCACAATATCGCAAAATCGCAGAATCAGAACTCTGATAAAAATTGTTTAAATTTGTACAATGAAAATCTGCGATATGCGATTTGTAATGTCGCTTGCGAAACCTTAAATCGGTGACCGCACAATCGGGATTTTACTATTTTCTTTCTTTGGATTTTTAATATAAAAAGGTTTATGCGAAAATGTGATTTGCGATAAGGATGTTTTTATTAATTTCTTTTTATTTTTGTTTTTTATTTAATGAAAAGCGATGTTGTTTTTTTTTTGGAACTTGATTTTTATCAAAAACCAAAATATATTTTTAAGAAGGGTCCGTATTTTTTATTTATCAAAGGTCTATATTATTTTGAAAATAGAAAAATGTGGGGGGGGGGGGGGGTGGTTCATAGCACAACAATTGGCAATTCACTTGGGAGAATGAGATATCTCTAATTGGTTTATTTTGATATTTCTAAACTTTCAAAACAAGAAAAAGGTATAAGAATAAAAATAATATGATTCATGAATTAAACAATATTTTTTCAGAATATAATCTATTTACCTATATCATTTCTTCTTAATTAACCCCTTCAGTGATAATATATAGGTATCTGTATCAATTACTACTTGGATTTAAAAAGATAAAGTAGTTTTCTCTAAAATTGGTTTCATAGATTTTTACTCATTTATCACAGATAGAGCCACTGTTGCCAGCAGGCGTTTATTGCCTCAACAGGGTTATCTTTTAACCAATAATGATTCATGGTCCCATCCGAATTTTATTTCTTATTTCAAAATATAATTAGAACATATCATTAAAATTCTTTTTCTTGATACATTTTCAAAATCATTGTCCATGTTTGGTGGCCTGATAATGACAATGTCATTCATTGATAGTAATTTAGACTGAACAAGCTGGCTCGTGATGAGACCGCTTGTCTATTGTTTTATAATAATGTAGCTATTACCCTATTATAGTATGCAGTATTGGTAATCTCAGTCTATATTATTTTTCTATGATCATGATAAATAAGCTCGTGACGAGACTTATTTTTCTTTTGAACTTGTTCATTGTATATATTTCTTTTCTTTTCTGAATTATACTTTAAAGAATAAATTTTATCATATGGGATGAATCATTAGCTCATTTAAGAGTTATGGATGATAATTATAGAGTTGGTAGATACCTTTTTGTAGAGAATCCTTGCTAAGTTAAAAATTTTCTTTTGTGACTAATACATAACAACTATATTTTATGATATCATGAGTCCTTTCAGAAAGTAAATGTTTGTAGTAAGTTTCAAATTATTTAAAAAAATAAATTTTATTCAATTCTCATAATTATAGTCATCTTTTTACTTTACTTATTTATAGAAGTGAAAGATCAAAATAATTTATCAATTTTTTTTTGAAAATTTGAATCAACCAAAAATGATTACTATTTTCAACTTTTATTTTCCTATTTAACAAAAAATAAAATTTAAAAGCTTGGTTTCCTAAGCGAAATATTTTTTGAGAATTTGACCATTTGCAGGCAAGAAATCTTTCTTACCTAATAAGTCTTGCAGGAAAAAGGTGGATAAGGCTATTTTTTCAATGATTTGAAATGGACCAAGCCATAATCTTTGAAATATGATATGCTTACCTTTTTCCTCATGTGCCTTATCCCATTTCAAAACAAGATCTCCTATTTCAAAAAATTTTGAACTAGTGGATGATGTGTCAAATGAGGTTTTTACTATTTGTTGATGAGGAGTATGTATAGCTTTAGCTTTTTCGCTTCTTTCTTCCATTTTAAGAATCTAATCTTATCTAAGTTGAAGGGAAGACAAAGGATTTTCATCAATAAACTGCACTAAAGTGAATGATGATATTGTTACATTTGTGGGTAGAACTGCTTCTTTCCCATAAACTAACGTAAATGGAGAAGTGCCTATGGAGGCTTTCTGGGTGATTCTATTTTCCCAAAGAGCAAATAATAGTGCTTTGTGCCAATTTTTATGATTTTTTTCTATAGTTCATTTGATAATCCTGATGATTTTTTTATTTGTAGATTCAGCTAATCCATTACCTTGTGGATAATAATTAGCTGAGTATTTTAATTTAAAACCTCTTTTCAAAGAAAATTCTATCATGGCATTTCTGGAAAATTAAGATGCATTATCAAATATCAAATTTGATGGGAGACCAAACCTGGTGATTATGAATTGATCAATAAAATCTATAATTCTTTGTGTATTAACCACCATTAATGGGATAGCTTCTATGCATTTTGTGAAATAATCTATTCTAGTTAAAATATACTTATGTTGTTTAGATGAGTTTGGAGTTATTTAACCTATAATATCTAACCCCCATTGTTGAAATGGTTGTTGGATATTTACTAGTTGTAATGGAAATGCTGCTTTTCTTTCTCTTCCCACTGCAATTTGACACGCTTTACATTTTCTTGCATATTCATGTGCATCTTTAAATAGATTTGGCTAATAGTAGCCAGCATGCAGTATTTTATGAGCTGTGGTGTTTCCTCTGAAATGACCTCTAGCTGGTCCATCATGTAATTCTTGCATTACTTTTTCACCTTCAGATTTTTCTAAACATCTTAATAATACAGAATCATAATTCTTCCTAAATAACACATCATCTATGAGTTGATATTGATTTGATTTAAGTCTCAGAGCACACTTTTCTATGTAATTGAGATATAATGGAGCATATCCATTTTTTAAGAAAAATTTCAGATCAACATATTGTGACTAAGAATCGTTTAGGCTTACCTCGGACAATTGTATTTCATTTGATTGATCTTCTTCTGTTGGTAAATGAGAAGCTCCAATTAACACCCTACAAAGACCTTTTCCTTTAACAATTTTAGTGGGATGTATCTCTACATCATATTCTTGAAGTGCGGTAACCCAATTTGGTCTCTTCTCTCCTACTTCTTGTTGGATTAATAATTGCCTTACCGCTGAGTAAGGTACTATTATTTTAGTATGCGTTTTTAGGAGAAAAGGTCTAAAATGTTTTAAACCTTTAAATACAGCATAATACTATTTTTCCATAGCTAAATAATTCAACTCAACACCTTGTAGGTTAGAACTAAAAAATGCAATTGGTGCTTCAATGTTTTGATCATTTAGTTGTGTTAAAACTGATGTGTATATGATGTATCAGAAGAAAATGTATATAATAGAAATTATTTAAGAAAATCAGGAGTTGTTAAAGAGGTATCTTCAATGATGGATTTCTTATTCAACTCAAAAGAGTTTCTCTCTTCTTTTCCCCAGTTAAAAATTGAATTTTTCTTCATCATTGATTGCAGGGGTAAGGTGATTTGGGAAAAATCAGGAAAAAATATTTTTACAAAATTAATTTTTCCTAAAAATGACTGCATCGTTTTTTTATTAT
The DNA here is from genome assembly GCA_034641835.2 of Pinus albicaulis. Taxonomy (NCBI): domain Eukaryota; kingdom Viridiplantae; phylum Streptophyta; class Pinopsida; order Pinales; family Pinaceae; genus Pinus; species Pinus albicaulis. The sequence continues at coordinate 1,169,228,013 of CM076579.1, read as the reverse complement.
GTGGTAAAGGGATGTTTTCAATTTCTTGAATCCTATCAAGGTCAATGTGGATTCCTTTTCTAGAAATAATGAACCCTAATAATTTACCTTCCGATAAGGCGAAATAACATTTTTTTGGATTCAAGGAAATACCAAATTTTCTACATCTTTCAAAAATGTGTTTTAGGTGATTAACATGATTTCTTCTATGCTTAGAGTAAACAGTGATGTCATCTAAGTATATAACAACTGAGCTATTGATTAGTCCTTTGAAAGCTATATCCATATCACGTTTAAATGTAGCACCAACATTAATCAACCCAAAAGGAATTTTTTGGTATGCGTATGTTCCCCACTTTGTTCTGAATGTTTTTTTTAATCTATCATCTGGATGTACCATAATCTGATTATATCCTGAATATTCGTTGAGAAAATATATCAATTCAGATCCTGCAACTGACTGCAATATCTGCTCCATGGTAAGCAAGTAAAAATTATCTTTTTGGCAAGCTTTATTCAAATTTCTAAAGTCTATGCAAATCCTAATGTCTCCATTATTTTTTCTAACTCGGACCATTTTTGACACCAATTTCGAATGTCTAATAGGAAAAATTACTTTGGCTTTGAGAATTTTATTTAATTCATATTTAATTTGACTTTCTAAATTTGGGAGGATTTTTCTAAGTTTTTGTTGTACAGGCTTATCATCTGAGGTCATAGGTATGGTGTGCTGAATTATGGAAGTATCATATGTCTTAAGATCTGAATAATTCCATGCAAAGATATCTTTATATGTTTTCAATAACGTAATGAATGACGTCCTTTCTTCAAGTTTTAAACCAAGACCTAAGTTACTGTTTTGAGGTTTTTCTAATGTGCCAAGATTAATTAATTCAAATTTTAGAGTAGAAATCTATGTTTTTGAATTGGTAGTCTTCTTAAACCTATCTTTCATATCATAGAGATCTTCCATTTTGACTACAGATTCAGGAATTGGATTTGTATTTTGTCTATCCTCAATCTGTGAATCATGTTCATGTTCATCTACGATTTGACCTTCATAAGCTCTATATGATGTAAGAAATTCTACTATATCTACCTCATTATTAAATACTCTCTAATTTGTTACATTGTCAGGAATGGAAGGCCTAAAATTTAACTCAATTCAAAATCTATCTGGGATAAATTCTTTGGATGGTATAAGTCTAGATGCTACATTAGAAAGTAAAACAACACTTGCATTTTGTAATCTAGGAATTGTGGAGATATTAAATGCAGTAAAATGGGAAGTAAGACTCTGAGCTAACGTTTGATAATGTTTCAAATGTCAAAAAATACAATGGATTGTATTTCTGACTTGTCTAACAATTATTTTAGAATCTTCATATACTTGTAAATATTTAACATTCAATCCAATGGCTTTATACAGGCCTTGTATCAATGCTTCATATTCAGCAGTATTATTTATGCATTGAAATTCAAGTCTGCAAGCTAACATTTTTTTCTCTCCTTGTGGATCGATTAAAACACAACCTTCTGATGCACCATATTCTGATTTTGAACCATCAAAATATAGAGTCTAAAATAAATATTGTTTTGGAATTTGATTGCTAAGATTAACACATCTAGAAGGATCTGTTTGATAAAAGTTTTCAATTTTAGAAATAGTAGTGTTTGTTACAAAAGGTAAAATCTGGGCATTGAATGATCCAAGAAACGATTCAGCTGAATAATTTCCAATAATGTTATTCTTGAAAGATACAGGTTCATTTTCTTCTTCTAGTTCAGTGACTGTATGTTTCATAAATTTTTCGTGATCAACTCAGATTTAATTTAGTTTACCATTGTATGGTAACCACATGTGGGACCAACCAGTAGAAAAATATCCATGTAACTTTTTATACCAATCCCTACTTAGAATAAAAACATAAAATTCAGGGATGTCTCCGACCAATCAATCAATTACTTGTAGCACCTGTGGATTGGATGATAATCTAATGGATACTAACACCATTTATCCAATGAATTTCTTTCTCTATCCAATTGAACTATATGTACATCAAATTTTTTAGGAGTAATGTTCAATTTTGTACATACTTTTCTTGACATGATGTTTGAATAAACTCTTGAATCAATAAGGAAATTATGAACATTTTTGTTAAAAATCTCATAAGTCAAAAGTAAAGGAGTGTGAGAAACAGATCTATCACCAATTAAGACTAGATCATTTGGATTTACTTTATTTGGAGATGATGGAGGTTTTCCCATATCTTTAGAATCATGGGCTATGATTGGTGATTGTATAGGATCTACAGGGATTGGCTTAAGTCCTCTAAGTAAAATTTTATGTTGTTGTTTGAGTTTGGTCATTTCATGTAGTGAAATATTTTCTTTGATCTTTTTCATATCTTTAACTATATTGTATTCCACTGTATCTGAAACTATCAAAGTTTTGGAAGTAGTAAGAGGATCAGATGAGATAGGATTTGTTTGGATAGTTTTAGATTTTCTAACTGTTGTTTTCTTCCTTGTGGGGAGAAATTTCTATTTCTGATTTGATATATTTGAATTAGAAGAAGATTTGCTTCTAGTAGACACAGGCATAACTTCTCTTTCTTCTTCTGAGGGAAGAATGAAATCCCATAACCCATTTAGTTCAACTTCATCCTCAGATTCTAATTTTTGTTCAGATGGTGAGGGATCTTCAGTAACTTGATCAGATTCGGCATTTGAAATCACATTTGGAGGCTGAGATGTTGAAAAAGGGTTTTTCTTAAATGGGCGAAATGATTTCTTAGGGGCTGAAGTTTTAGCAACCTGTTTCTTTATTTCAATCATATCATTTTACATATTCTTTAATACTTTTTGAATACCTTCAAGATCAAATGGATCTCTTGAGAACTTCTTTTTTGAATCTTAACTAAATGTCACTTTCTTAGATTTCATGTCTTCTATTTCTGATTGTTTTTATAATGCTAAAATTATTTTCTCTACAGCAAGAGCTTATTTAATGTTCTCTAAAATGGTAGCTTTACCAGCTCTATCTACAAAAATAGCTATATTAGAAGGCAAAGAATAAATATACCACTCTATTTGTACATCAAAAACAAGTTTGGAACTAGTTGGAATTTTGTTTAATAACTTGTCGAATATGGAGTTTAAATCTTTGATCCTTTCCCCTGAATTTCTTTTAAGATTGGAAAGAGCATTGATTAGGGATGCAACAGTTCTATCATCCCTAAATTTTGCAAGGAAAAATTGCTCAAAAATTTCCCAATCAGAAATAGATCCTGCTGGAAGTGAAAAATACCAGGATCCTGCAGATCCTTGTAAATTATAAGGAAACAATCTAACTACAATATCCTCATGGGAAACTCCATTTGGATTCATGGCTAACATAAAATTATTGATATATTATTTTGCAAGAAGACCATCATTTGGATTATATTTAGGTAACCATTTTTCTGGATGATCGGAAGAGGATTTGGATTTGCTATTAATACAACACCAGGATTCGTACAAGGTCGATTAGCCATAATTTGATTTGAATTTTGTGAAGATATTGAAGTAGGTCCAGAAGTAGGGGGAATGAATGAAGAACTTACAACTAGAACAATACTACTTGTAACAACACTGTTTGTTTGAGTCGAAGAAACGAAAGATTGAGAAAATGCAGATTGAGTAAGAGGATGTGAAGAAGCAACCGAAGGGAAATTTGATGTGACTTCACTCGTATTTGATTTAGATCTATATATAGAAACTTTTTTGCGATGTAGTTCTATTGGAAACTCAAAAGGATGAATTCCAAGTCTTTCACTTTTGGATCTAGTTAATATACCAGTTTCTCTAAATAGAGAAGTAACACTTTCTTCATAAGCTTCTCGGTTAATAGGATTTTCAGCATAAATATATATTCCTTCTAATTTATGAATTAAAGACTAAACTTTGGGAGATTCAGGAGTGAATTATGAAGCAGATGAATGTCGAGATAGTTCAGGAGATGATGGAAATGTTTCTATTATTTCCGATTTCTGACTTGCTGATCTAGAGTGTGATTGGGAAGTTGTAGAATGACTTTGGGGAGATCGAATCTTATGAGGGCTTCTAGTTTGAGGTTTAGACTTATATGTCGTTCATAGTCGGCCCTCCTTCTAGCGCCAAAAATGTTGAAGCCTTAGAAATCTGTGGCAACAACAAGGGGGATAACCACCCGGTCCGAACCTTAAAACAATTCCTTTTCCATTTAGGATAGTGACTCCAACTGGATATAATGGGACCAATTTCCTAGAGTTGGGTGTTTTCTTTGATTGTTGGGTTTATCTCTCAAAGGATTTGCATAAAGAATTACTAAAAACTAAAAACACATTTATTCTAAAATGCATAACATTGAATCTAAAATGCAAAACATTGAATCTAAGTCTAATTTAATCTAACCTGGGATAATATTAACTTTATGCGATCTAGAATGATATCTATTCAATCTGTGATGATCAAGATCATCACAAATTTAATAGAATTATTACTATGTAAGATGATTCTCTTGAAAAATAGTTAATCAAAAGAAAATGAGAAACATATCGCATATATTTGATGATCATATATAAAACAAACCAATTTCTATCTTTATATTGTACAATAGTGAAACTCGTATTTCAGATAAAAAAAATCAATTTCATATATAATTCATGAAAGTTTGACTCATCACTAATATTCAAAATAGAACTAGCATACATGATAATAGTACCGGATGTGTATTGTCCTGTGCATCTAATCAATGATAACAGGCCACATTCAACTCTTCTATCAATAAGTCTTTCAAAGAATACAAAAGTGCACCAACAGTGATCAACAAAATAATATATAACTGAAAAGGTCGTGTTCCATTATTTTATCAATGCATCCACAAACTTACTTACAATTAAGCATTCTTTGAAAATGTTCTCAATAAAATTCTGGACCCTTCCCTAAATGCATGAGAAGGGTTTAAATACTATACTAAATTCTTACAAAAAAATAGATTATACAAAATCTCTTATGAAGTGGTTTCAAACAACCTTCCTCATCTTTAGTATCTACTTGCTAAAAATTGAAATTATATAAAAACAAACTAACTAATAATCATGACTGATGATAAGTTACTGCCAGCTGTTCTTTTCTGCTCATGAATGTTGGACATCGGTTAAACTTATGGAGGATTTCCAAACTGTGCCTTCATTTGTGCAGCAAATATAGTGTCGAGTAAAAGCGGTTGTATTATTTGTATAGAATTCAAAAAATAGTGTAGTGTCATGATATGACTGTGTGGTTTGACTAATAGCTGCTAGTATGCTTTCCAATCAGTTTTCTTTAGCTGTGTAAGTGCTTCTTCTTGGATTTGACCTGCGTCTTTCCAAATTTCTTCTAAATCTCTGATATTAGGAAAATATTTGAGATTTCCTTCTTTAATGAGCCCAAAAGTATGTAATATATGGTTAATCATTTTTACCATATTCTTTGATATGCCTACTACTCTGGCTATGGTTAATTCTGCTTGTTTCTCTCGTGCATCCTATTTTGTAAAAAGAATATCTTTGAAAGTCTCCTAGATCTTTGGGATACATGACTTTCTCCCTTCTTCTGAATATTGCCATTCAATATAATCAGAGATTTTATTATTGATTTCATTGAACTCAATTCTTTGATCAATGATTGTGTTTATCAATTGTTCACTTATTTCCAGGTGTGGAATTATGTTTGATATTTGTACAACAAATAGTTTATGTTGTTTTGAGAGTAAGGTACTTAATGCTGATGCTTCTTTTATGAATTCCTCTCCAGTAGGAATTCCTTCGTATTTGGTAAGATCTTCTCTCAATTTTTCAATCAGTGAATTTTTGCTAGATAAGTCATTTTCATGACTTATCTTAAGCATTTCCATCTCTTGCTATACTCTGAGGAGTTGTTGTTCAAATTTCTGATTTAAACTATTTGTTCCTTCATTTAGCTGCTACTGTAGTTCCATGATTTTGACACCCTTTTCTTGGACCAAAATAGATACTTCTGCTTCCTTATCCATTTTTTTAGTGGTGTATGCACCAGCGAATTGAGATAGCCGAGTTAAATTTTCAATCAGATTTGATGGAGTATCTTTCCATACTACTTCCATAACTTCATTTCCCGGGGATGTTTCAATATTTCTTCTTTTCCTCTGTTTCCTTACTATAGCTTTATGAAGAGGGCTGTAGAACACATATAGTGGGGGAATATCAGCCACCTTGAGGTTAATCTCATCAGTAGGATTTGTAGGAATGATTTCTGTGTCTTGGGAGATTATCTCAGGAGTTTCAATGATTTCTTTTGTTGAAACTATTTGTCCCTGTGGGGTTTGAAATTCTATATTTTTCTATGATGATGATGCCCTTGGAGTATTTGCTAATGCATTGTTGAATGAAGCATATATTTTATCTAATTCACTTTGATTTTGTGAATATGATTGTTCTTCTCTGGTTTATTGGCTTTATTCAATTGTATAACTCATAATCAAAACATACCATGGGATCTGTCTGAGTATTTTTTCTTTGAATTCATTGAATTTATGTACTTCTTCTAGATTCAAGTTCAATTTAACAAAATTTGGGATTTCTTAAAAGTTCCCAGTAGATTGAAAAATATCTTCAAATATTTCATCAGTGTGTACAATAGGTTTGAGTTTGAGTGACAGAGTAAATTTGTTAGCAATATTTTCTGGGTCAAACTGCCTGGAGGGTAAAACGATGAGTTTCAAAAGCTCAATCTTCTAAGATTTTTTCAATGCGTGATTAAAATTGTTGAGTTTGAATGAACCACATGAAATTGGAAAACATGGCCATAAATACTTCTTACTTTGTTTCAAATATTTAATGAGTCCATTACCAACAGTTTGGTAAGTGACTTCTCTTGGCATCAACTTATCTGAAATATATAAAGGAAGAATATGCGGGGGAGCGGAGCCTCCAAAAATTCTAATATATGAAAATGATTCTTCAACAAAACATCTGCCTATCTTTTGAAGGTCTCCAAGGGCTTCCTTAGAGAACCTAGGGCTCACTGTGTCAAACATAAATTGGTGTAACAATAATACAACTCCATAACACAACTTATGAAAATGTGGTGCATAATTAAGCTCCCATATCACTTTATGACTCAAATGTATTGGGGTAGGATCTTCTAGATTCCATTTCCAGCCCATAACTGGAAAGTTGGTAGAAAAACAGATGGCATAAAAAATATACGCACTCATAAAAAATTGGGGAACAGATTTGGAGGAAGAAGTTCTCGTTTGGCGATATTCATTAATTTCCTTAACTAGATTCTTAGAGAGAATATTCACCCAATTCATTACAAGAGAATTAACAGAGGAGTCAATTATGGGAAGCCAATTTATGGAGAACTTGGTATTTATCAGGTAGACCATATAATCTGCATAGCATTGCTTCTACAAAACTATAAGGATTTGCTAATGACATGATCGAATACATACCAGTTTTCTCATATTTGAACTTGTTTTCTACTTTCCTCCAACCTTGAATTGCCTTGAACAGGTCTTCATTGTTCTTAGAAAACTTTCAACAAACTCACTGTTGTAGGTGTCTTGCAGGTCGGGAAGCTTATACATTATTTTCAGATATTCAAGTCTTAAAGAACCTAGAATCTCATCCTTGTAGGTTATTAACTGTCTCTCTTTGATCATTGAGTTGTCAAGCACCCACCTAGTCATGCTGCTATATAGAAGAAGAGTAGCTCTTGCTAACATCCTATGGAGGAAAGAGCATGCAATATCTTTGAAATGTAAATTTGAGGATGTTGCATCATCGACAGTCACCGTGAATTCAACTACTTTTGTCTCTTCATCTTCGAGTATAGTGTAAATAAATTTCCACTTCGTAGCTCCTCCATTAACAGTGCAAACAATATCAGAGACTATAGGTGGCATTCCTATTCTTTCGAGTTCTGCAACAATCTGTTTGTCGTGTTTCTGAATCACTTTGCAAATGAAAATATCTTGAAAGGAAATCCCTATTAAATACATAGTAAATGATCAAATGATGGAAGATCTATTGAAATGATCTACATTGAAAGAAAAAATCTGCGAAACAACTATATTATTTAATAATTATAACGAATCAATAATTGTTAACATTGGGAGGATAAAACATCATTAATATTTCCTGACATGATTTATCTTTGTGTAAAATATTTATTCAAACCAGTCAAATCCATCACATCGTGCCCTTTAAGCCTATCTTAATGAAGGGTATTTACCTTTTGTTTATGTGATATGTGATTTCGCAATATCACGAAATCGCAATTTCGCAGAAGTCACAATATAAAAAAATCGCAGAATCGGATCTTTGATAAAAATTGCTTAAATTTGTATAACGAAAATCTGCAATATGCGATTCATAATGTCGGCTATGAAACCTTAGATCAGTGATCACACAATCGGGATTTTGCTATTTTATTGTTTTAACATTTTAATAAAAAAAATATTTATGCAAAAATGCGATTTGAGATATTGATGTTTTTATTAATTGCTTTTTATTTTTGTTTTTGATTTAATTAAAAGTGGTGTTGTGTTTTTTGGAATTTGATTTTTATCAAAAATAAAAATATATTTCTAGGAAGGGTCCCTATTTTTTATTTATCAAAGGTATCGATTATTTTAAAAAAGGAAAATGGGGGGGTGGGTTGTTGCATAGTTGTTGCTGTAGTTCCATGATTTTGACATCCTTTTCTTGGACCAAAATAGATACTTATTCTGCCTTATCCATTGTTGCAGTGGTGTATGCACCAGCAAATTGAGATAGCCGAGTTAAATTTTCAATCGGTTTCGATGGAGTATCTTTCCATACTACTTCCATAACTTAATTTCCCGGGGGTGTTTCAATCCTTCATCTTTTCCTCTGTTTCCTTACTACAACTTTATGAAGAGAGTTGTAGAACACATCTAGTGGGGGAATATAAGCCACCTTGAGGTTAATCTCATCAGTAGGATTTGTAGGAATGATTTCTGTGTCTTGGGAGATTATCTCAGGAGTTTCAATGATTTATTTGGTTGAAACTATTTGTCCCTGTGGGGTTTGAAATTCTATATTTTTCTGTGATGATGATGCCTTTGGATTATTTTCTAATGCATTTTTGAATGAAGTATAGATTTTATCTAATTCACTTTGAATTTGTGAATATGATTGTTCTTCTCTGATTTCTTGGCTTGCTTCAATCTTATAACTCATAATCAAAACATCCCATGGGATCCATCTGAGTCTTTGTTCTCTAAATTCATTGAATTTTTATACTTCTTCTGGATTCAGGTTCAATTTGAAAAAAATTAGGATTTCTTCAAAAGTCCCAGTAGATTGTAAGATATCCTAAAATCTGTCATCAGTGTGTACAATATGAGTTTGACTGACAGAGTAAATTTGTTAGCAATATTTTCTGGGTCAAACTTCTTGGAGGGTAAAACGGTGAGCTTCAAAGGCTCAATCTTCTCACATTCTTTCAATGCGTGATTAAAATTGTTGAGTGTGAATGAACCACATGAAATTGGAAAACTTGGCCAGAAAGACTTCTTACTGTCTTTCAAAGATTTAGTGAGTCCATTACCAACATTTTTGTAAGCGAATTCTCTTGCCATCAACTTATCTGAAACATATAAAGGAAGGATATGCGGGGGAGCAGAGCTTCCAAAAATTCTGATATATGAAAATGATTCTTCAACAAAACATTTGCCTATCATTTGAAGGTCTACAAGGGCTTCCTTAGTGAACCTAGGGCTCACTGTGTCAAACATAAATTGGTGTAACTGTAATACAACTCCATAACACAGCCTATGAAAATGTGGTGCATAATTATGCTCCCATATCTCTTTATGACTCAAATGTATTGGGGTAGGATCTTCAGGATTCCATTTCGATCCCATAACTGGAAAGTTGGTAGAAAAACAGATGGCATCAAAAATATACTCACTCATAAAAAATTGGGGAACAGATTTGGAGGCAGAAGTTCTCGTTTGGCAATATTCATTAATTTCCTTAACTATATTCTCAGAGAGAATAGTCGCCCAATTCATTATAAGGGAATTAACACATGAGTCAATTAGGGGAAGCCAATTTATGGAGAACTTGGTATTTATCAGGTAGACCATATAATCTGTATAGCATTGCTGCTGCAAAATTATAAGGATTTTCTAATGACGTGATAGGATACATACCAGTTTTCTCATATTTGAACTTGTTTTCTAGTTTCCTCCAACCTTGAATTTCCTAGAATGGGTCTTCCTTGTTCTTAGAAAACTTTGCAACAAACTGACCATTGTAGGTGTCTTGCGGGTCGGGAAGCTTATACATTATTTTCAGATCTTCAGGGCTCAAAGAATCTAGAATCTCATCCTTGCAGGTTCTTAACTTGCTATCTTTGATCATTGAGTTGTCAAGCACCCACCTAATCATGTCGATATATGGAAGAAGAGTAGCTCTTGCTGCTATCCAATGGAGGAAAGAGCATGCAATATCTTTGAACTGTAAATTTGAGGGTGTTGCATCATCGACAGTTGCTGTGACTTCAACTACTTCTGTCTCTTCATCTTCGAGTATAGTGTAAATAAATTTGCACTTAGTAGCTCCTCCATCAGCAGTGTAGATAGTATCAGAGACTATAGGAACGATTCCTGTTTGTTTGAGTTTTGCAACAATCTGTTTGTCGTGCTTCTGAATCACTTTGCGGATGGACATATCTTGAAAGGAAATCCCTATTAAAGACAGAGTAAATGATCAAATGATGGAAGATGTATTGAAATTATCTATATTGAAAGAAAAACTATGGGAAACATATATATTATTAATTAATCATAACGAATCAATAAATGTTTACATTGGGAGGATAAAACATCATTAATGTTTCCTGACATGATCTATCTTTGCATAAAATATTTATTCAAACATGTCAAATCCATCACATCGTGCCCTTTAAACCTATCTTAATGAAGCATATTTACCTTTTTTTTATGCGATATGAGATTTCATGATATCGTGAAATCACAATATGACAGAAGTCGCAATATGACAAAATCACAAATCGAAACTTTGATAAAAATTGCTTAAATTTGTATAATGAAAATCTGTGATATGTGATTCGTAATGTTGGTTGTGAAACCTTAAATTGGTGATCACACAATCAGGATTTCACTGTTTTATTGTTTTAACTTTTTAATAAAAAAATATTTATGCGAAAATGCGATTTGCGATAAGGATGTTTTTATTAATTTTTTTTTATTTCTGTTCTTTATTTAATTAAAAGCGATGGTTTTTTCTTTTGGAATTTTTTTTTAAGAAGAGTCCCTATTTTTTATTTATCAAAGGTCTAGATTATTTTGAAAATAGGAAAATGGGGGGGGGGGTATGTTGCATAGCACAATAGGAGGTCAGCCATGACTTTAGGTCAGGAGTCATTCCTCTTTCCCCCATTTTATTTTTTTCCATGCACCTCAGACTGTCGACTAACTGTTGGGACCACATCATACGACTGAGAGGTCAGGTCTTTATTAGATAAAAGTTAAACAAACAATTTATAAAGTAAACATTAGAAAACAAAAATAGTTTATTTTTGTTAATTTCTTAATTATATTTATTTATGTTCTCATTAGTTCAGATCATTTTTTTTCTTATTTCGAAAGGATATTTGTGTCACTAGATCATCCATTTAGAGGGATTTTCAGTTAATACAATGTAGGATGAGCAGGGTGGATCATTATGAGATCGTCCATTTGCAGCAGTGTTGAATTTATACAATGCATGATAAGGACCACATTTTATCATTTTTATTATTTTGTAGATCGCTTGGGACATATGAGCACAAATTTTTTTTAATATTTTATGAATATTTAGAAAAATTTCTGTGTATTGCACCTTCTTATGCACACCATGGTCGGTATTTGTGGTTATCTCGCTTTGCACATTTTCAAACGAAAACAGGGTTTGACCTTTGACTTATCGAGGTCGGTGACCTCTGACTATGGGCCCCAATGGAATAGCTGGAAGTACCTCTGATTGTTCGACTACCCCACATCTGGGTCCTTTGTCTACACATAAAGGTTTTGGATATATTTTTTTCCGACTGCAATGCCAATCTCACCTCATTTTTCAAAAAAAATGGTTGAGATGTGTTTTCACATTAATTCTAAATTAATTGTGTTTCATGTGAATTAAATAAATCAATTTCTAAGGCTTTCAAAACCTTGTTTTTTTTCGATTAAAACTTCTTTTCCAATTTTTCTATGAAAGAAAAACCTGAAAAACTAAACTTCAAACTAAATTGTAATAGTTTTCTCTATAACCTATAACTTGTGGTAACTGGTGATATTTCACAAGGTTTCCTTTTATTTAATTTGACTAGTCTTCATAGAAAATCTTAATTATTTGTTTTATTTCCTACATGGGACACAAAATGTGAAAAAATAACAAATCCTTGGCTTTAGGACAAGGAGTTCAATATAATAAAGAAAGACTAAAAGGGATAGAAGATCTAGAACTAGGAAGTTATAATATGAACTCAAATTTGATTTCCAACACCACATTCAAAATGCAAGATGTAAGTATGATGAAATGGGAGGAAATTTATAATTTATTTGAAAATAGGGAGTGGCTAAATTCATAAAGTTATAGTAAGGAGGAAAATGGACAATATGAGAACATTATAAGGATAAAATTACACAATGTTGCTACATGTTGCTACTAGGGCTAAAATATTTCCCTTTTATGACATGATACGATGGATTTGGGTCATTTTGATATTCATACATGCACAGTTACATATTCTAATAGAAATGTGATAGCATCCTAGAGATTAGGCACCCTTCCAACAATATATAAGCTCAGTTATTATGAACTCTTCTTTACTTCTAAGTTTCTTAATAATTTCAACCACAGTTTTTAAACAAAGTGACAAGAATTATGATAAATTGATTGACTACTAATTCTGGGAAGATAAAGAGGTCTTTAAAATGAAATCATGTAAGGAATACCCGATTATTATTTTTCGAAAGTACTTTTAGATTAATACTCATTCGCTGTCGTCAATTTGTAGTATCCACCATGACTCAAAATGTTTCAATTGGGTTGTAATTCTCTCTCAAAACTTGACAGATACTTTGAAATAAGAAATTTAATGTCCCCTAGGATATAAACGCATTTTTTTTGTGGCTGCTTATCTCCTAGACATTGTGATTTCCTTTGTCCCCTTTCCTCTTTTGAAGAGGAATTATCCCATGGATGATTAGTTTCCCGTTCAAAATTATGCTTCAGTATTATGGGAAAGTAATTATAAATTTCATTTTTATGACATTATAAATTATGTAATTATCCCTCTACATGAATTCATCTTTGGATGTGCTCCTATAAGGATTAGTCAAGAGCTAAAAGAGGCACTTGATCAAATAGGATTCTATTTTATTTAAGGATCATTTTCCTATATAAGAATATATGGGAGTGAGTTTTTTCCACATGTATTTCCAAGGTACATTCTTGAAAGAATTTCTCTTGAAGAAGTAGCAAATAAAACAACATTAAATGGTTAAGCAAAAAATATGAGTAAACTTCGAAAAAAGATTTGGCTAAATTTTCCAATTATGTTTGGAAGAATAAAAATGAAGGAAAAATGCCATGCATTCAAGGAATATGGGGAACTTAACATTCTCCGGTTGATCTTATTACCCCATTTCGATTATGACCATCATAAATAATAAATGATAATGATAAGGCTATAAGCTAAACCTCCTTTTGAATGACGTTTTCATAAATATTGATAGTTTTGATCAATCAATTGAAAGAGGAAAACTAATGAGTATTTAGGATATGGAAAAACTTCAGGAACTTAGAGAAAACACCTATGAATATTTTGTTAAAACGAATAATATCATGTCTTCTATTTCATTTAAAGATTTGAAATCTCTTGAATGTCTGAAAGTTAATTTTATTCAGCTACATTTAGAACCAACACCTTCTTCTGACAAATTTCAAAAAATTAAAATTGAAAGTATTCTTGATGTTTATGTTACAATCTAGAAATTGACTAGTCCGGAGACTATAAAAGATGTTAATGTTAAAGAAAAAAATACAAGATCAGATCATTAAAGAAAGAATCATAATAAAAAAGGTTAATGAACAGAAACAATAATGGCATAAAAACAACTAACCAAGGAGAATATCTTTCGCAAAGACATTATATTCCTTGATCCTCCTAAGGAAACCACCCAGGCAGACTTAGAGTCCAAAAAACATGTTGAAAAAACTAAAGATATGGAGACTAATAAAACTGATGAACAATGAATTATTCATTCAACAATTAGAGAGAGTGTTGATAAAGAGACAGAGTCAATTGAACAACACAATAAAACAATTGACCTCTAAGTGCCATAAACAACCCCCCCCCATAGTTTCCATGACTCCCATCTCCACAAAAATTCCTCTAACTTCATTGTTGCAACAATGTCTGAACATAGCTAGTAGCCAACTGGAGATGTGAGACGTAAAACTAAAGAAACTACACAGACCCTTGGAGAATTTGATATAATCAAAAATATCATGTCAGTGAACTTGGAGTAGCTTATCAAATGAAGTTGCAAAGAACTAAAGAGTTAGAATTGGAAATTGAAAAGAACAAAGAATTTAGTGAAGAGAGTTGGAAAACTCATTCTATGACCCTGGTTTGATATTTTACTATTGAAAGAGACAAATTACAAATTTGGTTTGAAATTAAATTGAAATAATTATAACTCAAGAATTCTCAGCAGATTGAGTAAATGAGAAACAAACATGAATAAGAAAAATAAATATCGAAAGAAGAAATCGAAAATAAAATTGAAGTTATGAATGTAGCACTAAAACAACAAATTGAAACTATGTAGTCTCAAGTGAAATAGGATCATGATGCTAAAGAGAATCTATATTTACTCAAATATCAAGAAGTGGAGGTTAACTAAATACTGAAAAAATATCAATTTAGATTCTACAGAAGAATGAATAAAATTTGCAAACTTTACTAAGAGATTGTGAATGTCAATGAAACTGTTGAATATTTAGTCATATAAGATGGAAGTGTTAAAGAAATATTTTCATGAATTCTCTAATGGTAAAATAAATTTAAACTTTAACAAATTCCTAAAATCATTAAGAAGGACGAGAGACTCATATATGCTTCATTAATCCGCGAAGAATCAAAAGCAAAGGAAATTCGAGTGTGGACTAAGAAAGACATTGACAATTGCATCAAAGTATGGGAGATTCGTACAAAATTCATTGAAGAAATTGGTTTTCTTGCATCCAAACCAATAATGGAGACAATCACAGGTTCGTTAGGTCAAGGACAAAAAAAAGATTGCACAATAGAAAGATCTCAGAAAGATGATTGGAACTCAAATTTGGATGCAAAAAACTTTTCAAAACTTTTTGCACTTTCCTTTTGAATAGATCAAAATAATTTCAAAATTTGTTGTTAAGTATATAGTAGAAAGAAAAGGTTTATTTATAATTTAGTGCCAACGTACATTGTAAACATTGTTCATTTCCATCTTATTCACTTCTCTGCAATTTCTCAGGTGTATACAAATTGGGTAGCTTTATCCAAACAAATGTTCCACATCTTCTCACCATTGAATATAAAGGCTCTAAAGATGAAGAGTAAGTTTGAAATACTTTCCCACTCTTTCTAGGAAATTATCCTTACATAAGGACAATATTTAATTTTTACCATCATCACTCACTAAAGGAAATATTGAAGATTTTGTAATTATTCTAGTATTTATATGGCCTCTTACATTGGTGTAAGAGTTGATGATTTGTGGAATTGAAGTCTTGTATTTTATCATCAATTTTTTAGGCTAAGCATTTTTTTAAGACGAAATTGAACATTGAATATGTTTATGAGTTATGTGTATGATATCCTGTCATCATTTTAATTAGTAATAGATGCAGGCAGTATTCATTTTCTAACATTATTCATATTCAACTCTGATCTTCTGATATTATGTTAACATTTCTTAAGGTATTTTCCAATGTAATCTCACTATCATAAAAAATTTGTGAGTTGTTTGATGTTTATGTTCTTATTTGGTGGGAAATCTGAAATCAAAACAATTTTCATTGTACTTTTAGTTTAATAGCTTCTTCAGAAACATATTTTCTAGTGGGCTGCAATTGGATTCAAGTGATACTCAAACACACATAATATTTTCTCTTAAATATTATGTTTGAATGAAACTATCATCCCACCACCTTCATTGTTATTTGTTCCATCAAATCAAAATTACTGCGAATCAATAATAATTTGTATACTTTTTTTGTAGATAACTTTAAGTACAAACATATGTCATATGTTTTCCTTATTTTTTAATTTAATCCAGATGGACTCGTCCCTTCTCAGGAGCATGTTAAACAGTTTATGTTATCCCTCAAACTAGGAGAAATTTAACATGAATATAAATTATTTATTGTATATGTTGCATGCGTTGAAAAATCCTCTAAAAATGTTTGTCAAAATATGTGAACATGGGTCTATGGATGGTTTCTTCAATGCTAGATTATTCTAGGTTTGTTGTTAGCTACACATATTTTTGTATTTACTCTCAGCAAGCTAAATCAATGGGTCATTGATAGGAACATGTATGGTTTTATGTTTTCCTTTTGATTTAGTCCGATCCATACAAATACAATTTTAATCTTATATCAACTACATTTAATTATTTAGCTTGGAAAAGAATCGATGGTTGACCTCGACCATAGTTAGTATAAACCAAACCCATTGGATACAAAGCTACATTCCTATCTAATTTTATGATTTCAGTAGGCTTAACGCATGCTAGTACTGAATCTTGTTTTTACACATCAAATAAAAACAAGTTAATCTTTGAACTTAGGCATCGTTATCAATTCTAATGTCACATATTACAATTTAAAAATTGTTTAGTAAAATGGAATATGTCAATTGATAACCCACACACTGTAAACATAATATATTACTAGCCAAATGAACTCATAGCTACAAATAATTCATGGAACTCTCTAGCATTTCTTGGGAAAGGTATGATTATGAACAACTTTGTAGTGATTTTGATACAATACATAGGACTAGAAATCAACCTAATGGTAATTTAATTCAATTTTTTTGGAAATTTTTTGTAGGTTTCCTAAATGTAATGGGGCATCCACACAACAAATAGATTATTGGTTTTCATATCTTCTCTCTTCCCCTAAAGAAGACGAGTTTCCCTTAGCCAATGAGAAGAATTTAATATTGTGCATACTATATTTCTCTTGAATTTTGAAATTTCCAATCGAAATGCTCACAATTGTCTTGTAGATTTTGGAGCTTTAGCAAATGTTATTGTGGTTCCATTGCTATTTGGGATATTTTTAAAAAGAAGTTTATCAAAAAGTTTAGTGAATATAAAACAAAAGAATTCTAAATTGACGAAATGTCAAATATTAAAGTAAATTCTGTCAAATTAATTGAATATCTAAACTGAAGAATCCATTCTGTTCTTAATGGAATATTGAAGACATAAAGATCATGTGTTAACGAAGATTTATACTACCACTCTTCACTCAAATATGCCTTTTGCCACTATTGGAGCAGATAAAGTTATATTAACATTATATATGGAACAAACTTTAAATTTCAAAAAACAAATTCTTAAAATAAAATCCAAACAACTTTTGGGAAAAACAAAACAATTGCAAATAAAAAAACTTTAACTAGTCAAACTAAAACATTATGTTTTCTTTTATTTTATAATTTAATTAAATATTATTTTTTAAATTATTTTAACTATATAAATAATTAATATACAAATTAATTTTTTTTTCTTTCTCAAATTTATCGCTTGGTAATTTATAATTTTATATTAATAAATATAAAACACTTATTTTTTTAAAAAGTATTCAGTTACAAAATGGAACTTGAGGGCCAACTTCTACGGGTTCATTTCCTTCGAAAGCATTAACAGAGACCTTGACTATGGCGTTTTAGTATTAATTCCACTCCCTCCATGAGATTGTATTAATTATTGAGATTATTGACGGAGAAAGAACCCTTGGAAGCCCGATTTTGTTTCTGGCCAACTAGTCTATTACAATTGTTGTTAATTTAATTTAACCAATGCATGCTTCAGATAAGCAATTGAGAAAAGTCACAAAAACTAAAGTTTTCAAAAAATCATTTAGTAAGTTTTTCTAAAGGAAAATTTGATAAAATTTAAAATAATAATAATTTTTTTTTTTTTTTTTTTAATACTGTTTTTAATTTTAATTTTGATTTATTATAATTAAATACAAATATCAAAATGTTTCAATCCAACACTATAATAATTTTATGTTATCATTTTTTAACTTCAAACTTAAAAAAACATGGTTAACCAAAGGTTAATAAATTAAACTCAACGATTTATACATATAAAATTTACTCTTACACCTTGCCCATATTATGATCACATCTCTCTCAATCACCTCTAATGAATTTTGTTTTTCTAACTGTATTTATACTAAGCAAAGGCACCTACAATTTAGCTTTTGTTTAAATGTGGTAATGAGTTCATACTTTTCAAAGTTCAATAATTAAGCTAAACAGAAGTAAATGATAGTTATGCTACCTTGTTTCAATTGCAAATTCAACATATCCAATAAAATCACATAATAGTTAAAAATTTACATTAAATACAAATATCACATATTATATATAAGAAGATTAGACACCCAATGAAATGACTTAACAAAGTACAGCAATTCACATCAAATCATGATATAGTAAATTGGGAGAAGATTACTCATACTTCACTATGAAATAAAGTAACAGAGAGCAAGAGACAAAACTTAAGTCTACAACGTGCATGCTAACATTTTAAGGTTTTTTTGCAATAACGAATTAATCTCTATTCAAAGAAGTGCATGCTAAGTAACATTTTAAGGTTATTTTGAAACATTGAAATAATCTATATTTTAAGGTTTTCTTGCAATAATAAATTAATCTCTATTCAAAGTGCATGCTAAATAACATTTTAAGTTTGTGTTGAAATAATGAATTAATTTCTATTAAAAAAAAGATAGATCATAGTGAATAGTCTCTATATAGTTTTGATAGTCTCAAGGATACTTTCCATGATTTCCTCTACCTTGGGCATTATGTCTTTTAAGATCATACTTATGGGTTGTGTTTTTTTTTCTTTGGGGATGATGATCATGAATTATTTTTCCAAGTGGAAAAAAAAAAAAACCGACAAAGACCATGGACTTATGTAATTTCTTATTGATAAGCAAAAATATAACTATGTTTAAGGAGTTAGAATAAAATAAGTCAAGTGGATCACAATATTTTAAGTTGGTGAAAAGTAAAAGGCAATGGAAAATCGAGTTAATAGTTAAATAGAAAAGAAGTTAATTTGAATACAAATGGAAATTGTCTTCCGCAGTCGATAATCCATTAGTAATTACACCCAGTAGCATGACTAAGTGGAACCCATTCATTTTTTAATTGATTAATCATGACACTATCATTGTAGTTTCCATTTCTTTCTAATCATCAACTAATCTTTCTAATAATGGAACACCTAAATTTAAAATGCTTCACTTGCAAATAATCTCCACAACAACGTACTTCACATTTCCTCATCATGCCATTATGGACATCTTCATGGTGGCTAAGCGTGATGTTTTAGGTATTATTGAAGGTGGCAGGCAGTGTGTTTTTTTTTTCATGAGTAATTTTATTAAAACTGATAAATGCCCAAAAACATTTAAACAATACAACCTTGCAGCTAATGTCCCCTATGAAGAAAACATTATAAAAAATAATATATCAAAATTTTTGAGATTATGTATGATAAAAATCCTCTAATTTCCTTTTTTTTCCTTTTGTTAGTGGATGCCCCTTGTGATAGAAGGTTAGTGAAGAAAGTTGGATCCACTAGAGTTTTGATAAGCATTTATTTTTTTTATTTTTATAGTTAAAAGGAAAACGTTCATAAAATATTATTAATAATAAATGAAGGTGTAAATGGAGAATTTGAATTTTATATAGTAATTTAATTATTTTAAGATTTGAATTTGTTCTTTTATATTTTGTTTTTTTTGAGATATTTTCATATTAATTTTTCCAAAATTTCATGAAAATAAAAAATTCATACATAAAAATTACGCAATCTCAATTTTTATATTTTTCAAAATACTAAATTCATTCACATATAAAAAAAAAAAAACATTTTAAATAAAAAACATCACAGTTTTATAGTGAGCTTGGGAGGCTTCTCTCCAAGCTTTTTGAACATAGGAATAAAATCTTAAATCAAACTAAATAACTCTTTTTTTAGGTCCCATAAACCAAGAAGTAGATTAACCACCACCATCATTATCATCATAAAAATTTATACCATTATTTTTTTAATGAAAAAACCTAACTTTAAAATAATAATCAATACTATTAATTTTCAATATAGAAATATCAATATCAATGTGTAATCGAAGATGTTGATAACCATCTCAAATGTGCATAATCCACTAAAAAGAATCATATGTTTGCGAGGTTCCGTCATAGTAAATCAAAGGAAAAATGTACAAGAACAATGCTGCAATAATAAGGATTTAGTAATGGGGTGCAGAATTCAACTGTTCAATGTAGATGTACGTTTACAAAATTATAATTTTAATATATAAAATAATGATTAAGATATAAATATTTGAAAACTTAAATATAATTAGTTGGTAGGGCGGAATTGCATTTCAATATTTTTATTTTTTATTTAAAAAAACGACTGGAATTGAATATCTTTAAAACATGCTAAGAATATACTTCGTCTTAAAGCTAGATTAGCTATTGAGATCAAAAGGAGTGCAAAAGCTTGGATTACAAATTGAAACGTTGAATTAAAAAACAATATCTGTCGGTTGTCTCCTTTATTTGATCCGCGCTCCGTTGAATTTAGAGACTGCAAATAATTTTATGGTCCAATCATTACGCCATACTTATTTCTCACTTGAATTACTACTCGATAGTGAGGTGTACTTCATCATCTTCCATGGCCATGATTTTGAATATTATGGGATTAGTGTTATAAGTCAAATGCTTTGGGTAGCATTTTTTAATGGGGTCAGTTGGGAGTTTGAGCAATGCATGTTCAGTCAGTTTTTTTTGGGTCTAATTAGTATTTTGATCTTCAAATGCATTATTAAAATTAATTCCATTAAAATTAATAATTTAATAATATTTATTAATTAGTATTAAAAGTTAATATTTTTATTAATAATATAATAATTGTTAATTATTTGATATTATTATTATTTAATATTAATAGTGAAACATAGTCTACAATATTATTCAAATAATATTAATCAAAGTTTATTTATAATTTATATTTAATAATTTTAATGTTTAAATATCATTTATATTTAATATTTTTATATTTTTATCATAAAAATATAAAAAAATTATAGATAAGTTTAATAATAAGTTAATATTAATATTAAAGATAAGTTTAACTTTAATAAGTTTAATAATAAGGCTAGTGTTTTTATTAAAGTTTAATAAGGTTAATTTAATAATTTTGATGTTATGGTTAATATGAATATTAATAAATTTAAAGTTTTTTTATTTTAATAGTAAGTTTGACTTCAATATTAAGAAATGTTTGTTAGATAATATTAAAGTTTAATATTAATATTGATAAGTTTAATGTTAATGTGTTAATGTTATTATTGATGTTTAGTAATTAATATTAAAATTTAATAATTTTATTATTAATATTATTAAGTGCTCACTATTTAAAATTATTATTCTTTAATTCATGAGGTTTTTGATAGATGGTGATCGGGTGTACTATTAAGGAAATATTTGATGTGAAGTCACCGATTCAATTTCTCGCCTCGATCAAGTGATATATTGGACATGATGAAGATGTAGTCCTACCAAGTTTACAAAAAAAAATATTATTATTCTTTAATATTAATAATCAAGCGTTGTCGACAACATTAGTCAAACAATGTCAATTTCTATAATCAATGTTTAAGTATAATTTATGTTTAAATACAATAATAAGGAAGGGAGAATAATTTTAACTTACATTTAGATTGGTAAGAGAAAATATGAGAATTATAACCCTACATATTATGTAACCCAATGGAATATTAATATTTAATATTTATATTTATAATATTAATCTCCTTGGTTTAGTATTATTACCTTGGGTTTTTGGTATTAATCCCTTGGGTTTATAATATCAATCTCTTCACTTTATAAATCTAAGGGTTCATATTCCTACGGTATAATATTATTCATAGGGTTTATAATATTAATCCTAGGGTTTAATATAAAGCCCCTGAGTTTATAATCATGGTCAACCATGATGCCACATCACATTTTGACAAATATTTCTCAATATGAAAATCCACCATGGTCAACTATTGTCAACCATCACCAACCATGGTCAACCATGGTCCAATGTCACATTGTGACAAATATTTTCTCAATATTAAAATCAACAATGGTCAAACATAATCACCCATGATTCATCATCGCATTGTGACAAAGATTGTCTCAATGTGAAAATCAATTATAGTCAACCATGGTCCAAATTCCCATTGTGATAAAGATTGTCTCAATATGGAAATCAACCATGGTCAACCATGTTCATTTTACCATTTATAATATTTATCAAACAATTTATATACATTGGTTTATGATATTTATCTTAGGGTTTATTACATAATTTTCTCAATATGAAAATCAATGATTGTCAATGATGGTCAACCATGACCATTCACAGTCAATATTTGTCAAACAGGGTCAACCATGGTCAATTATGGTTAACTGTGGTCAACAATGGTTCAATCTCACCGTTATGAAAAAAATTGTCTCAATATGAAAATGAACAATGGTCCAACGTCACAATGTGACAAATATTGTATCAATATGAAAATCAACCATGGTCAGTCATGGTCAATAATCATGGTCAGATTATAACAAATATTGTTTCTTGGCCCAATGTCACATTATGACAACCATGTTCATCCATGGTAAATGATGGTCGACCATAGTCCAAAGGTGCATTGTGATAAAGAGGGTCTTAATATGAAAATCAACCATGGTCAATCATGGTTCAAGATCGCATTTTGACAAAGATTGTCACACTATGAAAATGAATCATGGTCAACCATGGTCAAACGTCACATTGTGCCAAAGATTGTGTCAATATGAAAATAAACCATGGCCAACCATGTTTATTTTAGGTTTTATAATATTTATCTTAGGTTTTATATACTTTGGGATTATAATATGAATCCCTTGGGTTTAATATTATTCCCTTAGGTTTATAAGCCCCCATATTGTTAGTATTAATCTCTTTGCTTTATTAGTATCTTGGGTTTATAATATCAACCCTTTGTGTTTATTAATCTAATGTTTCATATTTCGAGGCTATAATATTTTTCATAGGGTTCATAATATAAATCCTAGGGTTATATATAAATCCCTTGGGTTTATAATCATGGCCAACCATGGTGAATCATGGTATAACATCACATTGTCATATTTATTATCTCAATATGAAAATAAACCATGTTCAACCATCGTCAACCATGGTCTGTGATGGTCAACCATGTTCAATCACGATCAACCATAGTCATCCACAGTTTAATGTCACATTGTGGCAAAAATTGTCTCAATATGAAAATCAATCATGGTCAACCATGGTCAATCATGGTCAATATGAAAATCAACAAAGGTCAATCATGGGAAACCATGGTCAACCATTTTCCAATGTCACATTGTGACAAATATTGTCTCAATATAAAAATAAACCATGGTCAACCATTTTCTACCATGGTCAACCATGTTTAATTTAGAGTTTATAGTATTTATCCTAGGGTTTATATACATTGGATTTATAATATTAATCCCTTGGGTTTAACATTATTCCCTTGGGATTATAATGCTTTGAGTTTTTAGCATTAATACATTGAGTTTATTAGTACCTTAGGTTTATAAAATTAATCCTAGGGTTATATATAAATCCCTTGGGTTTCTAATATTTATAATAATTAATTTCAAAGACCTCAACAAGATGGGATTTTTCTGAGTCCAGGTGGTTATTATCACATATTCGCATAGCACAGGTGGCAAGGGTGCTAAGAACCCCAAACTTCCGGGCATGAAAATGATGAGAACTAGCATGAAGATATTGTTTCGTCTGAGTTTTCTTTAGAAAAAATTGGTGTGACATGGAACCATCGTCATTTGTAGAGAGGAGAATGTCAAGGAAAGCAAGGCACTCGTCCACCTCAACCTCCATCATGAACTTGATGGAGTTTGATTGCAAATTAAGGTGGCACAGAAATATATCCATCTTCTGTAACATCCCTTCCTTCCATACCAAATTTTTTTTTCTATTTATAGTTTTTTTCTATGCTTCTACTAATCACAGATGTTCTCTTCTATTTTTCTATTTGGCGATCACGATCCGTTTTGGAATAAGAGTACTTATTCCTCCTATTACCCTTGCGGGTGTCATTCTTTTATTCTCTATCACTAATGTTTTGGCTTATGTTAACTATATTTCTATATCGTCACATTATTATTTCTCTTCTCTTTCCACAACCTCAATCATAGGTATATCATTGATTAATTAATTGAGTGATATATGTCACAAGTGGACATCATTATATTCATATATATGTCAATACATATATTTAAAATTTTATCGGGGCCCTAACCTTTCCTACGCACTCAATGTTTTTCTCATACTCCTTTATTGCATTTATTACACTCAGGCCTTGGGCTTCGTGGCCATTCTTCTAGTAGTGGCATAGCGACTAGGCTATGAAGCTAAGTATTGTAAAGAATCACATTTTCAAATTCAGGGTATTTACATAGGTCTATTTCTCGATTATCGTTTTATGGGGTTCATTCAGCTGTATTGCCATGGTTCAACTTTATACTTATTGTACCCACGCCACTATGACTTCCTAATGTACTTTCCACTGTGACGATGTTTCGGTGTGGTAGTCGACATTAAAATCGTCGTACCTCTTTTGGACATACTAGCCAACTGTGATTTAATATGGATAGCAGTTGGAAATTTGTTGACCCGGCCACGTCGGTTGAAGTGAATGAAATTTTTTGGGTTTAACGTTTTGAGTTGGTATTTATCAATGCATAATAGTTATATGTATACACAAATGGTTTGCGTAGTTACCATTTTATGTTTATCACTTCGCGTGATTCATTAATCACGCTGATCCGGTGCTACAATTTGGAGTAATGTGAAATTATTACAATGGATTCGCATTTATTCTGAAAGACTATATGCTATATTTCGATTTCTCCCCAAATCAATCCGAGTGAATATCGGGGATCGGTTGACATTTGGACAGTGGAGATGTTCTAGGTTTGATAGGGTTAATTTTTCGTTTCGATGGAATGGACATTATTTCTTCTGCAATTGTCAAGGGGATTTTTCTTCCTCCCTCCATTCGTCTCCGCCGAAGTCGAGTATCCAACTCTGCTACCTTGGTGCATACGAACGTCAGGCTCCTCTCGCTTCCTGAGCGTGATCATTTTTCCGTTTTGTCATCTTTCAGGTATGAAATACTGGCCATTTTCATTTTTCATATGATTGTCTTTGAATTTTTCTTTTCGTTTAACTTACAACGCCATCTTAGTCGCCTACAGTTCAACATCCGGTTGATTATCATTCTGCTAAGGTGTCCTGGAGTGTGATTCTATCGTTGTTTGGTGGATTTTTTTTTTTAACATGGCTTATTACGCTTCGATGCTAATGTTAAACCCTCGGTGAATAGGGAACGAAGACCGTGTTCGTTGCCTCTATCCAATGGTTTTGGCTTGAAGCGAGAGTTTACTATTTAGGTAAGCGGTTATTTCGGTTGAAAGTATTATGTCCTGTGTTTCCTTTTCTCTTAGATGAATGTTTTTCAAATACCCATATATCTTCGTTTTATAGGTCGTATTGGAGATAAAACCTTCCAATATTCAAAGGTAACCCTTGTTCTCGTTTTTAATTAGAATCTATCCCTTTCGAAATAAATCTCCTAGCGCCTTGTAATAACGACATCTCACTTCGCTCTCGGGTCGATTGTAGGTAGACTCGAATTCCCTGAGGGTTTCCCTTATTGGATATTGGGTAAATTCGTAATCTAATAAAATTGAAGCCAGTATGCACTGGACTTTCAGGTCGGTATCGACGCATCCTCAGTCGAATTGGGACCAGACTCCTTCTCATTTTTTTAGACAAACTTGTTCAGACAATTTACATTTTTTTTCTGTAATGAAAGTTTCTATTGTAGTAATTACTCGTTTCCAGAGTCTGGGACTCTTAAAAATTTTAATTCGGGCACTGATATCCCCGAGTTAATTAAGTTCTGAGATATTATCAGGAACCCATACTAGAATAATTCCATAATTGGTTTTTAGAGTTTCACACATGTTTTTATCTCGCATTTTTCTCTGTTATAAATAACATATAGTGTCTAGCTTTCTATTCCCTATAAGGGTTCACGATATATTGGTTTTTATCCAAAAATTTTCTGCTTCAATTGGAATACTTTATATATATAGAAATTTTTTCTATTGTTCTCCACAACAATAGTATTAGTGAATATACGTCTCTCTACAACAAGAGATTTTAAGTTTACCATATTTCAATGAAGAAATAGTTGTGAGTCTCACAGGATCTATAATTTGATATAATTTATAGGACTCCTACTGGGGACTCTCTTTATACATGGTTTGGAACTCTGCTGTAAGAGTTGCTTATGTGAAGCAAAACATTCTCTGTAATAATATTCTTTTAAATGGTTTTTGTTTTCATAGTATCACAGTTCCTGTGTATCTAGAGTTTAAACTAGCAGTTTTATATTTTATGGGATTGGTAACAATGAATTTTTATTTTTCACAAGTAATATAGTGTGCAGGCAATTTATATAAGTTTCCATGTACATCTTACTTTTCCAATAAGCATTCAGTGAGAACCTTCCTTTCTAATGAATATTTGTCCCACAGTTTTATACATAATGCTCAGTTCATAATTATTTGTCCAGTCCCCTTAGGATTAAATTTGAAATGTCTAGCTTTGAAATAAAACATAAAATAGGGGTCTTACATATTCCCTCTCTGAAATAAAACACCATCCTTGGTGTTTTTATCTACTTACTAGAGTTAATTTTTCAAACAAAAATGGATATTTTTCTATCATTTCAACTTCTCTTTCCCAGGTAGCTTCTTCAATAGTAAAGTGCTTCCACTGCACCTTTACTCGTGCTACCATCCGATTCCTCAATTCAATTTCTTCCCGTTCCAATATTTGAAGCAGTTCTGGAAGGAACTCCCCTTCTGGTTCCACTTGTATCACATTCCAATCAACTATGTGAGAAGCATAATGTACATATCTTTTTAATAAGGAAACATGAAACACATCATTAACTCTAACATGGGGTGGTAAGGCCATCTTGTAAGCCACTCATCCCACCCTTTCTAATACTTCAAAGGGACCACAATATCTAGGAGCCAGTTTTGCACAACTTCCAGCATAAAGTGTGCTCTTTTTGGGTTTAATATGAAAATACACATGTTCCCCCACTTTAAATTCCCGATGTACCCTCTTCTTATCAGCATAGTTTTTCTGGCGATCTTGTGTTGTCTTGATGTTTCTTTGTATTTGTTTAAAAATTCTTTCCATCTCTTGTAATTCATTTGGTCCCAACATTAGTTTATCCTCATGTTGGCTCCAGCTCAAAGGAGTACGACATTTCCTTCCATAGAGTGCCTCAAACGGACTCATTTTGATGGAGGATTGGTGGCTGTTATTATAGGAAAATTCTGCTAAATGCAAGTAGTCTTCCCATTTTGATGGCCTGTCCATCACATACATTCTGAAAATATCCTCCAAAATCTGATTAGTTCTCTCTGTCTTACCGTCAGTCTGAGGGTGATAGGCAGTACTAAAATTCAACTTAGTGCCCATACCTCCAAATAGACCTTTCCAAAAGGTTATTGTTAACTTAGCATCTCTATATGAAACAATCATCTTTGGGACCCCATGTAACCTTACTATCTCTTTTAGAAACACATCTACTACTTGGGTTGTCCCGAAAGTAGATTTCACCAGTATAAAGTGTGCAACTTTTGTTAAAGTGTCTACTACTACCATCACTGAATCATGCTGGTATTTGGTTCGGGGTAGCGTAGTTATGAAATCTATAGAAACGGTGTCCCATTTCCATTCTGAAACTGGAAAGGGATTTAATAAACCCGCAGGATGTTGATGTTCAACTTTGACTAGTTGACACTCCATGCATCTAGCTAAATATTCTGCTACATCTCTTTTCATTCCTAGCCAAAACAACTTCGTTTTCAAAGTTGTTAACATTTTCTGATATCTCGGATGTCCTGCATATGGCTGTTTGTGATATTCATCTAGAATCTCTCTTTTTCAAGGACTCTACATTGGGAATATATAATCTATTTTTGTAACAGATCAGTCCTTTCTGGTTTCGAGTGTATTCAACCATCTCCTTCTTTAGTATTTTCACCTGGAGATTCTCATAATTTGAATCCTGGTCTGCTTGTCAATTTTCCAAGGCTACACTGATAGTGGGTATATTTCTTGCTATGTCATTTACTATGGTAGCTTCTCGATCCCTCATAATCATCTGAATATTTCGGTGGGGACAATCCCTCAAAATATGGGGTTCTCCACATCCCCAACATTTCAAAGGTTCCCTCATTTTGATTCTGCCTTCCTTTTTATTTCCTTCATCTAGTTGTTTGGAACCAATTTGAGACTGATCTGTTTGGCTTTCTTTTGGTTTATTAAACTTTTTCATCTGATGGTCCCTACCAAAATTCCTTAAGTCAGTTGGTTTCTGTTTCTTTCCTTTAATTTCACCTTTGTTTAGCCAGCTTTTTCCATGCTCAGCCTTTCCTTTAAACTGCTGATAGCCTAGTCTAGCTTTCCTCACTGCCTCATCCATAGTTTTTGGGTTATCAAACTCGATATTCTCTTTGTACACAGCAGGAAAACAGTTCAAAAACCTTTGTACCTTTGCCTTCTCTTCCCTTATGTAAAGGACATCTCTCAACAGATTGGTAAACTTGGTGACAAATTCATCAATAGTAAGTTGTCCCAGTCTAAGCTCATGAAATTATTTTGCTTTATCATCATAATAACATTCATTTAAATAGCGGTTTTTAAAATTAACCTCGAAATCTTCCCAAGTAACTGTTTTTTCATCAATGGCATGAACCGTTTTCGTCTCCTCCCACCACAAGGTAGCCTTACCTTGCAGCTGGTAGACAACTAATCTGGCTTTCAGATTGCTTTCATATTCATAGACTTGAAAATATTTAATCATGTTCAACAACCAGGCTTCAGCATCTTCCTCCTTCTCGCCATCATAGGATGGAGGTTTGATCTTTCGGAATTCCCCCCGTAATTTCTTTTTCTACTTATACTAATGCCTAACAACATCATCTTCCTCATACTCATCAGTCTTCCTCTTTCCGGAACCTTCACCTTCTTGGCTGTTCCACGAAGTTAGTTCTCTGATGAGTTTCCTGCTCCTCACTAGCTAATGACAATCTGTCATTCTGGCTTCTCAGCTCAGCCATTTCTCGTTGCAAATTGTGCAACATAGCCATCACTGGACTATTTGGATCTGGTGTATTTTCATCATCACGCAGATCAACATAAATTTCCTCACCTTCTACCATTCCAACACCACTGTACACTAAACAACACAGATCAGAAATAAATATTTTTTTTTTTTTTTTTTTTCAAGAGTAAATCATTTATACAATGAGTACACTCAAAAATAGCCTAGTTTTGTATAACATGAGCTCTGATACCATTTGTAACATCCCTTCCTTCCATACCAATTTTGTTTTCTATTTATAGTTTGCTTCTGTGCTTCTACTAATCACAGTTGTTCTCTTCTATTTTTCAATTTGGCGATCATGATCTGTTTTGGAATAAAAGTACTGATTCCTTCTATTACCCTTGCGGGTGTCATTATTTTATTCTCTGTCAATAATGTTTTGGCTTATGTTAACTATATTGCTATATCATCACGTTATTATTTCTCTTCTCTTTCCACAACCTTAATAATAGGTATATCATTGATTAATTAATTGAGTGATATATGTCACAAGTGGACATCATTATATTCATATATATGTCAACACATATATTTAAAATTTTATCGTGGCCCTAACCTTTCCTACGCACTCAACACTTTTCTCATACTCCGTTATCGCATTTATTACACTCATGCCTTGGGCTTCGTGGCCATTATTCTAATAGTGGCATAACGACTAGGCTATGAAGATAAGTATTGTAATGAATCATATTTTCAAATTCAGGGTATTTACTTAGGTCTATTTCTCGATTATCGTTTTATGGGGTTCATTCACCTGTATTTCCATGGTTCAATTTTATACTTATTGTACCCATGCCACTGTGACTTCCTCGTGTACTTTCCACTGTGACGATTTTTCGGTGTGGTAGTCAACATTAAAATCGTCGTACCTCTTTTGGACATACTAGCCAATTGTGATTTAATATGGATATCAGTTGGAAATTTGTTGACCCAGCCACGTCGGTTGAAGTGAATGGCATTTTGTGGGTTTAATGTTTTGAGTTGGTATTTCTCAATGCATAATAGTTATATGTATACACAATGGTTTGCGTAGTTACCATTTTATGTTTATCACTTCGCGCGATTCATTAATCACGTTGATCCGGTGCTACGATTTGGAGTACTGTGAAATTATTACCATGGTTTCACATTTATTCTGAAATACTATATGCTGGATTTTGATTTCTCCCCAAATCGATCCGAGTGCATATCGGGGATCGGTTGACATCTGGACGGTGGAGATGTTCTAGGTTTGATAGGGATAATTTTTCATTTCGATGGAATGGACATTATTTCTTCTGCAATTGTCAAGGGGATTTTTCTTTCTCCCTCCATTCGTCTCCACCGAAGTCGAGTATCCAACTCTGCTACCTTGGTGCATACGAACGTCAGGCTCCTCTCGCTTCCTGAGCATGATCATTTTTCCGTTTTGTTGTTCTTCAGGTATGGAATACTGGCCATTTTCATTTTTCACATGGTTGTCTTTGAATTTTTTTTTCATTTAACTCACAACGCCATCTCAGTCGCCTACAGCTCAACCTCCAGTTCATTATCATTCTACTAAGGTGTCCTGGAGTTTGATTCTATCGTTGTTTGGTGGATTTTTTTTTTAACATAACTTATTACGCTTCGATGCTATGTTAAACCCTCGGTGAATAGGGAATGAAGATCGTGTTTGTTGCCTCTATCCAATGGTTCTGGCTTGAAGCGAGAGTTTACTATTCAGGTAAGCGGTTATTTCGGTTGAAAGCATTTCATCCTGTGTTTCCTTTTCGCTCAGATGAATGTTTTTTAAATACTCATATATATATTCATTTTATAGGTCGTATTGGAGACAAAAACTTCCAATATTCAAAGGTAACCCTTGTTCTCGTTTTTAATTCAAATCTATTCTTTTCAGAAGAAATCTCCTAGCGCCTTGTAATAACAACATCTCACTTCGCTCCTGGGTCGATTGCAGGTAGAATCGAATCTCCTAAGGGTTTCCCTTATTGGATACTGGGTAAATTTGTAATCTAATCAAATTGACACCAGTATGCTCTGGATTTTCAGGTTAGTATTGACACATCCTGAGTCGAATTGGGACCAGACTCCTTCTCATTTTTTTTGACAAACTTGTTCAGACAATTTACATTTTTTCTCTATAATGAAAATTTCTATTGTAGTAATTACTCGTTTCGAGAGTCTGGGACTCTTAAAAATTTTAATTTGGGCACTTATATCCTCGAGTTAATTAAGTTTTGAGATATTATGAGGAACCCATACTATAATAATTCCATAATTGGTTTTTAGAGTTTCACACATCTTTTTATCTCGTATTTGTCTCTGTTATAAATAACATATAGTGTTCAGCTTTCTATTCCCTATAAGGGTTTACGATATATTGGTTTTTATCCAAAAATGTTCTGCTTCAATTGGAATACTTTATATATATATATATATATATATATATATATATATATATATATATATATATATATATAATTTTTTTCTGTTGTTCTCCACAATAATAGTATTATTGAATATACATCTCTCTACAACAAGAGATTTTAAGTTTACCATAGTTCAATGAAAAAATAGTTGTGAGTCTCACAGGATATATAATTTGATATAATTTATAGGACTCCTACTAGGGACTCTCTTTATACATGGTTTGGAACTCTACTGTAAGAGTTGCTTATGTGAAGCAAAACATTCTCTATAATAATATTCTTTTAAATGTTTTTTTTTTCATAGTATCACAGTTCATGTGTATATAGAGTTTAAACTAGCAGTTTTATATTTTATGGGATTGGTAACAATGAACTGTTATTTTTCACAAGTAATATAGTGTGCAGGCAATTTATATAAGTTTCCATGTACATCTTACTTTCCCAATAAGCATTCAGTGAGAACCTTCCTTTGTAATGAATATTTGTCCCACAGTTTTATACATAATGCTCAGTTCATAATTATTTACAAGTCTAGCAATCATTTCCAATTCCTATTTCTTTGCTATCTGAAGAGGTCCATGGTACTAGAATAAATATTCTTCCCTTATGTCATTATAATAGAAGGAATTTTGATAATTAACCAGGCACTGTTATTTTAGAACGATATGTCTGTCCTTCATTTAGTTAATTCAGCAAATCCATCAATCTGCCCTATTTGTACCTCATTCTTCCTTCAAACAGGTTTATGAATTTCCCTAATATTCACTGAATTAATTCTATTTAAACAGAAATAGATTCAAGTTACAAATTATAAATTATGAGCTAACGTAATCTCCAGATTTAAACCAGGAATTGGTTTAGAGTTTTTGGCTGATTTGTCTTCGTATTTCTAGTTCCTACAACCATGCAGAACTAGGAGAGTTTAATTACTCCACCATTCTATAAATGTATGGAGCATCAACACAAACAAAACATTTCAAGAAATATGCAGCTACAGTCATTAATCTCTACTCTTATCAACAATTAATTTCAATCATTCAAATACTGTGAGCATACCACTTGGGTAATTGACCAGTCCTCCCAACCTTAGAGTCTCTCTGTCTCCAGAACTCACCCCCGAGCTGAGACCACCTCCAGAACAAACCAACCTCTGATCTATTCAAGAATAGCTTATTTAAGCTTTTGTTCCCCAAAGCTTGTTTCTGATTCTGCGTCTAGAATATTAGGATGATTTTCTTCCTGTTTGCCTAGGCTTCCCTATTTAGGAACTTTTAAAGCTGCTTTCTTCTTTTCCCAGCATTTTACCTCTTCCCAACTACTCTCCACATCATTGGGGAAGCTATATTTTCCTCAAAATCTAATTTTGGAAATAAATTCTTTCAAGGATTTTTGAAATATTTTTGGGGAAAGTATTTGCCTTTATCCATCCTCATGGATTGAGAAAGTGATCTCATAATTCTCATTTTTGTCAATCTACACAGAATTATTTTATTTATTTTCTCAAATTAAATATTTAGTTACGTCCATAAAATACTTATCCATTTGGGGTCCACTCCCCTTAGGATTAAATTACAAATGTCTAGATTTGAAAGAAAACATAAACTAGGGGTGTTACATCTTCTCACGACCATGCGCCCATATGACACAAGTATCATCAACAAACCCCTTCCACTTTCCAGGGTGAAATTGAGTTGATGCTAAGGACTTAGTTTCAAAATATTCCATAAATAAGTTAGCAACTATAGTGGAAAGAGGTGAACCCACTGCAAGTTTTCTCATATAACTCACCTTGGAAGTTGAATGAGGTCGAGGTGAGACAAAGGCCAAATAATTTGGAACTGTCCTGGTCTAAGATCCAATTTATGACACCTTGCCACCCGTGTTCTGATAATCTCTGATAATAACCACCTGGAGTCATAAAAATCCCATCTTCTTGATGTATTTGAAATTAATGGTTATATTACATCTCAAGGCCTCAAGGCCTTTCAAAAATCATGTAAAAGATTAGGAGGTTATAAATCTTCTCTCTTTGATCCTATCTCCAAGTTTCATCTCCCATTTATCCAAGGGACTACGAACAAGATTTCCCATGGCTTGAGAAAAAATAATGTCTCATATTCATTCAAACCTCTCTATACCATAAAAAAATCTCTTAGAACTGTTAAGGACATGGTCGAACCTAATGAATTGAAAGGGGTTTACCTAATTCCATGTTCTTGTGGTATTTCCTATAATGGAGAAACATGTCAGTCCATTAATCAAAGAATCCATGAGCATGTTGCAGAAGTTAGGAAAAATCGTTCATGCACCTCAGGCCTTGCTGAACATGTGGATAAATCTCGTCACCATGTACGTATTGAGGACTCCAGATTAATTTCTAGGGTTGATCACTTCCACCACAGGAAGCTTAGACTTGCTATTGAGATTAAGAGACATGATAGGAATCTCAACAAGGATTATATTTCGAAATCAAGTAAGTGTTGGATTTTGGCTCTTTTGATTTTATTCCTCCCCCTCTCGCCTAGTTTGGGTTAGGTCTTCGTGTCATTTTTATTATATTCTTGTTGTCTAGAGGGGTTGTTGCCTAGGTTCAGATTTATAGGTAAACCAACAAACCTTCCAACTACTAGCCCTTTCGACAGTGATCTGATTGCGCAGACCAAAGTCTCACCCGAAGCAATATGGGGGGGGAGATAGAACCAGGCTTCTGCACCCTGAGGAAGAAATTTATCAGTGATCCTATGTAAAATCCAACAAATTTTTTTTACATATGCACACACAAACATTGCACAAACATTAACAGAATACCACATAAGTTCTATCACTTTGGCGCAGAAAAACAGAACAGAAGCCAATCCAAATCACAACACATCATAGACTTAAATAGATTTATCATGTATCAACATTTAATCACAAGTTATCCAGAGACCTTTTGCAATAGAAAACATAGATAGTATCACAGGAATAGGGTTTTCTTTAGCGCAAAAAAAATATCGGATCTAGATCTTTCTCTTACTTAACAGAATTCAACAGAAACCTACAATTATCTCTACACAATCATTAGTAAGCAAACAGATAGTGTGATCTTATCAAAGAATAATAGTAAGCATAAGCAACAATTATATGCATAACGCATAGCTTCTCCAAAAAAATTTCTTCTATCAATCCTTTAGATCTATGAACACATTAGTTTTTCCTTCAGAAACTATTACAAAACCCTTACTATCCCTTCCGCACATACAACCAGTGGATTCCACACACAGCCAGAACTAGGTCTACGTGCACACAACTAGCAGGAGCCTTTTACCCAACCCAAGAACCCAAAACCGTTATAGACATAGATATTATCTGAATATCGATATCTCATAGCTTAACCCAACTACTTAGCTTAGAGAAATGTTACCTTTTTATAATATGCCTAGTGCACAAATAATATGGTCTCAAACCATGGTTTGAGATCCATAGTTTACATTTAATCTTAAATATATCCCAAAATTGAGGCAAAAAGCCCTTTGACTATCCCTGCGTAGCATCCACATACAAAACATACAAAAATAATCATTGAAGTGTGTGCCTCAGGTGAACCTGCTCCAACAGGCCCCCAACACAAAAATGTGAGTTTTCTTAAGTCACTAAGGTGTTGTGGTTGTATCCTTCATTTATCTCGGAGCACCTTGACATAAGTTTGGAGGGGGATCACTAACTCCAAGATTTGCGTTACTGCACCCTGCACCTGCTGAACCATCTTGTTTGTCGTGGGACCTTCAACAACCATATCCACATTGTTGTGGGTCTGTTGGGTGATCTTGATTGTGTTTTCCAGTGCTTGCGAGAGTTGCAGTGCTTCCTTTGCCCATGGTTGCATTCTTTCCATGAGGAATTGTTCTTTTCGGCATAAATCCATAATTGCGCCTTGGATTTTGTGGCCTTCTTGAAAATGAAAAAGGCTCTATTGAACGTCCAATGTGGACGCTACTATGAATATCTCTTCAAAATATTTCTCTTTTGTGATAAGTGTGTCGTGAAGCTACTGCATGACCAGATAATTCTAGACAAATTCCCATATATCCATGGCCTCGACGAGAGATTGGTCACAATGATTGACTTCGGTGGAAATACTTTCTTGGGCTTGTTTCACCTCTGCATCTCTCTTGGCATGGACCTCTGGTGGTGTCTCCGGCTGAAGCTTGGTCTAAAGGTCCATGATTTGCGGCTCATATTCATCTCGAAGGGTGTGAGCTTCCACTCACACAACCTTGATTGCAACAGCTAATCCATATGACTTCTCTGAAGGTGTAGTGGTGGTCGCGACTGATGGAATATCTTGGCATACTTGATTGATATTTGCCTCTAGTGCAACGCACTGAGATTCTGTTTCTTCATATGTTGCGTCTTCCTGATGTTGCTGCTCATGTGCTTGTGCATCTTATTTCTATTCATCCTAGTTTCTCGTCTGCGCGGTTTCTTCGCGGTACTGTAACTCATCAGTAATGACTGATTGTAGAAGATGAATCTTTCCTACAGGAAATACATCGAGGTTACTATGCACATCACTTGTAACAGTAAATTGAGTATGTTGGCTTGAACCCATTTGAAATGCCGGTAGTGGGATATGGACAAATCACCCCTCCCCAGATTAAGATAATGCTACGTCCAAAGGTTGTGCACTGCTAACATGAGAAATGGTATGGCTCGCTTGAATCATTCTCACCTAGATGTTTTTTGCTTGCATTTTTAGTTCTTGAAGGCCAACCTAGACAACTTACAATGCAGATGTAGACTAGACCTCCATGGATGTCGAGCGATCCTCCTGCGTAATATTGATTGTAGTTGTAATCTCATTGAGACCATCCTCTCTTAGTATCAGGACCTCCTATCCTATTTGTTTCAAACCCTTCTCCTCTTTCCTTGATCTAACCTAGGTCTACGCACCATGCTTTGTGCCTTTGGAGGTGTTTGCTTCAGTTTCTTTGGGTGGGGAACCATTATTTTATATCACTATGGTGGCCTCAACATCTTCTCATGTAGTGGTCGGTGTAGGATCTTTTTCACCAAGTTTATCCATCATCATCATTGTTATCATGTCTACAGGCCTTTTTATGCTCTTCTCTATGAATTTTCCTATTTGGATGCGTGACAGTGTAGGCGGACCCAACCACGGTGGTGGACAGTATGTTGTGACCCTAATTAAATATTCCTTCGTCACTAAAAAAGGAAGCTTGTACCAAACACCCTCCACAACGCCCTTCACATGGATGTGGATATTGTGGAATGTAGCCTTGAAGTCAGGTACCATTTTTTATTGCTCATAAAGCGTGGGAGACAGTCACAAATTTGACTACACCGCCTGGTATAATCTTGCATTATATAAGACCCAAGATATATTGTTTTATTTTTCTTGCATAGGATCAAAAGAGTGTCAGAGGGCCACTTA
This sequence comes from Pinus albicaulis, assembly GCA_034641835.2. Taxonomy (NCBI): domain Eukaryota; kingdom Viridiplantae; phylum Streptophyta; class Pinopsida; order Pinales; family Pinaceae; genus Pinus; species Pinus albicaulis. The sequence continues at coordinate 1,169,190,469 of CM076579.1, read as the reverse complement.
GCACACAACTTCACACATTGTTTCTGGAAGTTCCAGGAATTGGGTGTCTTTAGGGGTTTTCCACCCAGTCAGTGCGATTAATAATAAGAGCCAATCATACTGAAAATTATTTCCCTCCTCCTGGACTTCACGCATGGTTTCAAGGAATTATTTGTAGAGATATGCACACCAATTGTATATGACCCCTTTTTCACATCTTCCTGCGAGCACAATCACCTGCATGGGCACTTCCTTTAGCCTACACTTGCACATAATTTTTCAAGCAAATATTACTTTACCAAAATGGACTAATGGGTCATTTATTTCTTTGACCAAAAATTCATGGGATTTGCGTGTAACATCATACTTCTTATTAATTTTTTATTCCAGTGCTTTCTCGTACATATTCACTCTGAAATCGGCCATAAGGTCAGCTTCCCTATTTGGAAACCCCGTAATTCTGTGAATTAGGTCTCCATGAATTGGGATGCACTCTCCCAACCTAAGCACATCATCATGCACTAATTCCAATAGTTTCTTGATTTAGATATCATTAATGGGGTTGAGACCAAAATGAGGGATCTAAAAAATATTGAGGAGGCCAACCTTGTGCAGACCTAGCATTTCTTTCTTCGGCTCAAGACACACCAGCCCTCCTGCATATGGAAATGGATAAAGATACAGATCGGGCATGAGGTCTAGAAATTTATATACGTCTGTTATATCTCAGTCATTGAATCACAGCTAAGTGATTTTTTCCAGCATGTCCCCCTCCATTTGGACATTCTCTGGGATCAACAACACTTGGATACCTTCACGCACTTTATCCAATTATTTTGGCACTTTTACTGTACGTTTTCTCAACAAAATGTAGCCAGGTAGTCACGCGAATGGTGCTACTTCTACGACGTCATCATCCCCTTCTTTGATAGTACTAGGGAGTTCAGGTATGAGTTTCTTCATCTTCTCTCTGACAAAATGGCAAGGTCTAGGGGACTTTTCTCTCGGGGACTTGCGCATCCTAGAAGTGTGTCTGTTTTTTGCTTTAGATAGTGTAGGGGTCTCTACCATAGACATCTCCTGCATGGTAAGGTCCTCTTCGGGTCTGGTGGCAGTCATTCTTCTTTGAATCATGCATCCTAAACCCACTTGGTGCAAATATTCCTCAAACACAGGGTCCAATCTGGATATAAGCGCAACAAAAGAAAAGACAAATAAACATCTCATATCATAAAAATCACTTAGAAGACAAAGGGAACTATTATGACCCCTTGATTCATATTTGTACTTATGGTGCATCTGCAACGGTTCTTGAGGAATTAATAAGGTTCCATTACTGACAAAATGGTCCCAAATGTAGAAAAATCCCTTCATTAAATGCATCTTGGATGCACCTAAAAATGGTAATAATTTTGTCTTATCCAGTTTTACTGTTGCAACAACTAGTTTTCGACACCTCTTCGCACTAGTCAATCCCCTGGCGTAGATACCACATGCATGCCACACCATAATGTGCATGTAATCCCTAGATAAGTATAACCACTGATAGAACGTCCACCCCAACATAGGCTTGTTAACTAGGTAATGTAAAGAATATCGCGTAGTAGCTGCCATATCCCTTAGTAAATGCAAACTTTTCTGACATTCATCATCCCAATGGAATGTCACACTTATGTAGAGTAATTTGTAATGGGCCTAGTTATCAATGTGTACTACGGAATGAAATTTCTGTAGTATCCGACAAGACTCAATGTGTAGCACATTTGTCTAAAGTTTGAGGGGATGGAGGGTCCTACAAGCGCATGACGGTCCTGAGCTTCTACTAGTGCCAAGTGTCGACTAGACACAGTCTCTCGGATGGGCACATCAATGATCAAATCTTTGCCAATGATATTGATCACACTTTCAAACCTAAATGTACGAAGAAAACTGTCAATCAACGCAGACCAGTCGCTAGTGCCTCTACATAGCTGTGTATCCGAGTACCATTCAGTTGGCACCTTTCCTACGGTATGAATAAACTTGTGGACCCATTCAAACCTTGGCTTGACACCCCATACCTGATTCCACTTTTCCATATGGATGTGAAAATCCTCCTTGCCATATTATAAGACTTCTTATTTAATTACTGGTTGCTCAAATTGTAGTTGCATCATCTGCGTGCACTCCTCCCAATATCCCAGATTCTCCTTATGTGTTTCCCACCATATCACTAGAGTAGTGCGCAAGCCAATATCTAAAGCATAGAACCTTTATGCTGTCGGAACATTCCTTCCCAATTCTATCAAGAACGTGTTTACATTATTTAAGCCATCATAATGTGGGAATCCACGTATCTCAGATGTTATACAACTTATATATCTAGTCATACAATTACAACGCGGTGTATACACCTCATGCAATTAGTTCTACCAATTCTTGATTTCCTCATCAGAGTCTGTAAAACAAGAACATTCCTTCTCCCACTTAATATTTCCATCCATTTTTGGGTTGATCCAATCCTATGAGTGCAAGCTCAGCTTATAGATTTGGTCAATGTCATCCCCGTCACACACAGGATTCGTGTGTCGATGTCCTTAATCATGGTTTAGAGGGATGATAACTCGGACTCCATTATTCTCAAACTCCATCATTCTTTTCTTCAAGTCTATGACACCATCCAGGTCAATTTCCCAATCAAATAACATCAGCGCAGGACATGTATTTGTATCATCCATGATCTGTATCACTTCAAAGTAAGTTTTCACATTAACGCCCTCAATACTGACTATGAATTAAGGCAACCGCTCGAGATGAATGATCCTATGTTGATTGGCCATGTATAATTGGATCGTGGACCATTCTAGCTTTGGTTCGCCCATGCGCTACCATGTGTGTTTCTGTAGAACATTAGCATCTGATCCGAGATCAAGTATTACCTTTTCCATTTCATAAGCTCCTATTTGCGCAGTTAGGTGCATCTCTTTACTTGTTCTTTTCTTGTTTCTGTATATTTTATTGACGATGTGCTGCTATACCATTGGTGGTCCCTTCTCTGTGCAATTACTTTTTAGAGCCTGCATATTTTCCACTTCCTTCTTGTTGCGCAATAATTTCATACATGCCTGTATGAATGGTTTAATATCTTCGTCTCCTACAAAGCCTTGAAATGGTGTACTTGATTTTGCTGCACCACCCTTGGTGAATTATTTCTGGGCCTCAATAAAGGTTTCTTTTGCACGTTGAAGATAAACTCGTGTTTTATTCTCTTGTGCCTTACACATCCAAACACCTATAACTGATTCATTTCCCTTATCCTTATTGTTGGTTATGTTCCTCCTTGTTACTACATTCACACTTGGAACCTCCCCACTAGGTTTAGCGTGCATAATCTACAGATTACGTGTTGGGGTTTGCATCTTTCTTTCCTGCATTTTCACAATTAAGATAGGGAAATATTCAAGAACATGATCAAGTTCCTTATAATACCTGTAAGATAGGCATGTAGGATTCGGAAAATTCCACTCAAAATGGCCAACATCTCTACAATTATAACAAATGGCTTGTCCCCTTCCTCGCCCAGCTGATCCACCTCCTCAATCCCTTCCTCTAGCCAGAGATCGTTTATGTCTATAAGGGGATGCCAGTGAGAAGGACTCAGCCTACACCCTGTATATTTTATATTTATCGGTCATCATCTCATATGTGTGACAATGCTGCTCATCATTCCCTAATGATGAATAGAGCCTGCAAAAAAATTGCTTTAGGTCAGGCTGATATTTCCCAATCCTTGGAAACGAATTTGTGCATTGCTATCCAACAACTTGACAGATTGTACACTAGGCATGGCTCTTCAAGGGGTTGGGACCTCCAGCATTCAAAAAATTAGTGAAAATAGGACACTGGTCTTTATGATACCCGAAAGCTTTGAATTTTATACACCAGATCCTGTGCACACTTTATTGCCCCTATTGTTGCACAGGATTTGAATTACTAATTAAATCGCTTCCAGTTGGTTCTGTATTTGTTGAGTCCCAAGTGCAACAGGTGTTGGTGTACCTTATAATTTCATTTCGACCTTCGCAGCCTCAGCTAATGTGTTAATATTTTTTGTCCTAATGGATGGCGTGGATGGTGGAGAGACATAGCAATGAACCATTCCTTATGTTGAGCATCGTCAATGAAAAATCCTCCATCCCTAATGACACTCTTCAACCATTGGTCTACTTCCCATACAGATTCATTAACCTCCTGGTGGATATCTTTCATCTCAATTACCAGCTGTGAGTATGATTTAGGGTTTTCGAACTACTCTTTTAGGGTTATCTTTATCTGTTGCAAGGTAGTATTAGGGTTAAGCTGAACATACCTCATATACCAATCCAATGCTATATCTTGGAAGGCCGTAGCGAGATGTTATTTCTTGATATCATTACTGCGAACCTTCTGCGCTTGCCACATAGCCTCAATCACAAACCATAAGTGTTCAGTGTCCTCATACCCGACACCCTTGAAATTATGTAGCCTCATTGACGTGACCATTGCTACTTCTGGGAGAGGAGGAGGATATGGATTGTGCGGTGGGGTAGGCGGTCTTTGGTACGATGACAAAAGTGGAGTGGAATGGATAGGAAATAGACTTAAAAGTGTCTGTTGGAAAATGATTTTTGTCAAAATCACATGAGCTAACAGTTTTTTGTTCAGGCTCACTATCAGATCTAAGCTTCATATGGTTATAAGGGACTTCTTTAGGATCTTCGTAGTAAATTTTTCCACTACGTGTAGCTGAACCCTTCTGATTCATTCAAGCAGTGTGTTCGCACAAATAACCATTTTTACACAATAGCATATTTAGTGACAATTTCAGTGAGTGAAGGAACTTACCTCTAGCACCTTTGAAAAATATTCTGTCTACTTCAGAGTAGAACACAAACTGATCAATGTAAAATTCAGTCACAAAGCTGCCCAAAAGTCAGTCAATTTAATAATCTACCGCGTGAGTGATCTTACTATCAAATTTTTATACTTTTTGGATCAATTCATAGGTCCACTCAGTGACTGGGTCATCTCTTATATAGTGATATAATTCAGCTAAGCACGACAACCACTCCTAAAGCTCATATGAAAAGGAACTAAAGAAAATTTCATGCACTTCTATATAAATATATTTTCCGATCCACTGTTCAACAGATATCTGATGGCTTTGATTCTCTTGTAGCACAAATTCCAGGATATTTCTATCCATCCAATCTTGTGATTCATTTCACGAGGCCTAGCACAACATCGAATCTCCCTCAAAATGACGATCCTGTTCGTGACAACGGAACCATTTTTTGGCTTGAGGGGTTCTGACCATGGTTCAAAGTTATAAGTAAAACAACAAACCCCCAAACTATTGGCCCTTTCGGCAACGATCTGCTTGCGCAGACCAAAGTCTCACCAGAAGCAGTATGGGGGGGTGCTTGAACTAGTTTTCTACACCCTGAGGTAGGAATTGATGAGTGGTCCTCGGTAAAAGCCCACAACAAACTTATATAGATGCATGCACAGAGACTGTGCAAACATTAAGAGAATACCAATTAATTGCTATCACTTTGGAGCATACAAACAGAACAGAAGCCAGTCCAAATCACAGCACATCAAAGGCTTAAACATAGTTATTATGTATCAAAATTTAATCGTAAGTTATCCCAAGACCACAGAACACATAGATAGTATCACAAGAATAGGGTTTTCCTCAACGTAGACAACATATTAGAACTAGATTTCACAATTACTTAACATAAGTTAATAGAAACCTATCAATTAGTTATGCACATTCATCAATAAGAAAATAGATAATGTGATCTTATCAAAGCATAAGAGTAAGCATAAAAAACAATTATATGCATAACACAAAGCTTCTCCAAAATTGTTTCTTCCATTAATCCTTCAAATCTGTCAATACATCAGCTTTTCTTTCAGAAACCCTTACAAAACACTTAAGCAGAGTCTGCACACATCTAGGACTAGGTCTTCGCACATAGCCAGTAGGAGCCTTTTACCCAACCCAAGAACCCAAAACCCTTATATACGCAAATATTGTCCGAATATCAATATCTCATAGCTTAACAGAACTAATTAGCTTAGAAAAATGCTATCTACTTATAATATTCCTACTGCACAGATACTATGGTCACAAACCATGGTTTGAGACCCATAGTTTACATTTAAGCTTAAATATATCCCAAAATTGTGGCAAAAATCGCTTTGAATATCCCTGGGCAGTCGACACATACAAAACATACAAAAAGGAGCATTGAAGCTTGTGCCTCAGGGGACCCCACTCCAATGATTATTTATATGTTATAATGATTTATTCTATTTTTTTCATTTGTTTCTTCACTATTTTAATAATCCCTTGAAATTTCGTTATTTACTATTAACCCTTCCTAAACCTATATTTTTGTGATTAATAAAGTTTTGGAATATTTTATATTAATTAATAAATTACTTATTTCTTTGCTAATTATTTGATCCTTTGACTTTGGCTTACGTTCTATATAACTACTTTATATTTAAATAATATTTATTTAACTAATTTAGTTCTTATTTTTACTACGTTATATATAATTATAATAAATAAATAATAATTTTACAACCTATAACTCTATTATTAAATTTTTTATTACAAAATAGATAATTTTACTTTATTTTGTAACCAATTCTTAATCCTTTGGAATTTATGGTTAATTTAATGATTATTTAAACCAATTTATGAATATGATAACTAATTCACTAACAACTAGTTTTCGATAGCTTTCCCTAGGCAACGATGCATCCATGTTGTTTATGCCTAAAAATCGATTGGCCTTCTCACCTTATCTTGAGGATAAACCACATTAGTTGGTTTGAAACATCAACAAAATCATAATGATGTGATTAATCCAAAAGGCATTAATCTACATTATAGATCACAAAAGTCTTAGATCTAACAATATAATAAATAATAATAATAATAATATATTTAACAATATCAATATTAATATTAAGTATGTCTATAAGCATTCTTCAACCACCTTAATTAATATAGTTGTGCATGTGTTTTAAATACATTGATCGACATTTATCAACCACATTTATTAATGTGATTGTTCTAATTATTAATATTTATATATCATTATATATCATTAAAATATAATGAAATTTATATATCATTAAAATATAATAAATTAAATAATAATTAATTATTTTTATAAATCTAAATCTTATGATTCATATTATATTAATAATAAAATTTATCTAAAAATTATAATGATAATAAAATTTCAAAATAACGGGTTTTTATATTTATATATTGTGAAAAAAAATTAATACGTGCTAAAGTTTATTTGGTGAACAATTTACACTGATTCATCAAAGTTTAAAAAAAAAACTAACCTAGAAGATAATATTTCAAATCAATATTGTTTTTTTTCCATGCTTCATTATGATGTTTTCATAAAAATACTGAAACGAAAAGACACAAGGATAAAATATTTGGAGGGAAAATAGTAAAATTTGAATGCAAAGATAATGGTAAAGAGAAAACATTGAGAAAAACGATGCATCTCCTCAAAGCTACTAATCTCCATTATCAAGAAATGGGATTGAGGAATCCAAAATATTTTTATCATTCATGAAACCCACCACCTCCTTCGGGCTCCTAATCTCCATTTTTATGAAGCGTTTAGAAGAAACCTTGGACAAGAGGTTGCTTTCCATAAAAATGGAGGTGACTTTGTAAGAATGACAAGTAAATTCCTTCTCGGGTGATGAAGGAATTATTTGAGAGAAGGGTTCAGAAAATAATATTTGAAGGATATTTAATGTTGTTTGTATACCATTTCAATGGTTGATCTTGAAGCTACTTTTAAAAAATAGCAAGGGAGATACATTGGATTAAAAAGGCCCTCAGCAAAGTTCGATGGAAATTGATTGAATTAAGAAAAAAAATGATAATTTTTAAAGATTATAAGTTTGTTATAAATATATGGGAATATATGGGCTAATTTAGTGATGGTTGAAAAATAAGATTTATTTATTATTATTTTTATATTATTATTGAGTTAAGATTAGAGGGATTTCTTGGTTGAATTGCTGGTGTTAGTTTTTTGGAACATGTATTTTTCTCATGAGATAAGTTTTGTGAATTCTAAGTTCATGTAGGTTTGTTATTTTTCCAGTTGTCAAAGCTATTTTTAGTTGATCCGCAACTTCTTTTTTGTTATAAATGAAGGACTTCTCTATGTATTTTTACAATATTGTGAGTAATAGAAAACACTTTCATGGTATCAAAGTTAGTTTTTCATGTGTTGTTGAATCTTAATTTTTTTTTTAATTAGATCTGAATGTGGTTTCATTAACTATATTAAGGGTTTAAAAAATATATATGTCCATATTAAATCCTTTAGCTCTCATATTTGAAGGTTTTCGTTACAAATTGACCAGATGTTTATTGTTCGATGGAGGCCTCAATGGATCATGGTTCAAGGTTGGTATCATTGACCCATGTTTTCTACTCTCATTGTAAGATATTTTCATTATGAGTCTCCTATCTCTCCTCTTTCATATGATGTTCTCCTATAGTTACACAATGATTAGTAAAAGAATGGGATGAGGAGTTATTCCCGGATATCACATCCTTGACTGGTTATTAGATTCACTAGGATGGCGTAAAACCTCCGACGAGGTAGAGACGAGCGATTAAGTTGCATGGTGTAAATTTACATTGCTTTTGACATGTTTAATGGTTATTATCAACAATGAACCCTTTGTTCTTATCCACTAAGAGCAACCTTAGGGTAGATGTAGTTTGGGACTTGAATGTGCACTTTCCACACCCACTGTGAAAGACATTATAGTATGTTTCTACAACTTATAACTTATTATATTAGCTTTAACAAGTGTTCTATTGGTTGTGTCTTAACTTCATATTGGCTTTGTCTTACGTTGCTACCACGTACCCAAGCATGCCAAATATATTCATGTTATTGGAACAACTAATTTATAAACGTAGCTAGTTACTAGATATTTTCGAATGGTGTCACCAAATATCTTTAGATTTTCGCTATTTTTAGTATTTTTTTTAATTTCTAGATAGTTGTTGGAAACATTGTATGGAAATTGGGTAGGGTTACCAAAGGAATCGATGAAAACATGTAGAACAAATCAATGGAGGTAGGAAAATGGTTCCCAAACTAAGCCAACAAATAATTTGTTCTATTAGCATATGCCATAATTTTGAGTGGCGATCGAGATTGCAAACATTTTAATATTTTTTGAAAATGTATAAAACCAATTTTGGTAATGATTAGGTCAATGACATGCTATAATGTTTTAATCCTAAAGTTGTAATAGATTGGTTTTGAGTATAGTCTCCAAAATCAATTTTCTTTTTTTTTTAAAGTTTATTTGAAGGAAGAGGAAATGCATTTAAAGTTTTTTCTTTAATCATAGGATTGTGTTTTTGTTTTCCACCATTATAGGACAAGAAAAAAATAAAATTAAGATCTATTTGATTTCACTCAAAATTGGTCAAGTTTGAAGATCACCAACCATGCATTATTTGCATCATCTGAAGTTATACATATTGATTAGAACTTTTGATGTGCACTTCTCATAGATCATGACCCTATTTTCAGATAATGAAAAGGTTTTATTTTATCCAAAATAAGAAAAATGAGTAAAATATCAAAGAAAATTCGTGAAAGTAAGGTTCTAGATAAACTCTATAATGAGGTTCTTCACTTGTAGTCCATTGTTGCTATGTTGCAAATAAAAAATGTAAAATTTGAGAATCAATTCCATTCTAAATTGGCTAATAAAATAAAAACAAATGATAATATGGAGTCAAGAAAGTATTTCCATAATATTGTAGATTGTTTTCAAACTATGGTTGACCTCCTTGGGGATTGGGAGGAGGAAGTTGAGGATATAACACATTTAACAATTGCTATCTTGAAGAAGGAAAATTTCAATCCGAAGGATTAAAATTCCTCATAGACTAGAGAAGTTTCTTATTTAAAATCCTCCATAGAAATGCTTCATGAAGAAGCTTGCCCTCTTCAATAAGATAGCAATATATTATTTAACCAATATCAAACTTTGAAAAAAGATCATGATGCATTGTTCTTGGAGCTAACAAAACATAATGTGATTGTTCAAGGTTTGAAAGAGTGCAAGCATAACCTTGAGTTGGAATTTAGTTACCTAAAAAATGTTGAGAAGGAGACTTTTTTATTGAGCTGGCCCAAGATCACCTTCTTCCACCCTTCATGGTATTGGTTGTAGCCTTGCTATTTGTGAGAATTATAATGTTGATTAATGTGCCTCATCACATTCTTTTATGCCACCTAGCTTTGAAAAACATACAACTAGTATTGAATCACAACTACTCAGAAAAATGGGATATACAAGGGGACTCGGGACAAATGGACACATAATTTATATTCCTATTACACCTAAAGTGTAGAAATCTATAGAAATTCCTTGATATTTTGATGCTACTATTTCATTGCCTAGATATGACCATATTGAATCTGGGAAGGTTTCTTTTGTTGCAAGTGGAGTTTTAACTAAGTTAATTGAATATCATCTCCCTATTGATTATGTTTTACAGACTAAAAAATCTATTAATATTGTTGTAGATGATAATGTTGCTGCTATAAAGGTTTGTTCTTTTGTTTGTGCACCAATATTTGAGTTTGCAACAAAAAATATCTGAGCCACATCAACGTCCTCATATAAAAAAAAGGAATTTATTCATAAAACAAAAATATATTTATTATGTATTTATATCATTACAAAACCAATGAGAAAGGATAAACCAAAGGCTAGTTTAATCCATTGGGATTGATTTTGTTTAGATGATGGACGGGCATGTTATCATCTAAAAAAATGTTTGTAGACCTCACACCATTGTGTCTCATCAATTATTGATAGTCATTTCTCCCTTATTTTTGTTTCAATGGGGAAATTTTGATAGTGAAAAAAGATGTTTATTTTGGTTTCTCACTCAGTTGTGTTTTAGGGGGGGAATTTGATGACGACAATTTTTTTTGTTTTTGCTATGTTGTCTAGTCAATTAATATACTAGACTATGTTATATTCTTGTTTTATTGTTGACTACCTTGTGCTTCATCAATGGTGATAGTATTCAAACATATTCAGGAGTGGATTATCTTTTGTGGTCGAAAAAAATAAGGGGGGAATATATGCTAAGTAATGTATTTTTCTCCAAGCTACGTATGCCATATTTCCTCTTTGGATCTTTCAACATCCACATTCCCCATTGTTCACCTGTTGGTTGAGGGTGTTGCTTCTATTTGAAGTCTTTTTCCTATTTTTTTACCAATACCTATCTAAATATTTTATGAAGTGGTTGCCACAGTTTTCCTTTTTTGTGCCTCTACAACATATTCCCCTTCAGATATCAAGAACATTCATTGAGGTGTATTGGCTCTCATATTCACATTTTTTGGTATTGCTAACTCCATGTTTATCTAAGAACTACCATATTTCTCTCTTTTGGGGAGGATATTTTTTCTTACTTGGTTACTTTATCATGCCTTGTTATTGAGACCTAATTTTTCTTTATGCTTTCTCCCTACATTTTTCTTAAGGGTGGGTACTAGTGTTGTTACTTTCCAACACACACTTTACCAACTACCTAAGTTTTGTGAGTTGTAAGTTCACATAGTGTTTTTATTTTCCCACTTGTCATAATTATCTTTAGCCAAGATTGAAGCTCCTCCATTCTTATAAATGAAATATTTCTTTATATATTTTTAAAACATTGTGAGTAACGAAAAACTATTTCATAGATAACCTATCTTCCATTTAAAGAGATGATATGAAATTTTCCATAAACAAATGAACTTTCATTATAATTCAAGGTTGATTCACATAATTCCTTATCATTTTATAAAGTGATTCTATAACTACAATTTTGATATTTCATCTATTTTACAGTGAAATAAATAAATATTTTTTATTTTTTTTTATAATAATGATGATAGAATTATTATTATTTTTAAATAATTTTTAATCAATAATTTCTTTTTACATATATGATGTGAATATTGCATAATGATATCATACCTTAATAGAGGTATGAGAAAATTATTAATAAATTTTACAATTATTTTGTAATAAAGGTATTATATATATGTATGGGTTAAAAATATATATTTCACTGATTCAAAATTGTAATATTAATGAAGTCCAGACAAGTAACTTTAAGTGATGACAAATGGTGTAGAATGTATGTAATTCAAAGCATAGGAATATGGTGTCAGTCTTAAGTAATATATGGTAACATTTTTGGAAAACATTATTATAATAAGTTGACATTTTTGGAAAACATTATAATAACAAGTTGTATTTACAATGTTTTAAGAATCTATATTCATGTTTTTTATTTTATTTTTATTTTTATAATATTTAAAATAAGATGATAAATTGTAATTAGTGACAAATGATAGTGTGTTGTAGATAAAATTAAGATTATATGTTATTAGAGAATATATGATCAATTAATGTTAATCTCAACAATGAATAGTATACATTATCAATATTATATGTTATTAGAGCTCACAGGATTTAATGGAGGTAGCTTCAATAATGAACACAAGGGATATTGTTTTTTTGCATATAAATTTAGGTAGAGAGCATATTTTGGTCACTAGGAAAGAATTAAAATTTCTTGTAGCTCGTTAATAACTCATTTTTAGCAATACATGGAAACAAATTAATAAGCCAAAACTCAAAGACATATGATAAGAGGAAAATTCCAAACTCTTAACCCCTTACTAGGTACCAAATTAGTGATTTTAGATAATGTAATTTTACTTATATAATTAATAATATTAAGTGAAGGTACATTAATAAATAAAAACTAATGATAAATATCTTCACTTACTATTAATATTAAATTATATTATTTTTCCAAAAATAGAATTAAAAAACAACATATCACAAATCACAAGTTTATAAACTAGCACAATGACATTGGTAAATATGGTTAGTATATATAAATTTGTGTTGTTTTCTCTTTTTGAAATTAATGACTTTATCACAACTATTATTTTCACAAACCCACATATAATGGCTTTAGCACAACTATTATTTTCACAAACCCACATATAATGGCTTTAAAACAACTATTCATTTCATAAAAGTAAATATCATTATTTTAATATAACCATTCTATTCATAATTCAGCATATAATTCTTTTTTCATAATTATTCTTTTCATAAAGCCACATATGATATTATTAGTTATTTAATATTTTACATGGTAAGTTTATAATTGTATAAGTTAAAAATGAAAATATAAACATAGATTTAGAGATCCAAGTCAATCAATATTTTAAATTTCAACTAATAATGTAGAGGATGTAGAAAAAAGACAAAAATATACCAACATTTCTCATTTATAACTATAAGATACATATTTAAATTAAGTTAAAAACCTATCAATATAATTATAATTTTAATATATTTTGATAATAATTTCGAAAAAAATTGTTATTTTTCCCAACCTAAATTCATTTCCATCAAAATAATATAATAAATTTAATTCTAATTACTTAAAAAAAAACACATTTCTCAAATAAAATAATAATAATAATATTTTCTTTTTAAACCAACAAAATAATATATTCTTAATTTAATATTTCAAATACCCTTTATAACGTAATTCACTTCTCCAAACTTTAGATGCATCTCCACCAGAGGCATGTTACGTTATCGTAATGTATTTAATGACATGGTATATTGTTGAATAACTATAAAAAATAATGATATTTTGAGTAATGAATGTGTTAACATTGTACACGGTTGGTACGTTTTTTCCTTCTTTAAATTTTATAAGTATGTTTATAAATAATAATTTAGAGGTTGAAAATAAAATAAATTTAGGAAATATTTTAAAAAATAATATAAAAATTAAAAAATATATTTTTTAAATTTAATATTTTGAAATATTTATTTTTCAAAGCATAGCAATATGGTGTGAAGCTTAAGTAATATGGTAACATTTTTTAAAAACATTATTATAACGTGTTCGACTTACAAAGTTTTATGCATTTATATTTTCATATTTTTTTATTTTTTTATTTTTATAATATTTAAAATAAGATGATAAATTGTAATTAATGATAAAAAACAATATATTATAAATAAAATTAAGATTAAATATTATTAAAAGTATATGATCAATTAAAGATAATTTCAAAAATAAATAGCAAAGATTATTAAGATTAGATGTTATTATAGATTATATGACTTAATGGAGGTAGCTTCAATAATGAACACAAGGGATATTGTTTTTTTTTTTTTTTTCATATACATTTAGACAGAGAGAATTTTCTAGTCATTGAGTAAGAGTTAAAATTGCTTGTAATTGGTTAATAACTCATTTTTAGCAACACATAGAAACAAATTAATCAGCCAAAAGACATCGGATAATAGGCAAATTCCAAACTCTAACACCTTACTAAATATCAACTTAATCATTTTAAATAATGTGATTTTACTTATATAAATAATAATAATAATAAGTCAATGTACATTTATAAATAACAATTAATGATAAATATCTTCACTTTCTATTAATATGAAATCATACTATTTTTTCCAGAAATAAAATAAAAAACAACATTTCACAAATCACAAGTTTATAAAATAGCACAATCACATTAGTAAATGTGGTTAATATATATAAATATGTGTTGTTTTCCCTTTTTGAAATTAATAACTTTGGAACAACTATTATTTTCACAAACCCACATATAATGGCTTTAGCACAACTATTCTTTTCACAAACCCACATATAATGGCTTTAAAACAACTATTCATTTCATAAAAGTAAATATAATTATTTTAATATAACCATTCTATTCATAATTCAGCATATAATTCTTTTTTCATAATTATTCTTTTCAAAAACCCACATATGATACTATTAGTTATTTAATAGTTTGCATGGTAAGTTTATAATTGTATAAGTTAAAAATGAAAATATAAACATAGATTTAGAGATTCAAGTCAATTAATATTTTAAATTTCAACTAATAATGTAGAGGATGTAGAAAAAAGACAAAAATATACCAACATTTCTCATTTATAATTATAGGATACATATTTAAATTAAGTTAAAAACCTATCAATATAATTATAATTTTAATATATTTCGATAATAATTTCGAAAAAAATTGTTATTTTTCCCAACCTAAATTCATTTCCAACAAAATAATATAATAAATTTAATTCTAATTACTTAAAAAAAAAAACACATTTCTCAAATAAAATAATAATAATAATATTTTCTTTTTAAACCAACAAAATAATATATTCTTAATTTAATATTTCAAATACCCTTTATAACGTAATTCACTTCTCCAAACTTTAGATGCATCTCCACCAGAGGCATGTTACGTTATCATAATGTATTTAATGACATGGTATATTGTTGAATAATTATAAAAAATAATGATATTTTGAGTAATGAATGTGTTAACATTGTACACGGTTGGTACGTTTTTTTCCTTCTTTAAATTTTATAAGTATGTTTATAAATCATAATTTAGAGGTTGAAAATAAAATAAAATTTAGGAAATATTTTAAAAAATAATATAAAAATTAAAAAATATATTTTTTAAATTTAATATTTTGAAATATTTATTTTTCAAAGCATAGCAATATGGTGTGAAGCTTAAGTAATATGGTAACATTTTTTAAAAACATTATTATAACGTGTTCGACTTACAAAGTTTTATGCATTTATATTTTCATATTTTTTTATTTTTTTATTTTTATAATATTTAAAATAAGATGATAAATTGTGATTAATGATAAAAGACAATATATTATAAGTAAAATTAAGATTAAATATTATTAAAAGTATATGATTAATTAAAGATAATTTCAACAATAAATAGCAAAGATTATTAAGATTATATGTTATTATAGATTATATGATTTAATGGAGGTAGCTTCAATAATGAACACAAGGGATATTGTTTTTTTTTTTTTTTGCATATACATTTAGACAGAGAGAATTTTCTAGTCATTGAGTAAGAATTAAAATTGCTTGTAATTGGTTAATAACTCATTTTTAGCAACACATAGAAACAAATTAATCAGCCAAAACTCAAAGACATCGGATAATAGGAAAATTCCAAACTCTAACACCTTACTAAATATCAACTTAATCATTTTAAATAATGTGATTTTACTTATATAAATAATAATAATAATAAGTCAATGTACATTTATAAATAACAATTAATGATAAATATCTTCACTTTCTATTAATATGAAATCATACTATTTTTTCCAGAAATAAAATAAAAAACAACATTTCACAAATCACAAGTTTATAAAATAGCACAATCACATTAGTAAATGTGGTTAATATATATAAATTTGTGTTGTTTTCCCTTTTTGAAATTAATAACTTTGGAACAACTATTATTTTCACAAACCCACATATAATGGATTTAGCACAACTATTCTTTTCACAAACCCACATATAATGGCTTTAAAACAACTATTCATTTCATAAAATAAAATATAATGACTATATCATAACTATTCTTTTCATAAACCAACCTATAAGAAATTTTTCATAACTATTCTGTTGGTAAACCCACATATGATACTATTTATTGTTTGATAATTTACATGGTAAATTTATAATTGTATGAGTTAAATATGAAAATGTAAACATATATTTAGAGATCCAAGTCAATTAATATTTGAAAGTCCATCCAATAATGTAGAGAATGTAAAAGAGAGAACAAAAATATGCCAATGTTTCTCATTTGTGACTATATGATACATATTTGGATTAAGTTGACAAGGTATCAACATAATTATAATTGTAATATATTTTAATAGTAATTTGGAAAAAAGATTTTCATTTTTCTCAATTTAAATCAATTCCAACAGATAATACGAAAAATTTAATTCTAATCACTTATTAAAAAAATACATATATTTTTCAAATAAAATAATAATAATAATATTTCCTATAAAACCAACAAAATAATATATTCTTAATTTAATATTTCAAGATACCCTTTATACACATCGTAATTCACTTCTTCAAACTTTGGAGTGCATCTCCACAAGAGGCATGTTACCTTATTATAATGTATTTAATGACATGGTATATAGTTGAATAAATATAAAAAAATAATGATCTTTTGAGTAATGAATGTGTGAATGTTGTACACCGTTGGTTGAATAAGGTTTTTCAGTTATTTAAATTTTAAAAAGATTTTTTATAAATAATAATGGAGAGATTGGAAATAAAACAAATTTAGGAAATATTTTAAAAAATAATATAAAAATTAGAAAATATAGTTTTAAAAATTAATATTTAGAAAAAATATTTATGAAAAATTATTAATTTTAAAATTTAAATATGAATAAGTGTTTTGAAATATATTTTTATATTTCTTTTGATTAAAAACTTGTATTACTATTTAATCATTAAAGGTTCATAGATAAATTTGGCTTCGTCATTTCTACCGAAATATCAACCAAATCTAATGTCAAGAGATAACCTAATCTCGATTTACATGAAAATTAACTAACTAGCTTATTATTGATAATGCCAATACATTTACTACTTTCTTGGTAAAACAATCTTGGAATGATCATGGATTTTAGAGAGGGTCATTTTTTTTTTCTTTCATACATGAATACATTCCAAGGAGTTACCAAAAACAGATGTAGAGGAGACAATGGTTGCATTTCCTTGGTTCAAAAGTTGCTTACTTAGAACTATTAGAGTAATTTGATTAGTGGAAGTGTTTTTGGCTGCTCATTGACAAAGCCAAAACCATAGTTATATATTGTGTACCTCCATTCTAGGGATGGTTCTTGGCATCTACATGATAAGACATCCCTAAATGTGTTTGAGATAAGACTGAAGGACTTATTTATTTTGCAGAAGATTTTTATTGCTGCATACTTTTTGGCTTGTGAGCTGAAGAAGTCTTATCTCATTTTGAAACTTTTGGATCTTTCCATCCTCGTGACTTATTCTTGGAATATAGAGGAGGAGAGAGCCATTGAGAAGAGAGGCAGGAATTCTAGAGATGACCAGGCTGTTGAAAAATCCTACAACGAAATGTTGTATTTTTGTAGTCCACCAGTGGTGAAAACATAAATTCATTGCACTGAAGGAGGATTTTTTTTGAAAACCTTTTTCTAAGATCAGTTGAAAAAAATACTCGAGAGAAGGTCACAATACCATTCTTAAGCCTTTCTGTGTCTAATTTAATGAAATGACAGAGTGAGTTCTGATACAATATGATAATCAATTAATTAACTGGCTCTCTAGGTGAGTTACCTGGAGAGTGCCAAAGCACTCTAGACACTACACACTATTCATTCAGAAGAACCTCGAACATATAATCTTGCACACTAAGAGGGTGGTTTGAACCACTCCCTAGATAGTAGGATCTAATATGTAATCTTAGAGTCACAATCCTATCCTTAACACAACAAATAACTAAGTCTACCTTTCTCCATTAATTCTAACACTCCCCCTTAATGGAGAAAGGGTACTGAAAGAATAACATATGCATGATGGTCTAGTCTTAGCTAGGCTTACAATAGTACATAAAATACTTGGTAACATAGTTTTCATTTTAGTCTTCTTTCTTGAGAGTCCACGCTTGTTCATTCCTAGGCGAGGCTTCATCTTTACTTTTCTTTCCATGACATAGTGATTGATATTCTCCTCCTTTTTATGTTTTCTTCCCCAAAGACGAAACGCTTGAAGTCTTATCCCCTTTGATCTGGATTGTAGGTAGTTATTCTTTGTATTTGCAGGTTCTTGGGACTTTTGTATTGCATGTGCTTGACTGCCAGTATCTACATATTTAAAAACAATGTTAGATTCATAAAGAGGACCATATTGGCTCTTGTCTTCCTACTCCTTCAAGAGAGCTTTCATTTCTTCCATTGATATCCCTTCAACCTCTTCACTTGATTTTGTCACTGAAAACATGTCCTGCATTTGATTTGTATATGAATATGGGTTTTCCTTCTCACCGAAAAACAAATTATCAATAATATGCTTTTGAAGCATCAAATTGGTCCAATCGTCATGAGATTCATATATTTCATCAAATATCACCTCAGTTTTTGCATTAGGGAAAACTTCTTCATAAAACATTTCGGGTTCTACAGCAATAATTTATTCTTCATCATCACAAGTTTTAATATCAATTACAAGCACACATTCATCATCCACAATTGCATATTCAATGTTGACATATTCAGTTTCACAATCAGCAATGGGATTGAAAACTCAATCATCATTTTCAAGAGAAATACCTTCATAATATTTTTCCTCATTGAAAGAGTACTTTATTTCTAAAATATCCATAAAACTTTAGCACTCTGAATCTCACCATATTCACGTAGTATATTGGATAAGATGCTTTCAACTAATGCAATTTATATAAAGTGTAATGTTGGACTCATACCATGATTAGATTTAACAACATCATCTTCCACATAGTTTAATATTTGTAACTTCTAGAATATTCTTTTCATTTCAGTTGCTCATATTTCATAATTTATACCTGAAAATAGAGGTTTAATTCTAGAATTAACTAATTAATGATATGATTAAATTCCATATCATCCTGATCCACGACTTCTTCAACAAAAAAATATATTGCATGTGTCCCTAGATGCTTTCTCCTTGGTTTTCTTCGAGACTCTATTAGTATTTTGTGTTGACCCATCACAGCATTAGCTACAACACACACAAAAGAGGTCTGCACGGGCCACACCACACATGATGAAGCCACTCTCCACGTTGCACAGGTAGTTATCAATATCGATACCACAATAATATTTCATATCCATTATCCGGAGATCCTGTAGCCACACCAATGTAATATGAATCTGAAGAAGTCAAACGAAGATTCAAGAGCGAGGTTTCAAATTTCCTCTCAATGCAAAACTCCTCTTGATCTATATTCTCTTCAAATAATGTGACATCAATCGATCTGAAGTGCTCACCTCCTTCGATCCAAGCATTTGATAATGTGTGCTAAAAAAAAATGAGAAAACTAAAAAAAAAAATGCCAAAATTTAATTTTCAAAACAAATTTTAATTGTTGTGTTGTGACTTCATGGATTTGTGGTGCTACTTCTCTCTGATCCAAGGTTCATCATGATCTTGAACATAGATCATCACTTTTTAGATGCAATCGATCAATTCTTCAACATTCATATCTCACACGAGCTCTTCTTTTGTGCATCCACCATACCTTCAAGGACCCTTGCCTCCATGCTCGTTGCACCAGTTGCTTTGATCGAGGATCCTACCCTACATGTTGATTGGTATTCTGCTAATTCCAACACCAACAGGACTCCATGAGAGTCCACGACCTACGCAATGGAACACACATCGATAATTTTTTGGTGCTCTCGTTGACTAAAAGACATTCAGGGTTGATAGGGTTGTTTCACGGAAGAAGGGTGGTTTTTCCTCTACCTCCACTTCGGATGATAAAAAATAGGCAATTCCAATATCTAAAGGAAAAACTGATTCATATCATTTTAACTCCTGCAATACCAAGATACATAAAAATATCTAGGCTCTTGATTTGATGGTGCACACACACGACTTTGATCCCGATCACAATTCCTTTGAAACTGCAACTCTCAGTAGTGCTTCCCTCAATGGTGATCAAACAAACTCACCGAGCTTCCACCTAAAGCTATGATACCATGGTAAAATATGATAATAGATTAATTAAGTGGATTTCAAGGTGAGTTACCTGGAGAGTGCGAAAGCACTCCACACATTGCACACTATTCATTCATAAGAACCTTGTACATATAGTCTTGCACAATAACAGGGTTATTTGAACCACTCCCTAGATAGTAGGATATCATACATAATCTTAGAGTCTCAATCCTATCCTTATCACAAAAAACAACTAAGTATATCTTTCTCCATTAATTCTAACATGTTGGAATATATAATTCCTACTTGTCTCAGTTGTGACTTTCTATGCAAGGAGTCTGTTGCTATTCCATA
The DNA here is from genome assembly GCA_034641835.2 of Pinus albicaulis. Classification (NCBI taxonomy): domain Eukaryota; kingdom Viridiplantae; phylum Streptophyta; class Pinopsida; order Pinales; family Pinaceae; genus Pinus; species Pinus albicaulis. Next base: position 1,169,169,411 of record CM076579.1, on the reverse strand, counting down.
GGAATTAGCTAAATCTATATCCTAGTTTGCTGTGTGGTTGAGATATTCTCTCAACCAACTTATTGTGTGTCCAATATAGTTTCGATATATTGATAAAAAATTTCATGTATATATGTAATTATATTTGATTAATAGAAGATAGTGTGCATGCTCAGATTTTATCTTGGTATCAGAGCCCATACAGGCCTGGACCTTAACCCCTCCTAGGCCAAGGTAAATAACAAAATATACTTCGATTATTTTAGTTTTGTTTTTCTATCTCTATATGCTCTCAGAGTTTCAAATTAATCATCACTAAAGGCATCTTTTGTTCTAAATATTCGATCAGATTCGAAATCCATTTCAGCGGTCGTGTGAGTATTAATTTTAATTTTGATCAACTTGAAGTAATTTTTTGGAGCGTGGAATTTGTATCATGGAAGTCTCAGTAATTGAGATGAGCATGGAGCTATATATTTGTAGCTATACATGGAAGGAAAATGAATTTTTAAGCATTTTCTAGCATGGGTAACTTCCGACAGATCGAGCGGAGGCGTAAAAAATTTCTATAGGAAGCTAGTCGGTGGTTTGGGTTGCAATTGCGTCGCGAGTTTGAAAATTTTACCCGTGAGCTCCTACAACAGTAAGTAGAACCCTATTGGAGAAGGCGGTATCATCAGTTTTTCAATTTGGAGAATATTTGAAGGGGTGGATTTCAATTGTGGTTGCATTCAAATTTCTACTTGTGGCAGTTCAATTATACAATGTGACAGTCCTAACCCCTGACAATTTTGAGAATGGAAGTCTACATTTCGAGACGTATTTTTTCCACTGAGACAGTGATGCGTGTGAATTTTCCATTAAAACCATTCAGGGTTTACATGGATGTGAAGTAGGTGGATGTTGATATCATCATCATCAACACAGGGGCAGCGGCCAAGCGCCTGGATTTTCCAGGGGCTAGTGAGAAAGAAGAAGAGTTATGGAACAATGGCATCTTTGCCTAGGTTTCCTATGAATATGCTGATCTCATTTTCCGAAAATGGTATTCTACTGGAGAAATTTGCAGAAAATGTGAAGATGGTGATTTTCGTTATTGTGTTCATGCTGATGCTTAACTAAGTGTGAGGAAGAGAGAATAGCAAAATAATATTTATGCATTTGCATTAGCTAATGGATCTTAGTGCTCCGAGGCATGATTTCATGTAAAATAAAATTATTTAGCCATTGGTTAACTTTTAGTTTTTAGAAGGTGATATGTCAGTTACGTAATTCTGGTTACAATAATATAGTGACATTTATCTTGGCCAACTATTGTCACCAGTGTGAATATATGATGGTATTTCCCATTCCAACAATAGAAAAATTTATTTCCAAGAATGATTAATGACCAGATGTAATGGAGAAATGACAGTAAATATGGCAGCATCAGAGATTGGAGGATGATGGAAAATCAAGTTTGTGTGTGTTAGTGTGAGTTCGTGGGAAAGAATCGCTAGGATGTTGTATGATGAGTCACACATTTTAATTGTAAGAAAGTATAGGATGTTTTTGTAGTGGTCTTTTTATTGTATGTACCTGGTAATTCCAAGAGTTGGATTGTGTAATATAAGCATGATGGGGCATATATATCCTCATGAAGTTCGTGGTTATCTGAAAACCACTTTGTAATTGTCGGTTTGTGGTTAGCTAGAAACCAATTTGTAGTGTCAGTTTTTGGTAAAAAATAAACCATAGGTGAGAGTGAAGTGGACAGGGATTCCTTTTGTCATGGCTGAGAGTGAGCCAAGAAAACCCTGGGCCTGGTTGAGTTAGGTCTACAAGTTGAGCCTTAGTGGCTACAAAGCCTTAGCTGCTACAGAGCCTTCGTGGCTATAGTGACCTAGTGCACATAGGAGCCTTACTGCTCACAACAGAGTATAGGTGGTCTGAAGAAACACCTTACTCACAAGAGAAGCTTGGTTTCTCACAGGTCTTAGTTTACTGAGCATAAAGAGGTCACCTCTTATTTGGTTAATTCAATAAAACCCATCATGATGATGGTGGAGGGGGATTTGTAGCTATAGGTACATGTATGCAGTGATAATGGTTGAGAGAACCATGTATACGAAGGACATCCTATGAGTCTAGCAGTTGCAGGGTTTGTCACCCATGCATTATGGTGGATGGTTGCTCCTTTATATGGACGTCGACATATTATTTTTTATGTTTGACCATGACTATATTTTTCATATTTATATCGAGAGAAATAGCCATTAAGGGGGTATGTTGGAATATGTAATTCCTACTTGTCTCACTTGTGACTTTCTATGTAAGGATTTTGTTCCTATTCCATAGGAGTTAACTGAATCTATATGTTCCTAGTGTGGTGTGTGCTTGAGATATTCTCTTAGACAACCTACTGCGTGTCCAATATAGCTTCTCTATCTTGAGACAACACTTCATGTATATATGTAATTCTATTTGATTAATATAAGATAGCGTGCATGAAAAAATTTTATATAATTTCCTGTATCAGCTAAGATTTCCGGATGTAGAAAATGAAGTGGAAAATTTTTGTGTCTTACTCAAACTAGAGTGACATTAGTTGGCATATAAATAAGGCTAAAACCAAAAAACTAAGTTATGAAAAAACAACCCAACACGACTGCAGAACCAAGGTCCTTCATTAGAAACCTTTCGGTAATCCTTGACAACTTTAAAATACACAAAAAAAATATTTCATACAAAAACATATTTGTATTTGTGGACTGGGCCTAATGCACCCTTTCCCAGAGTTCATATGTCATAAGCCATAACCCATTAAATAAGAAGATAATGGCATGCAACAAATATCCATGTAAGCATCCTTGAATTGAAGATGATCCACTATAATAATTGAGATATTTTCCACCTAATCGATCATGAAGGTTGACCCTAATATCTATTTAGGAATTTATTATGCAGCCCTTGGCTTAAGGGTATCCTTGAAGGATTTTTACTGAGAGTTAGATGACACACCCCAACCTTTGACTCCATCGTTTAAACTTGAAACTAAAAAAAATAAAGCGTCCTTGGCTATGCAATAATATCTGAGTGGATTAATTTCCTAAAGTTGCTTTCCTATGTGAACCATCCACACTAAAATGGTGGTAATATTGTCTAATATTTAATTTTAGAAGCAAGTATCGAGATAATATCAATGGTTTTGACCTGAATACAAAAAAATCCCCATAAAATTGGTTTCATGAAGACTGAAAATTTCAAAGGATATAAATCAATATATTCATATTGGATGTAGGAAAAATCATGTTGCAAAAATAATCCTCTATTGTTGCAACATAGAGGATTAGGCGAAGCAATGAGATGAGGGTATTTCCATCGAATGGCATAGTCCTGAAGCAAAAACTCCCTCATGAACTGTAACAACCCCTAGTTTATTTCCTATGTAAATACAGAAATAATAACCAAGGTCATGCAACATATATTCCAATATTAATGTTGGGAAAAACATAGTGATGAGGATTAGTGGTGATTAATTAAGGGCTATGAAAATTGGAAAAGTAATTGGAAAAGGAAAAGTGGAAATAATTGTCATTTTAATTATGAAATATTAGAAAATAGGAGAAAAGGGAGAGGGAAGGTCACATATTTGCATGAGGGGGAAATTGAAGGAAAATTTAAGGAAAATGAAGAAAATAGATGCCTCAATGATAAAAAAATATCAGTTCACAACCTTTTGTTAGTTTTAGCTTGGAGCTCTCTCTATTCTCTCACTCTTTCATATTGTTGCACACTTAGAGTTTTCTTGGAGCACTCTAGTTTCACTTGGATTGGAGAAATAAGGCAAGGGAAAATGGTAAAGAGCAAGGGAATAGGTGGATCAATAGTTAAACCTATGGCATTGGAAAGATGAATTAGAGGAATAATACAGGACCAAAAATTAGAGATTAGGGATCTGAAATTATAGAGATACACCAGATTTAATATGAAGCTCCTAGAAGGAAAGAAAAAGCTAGATCATGTGTTGTCAAGGGCTGCAAAGGACCAGACTTTCTAAGGTAGCAAAGAAAAACAAGGTGCAGTAGAAGGTAGCATGACAATAACGTCAACGAAGGTGTAGAATAGTAGCAATAATTTCATCACATGAAGTCTTCAAGTGGGCAGCACTGCATACAGTCACTGTAAAGGTATCATTGTACTAGGTCATTGTAAATACATTATTGTAAAAAAATTTATAGTGTCTATCTGCCAATAGTTGAAGAGGCAGTGTTCGGAGGTCTAGGATCATCATTAGGTGGTTGTGTCATAGTTGGGGTTATGGTCTAGTGTGTCTTCGTATTCTACATCATTCTATATCATTATAAAGTGGACCATTTTCCCTGGTACAAGAGTCCATTCTACCCTATAGGGTGGTAGGGTGGTGCTAGGTTGATTTTTAGCTCATTGGGTGTTGGGGCATCCGTTCAGTTGACTACTAAAGAATCTCAGGCATTGGAGCATCCATTCAGTGGGAGATAGAGAAGAATGCTTTTCTATATTCTATGAATTTGGATCTTTCTTTTCAATTGGAGTTGAATTTTAAATAATTATTAGAAAATCATTAGGTGGATTTTGTCCCGGACTGGGTTTCCACCTTAAAAACTATGTGCATTTTTGTTCCTTTTGTTTGTTGCTATCATTGTACAAACACTGATAATAATTGAAGATTAACTAACGCTCTAATTGAAATAAATATTGATTCTCCCCCCTCTCAGTATTTCCAAAAATTGGTATCAGAGCTTGGTTCCTTCAATAGTAGTTTAACAATTTCAAGGAGGTCATGGAGCATACCAAGAATTATGTACCTATGTTCAATGAAAATAATTATGCATTCTAGAAAGGAAGAATGGAGGTCTATCTCTTGGTGCAAGGTTACAAAGTATGGGACACTGTTTAAAATGGATTTACATCAACCACAGATGAACAAGGTAAAAATAATTTGGTAAATTATGCAAAATAAAAGAATATTATTATCAATGGAATTATTGAATCTACTTATCATAAAGTGTTGGGTTGTAAAACTGCCAAAAATGTATGAGACAAGCTTGAGAATATATATGTAGGCGACTCAAATGTCAAAGAAGCAAAGCTTCAAATTTATAGAGCGAGCAACTTAGAGTGAAAGAATATTGCGACATTGATGCATACTTCCAATACGTTGACGAAATAACCAATATTCTAGAAGGATTGGGATAACCAGTTGACGAGAAGACTATAATACGAAAGATTCTTGTAACGTTACCAAGGAGATTCAACCCAAAGGTATCGGTCTTCGAATACAGTGAAAATATGGACAAAGTCAGCAAAGATTAATTACATGGAGTTCTCATAGCATATGAAATGAGACTTGATGAAGAAGAGGGTACTTCGCATCTAGAAACTAGGTTTGTTGCATCTAAGAAAATCAATAAGGACAAACAACCTTCAATTGAAAATACATGCATGTGCAAGTATGAAGAAAAGGGAGATGATGGAGAAGGTCTTTCAGATGAAGAATATTCTTAATTTATGAGAAAACTAAAAATTTGTAAGGGAAAATTCAGAGGTAAACTTCCATTAATATGATTCGGCTGTGGTGAGGTTGGGCATTTTGCAGAAAAATGTCTGAACATAAGTGATGGAAAATCAAAAGGAAAGAAATTATTTAAGAAATTAAAAAAGAAAAGATCCAAAAGGAACTTTCTCTCTAAAGAAGGAAGCTCATCATTTGATGAAGACAATGATAGTGAAGAATAAGCCAATGAGAGAGTATTGTTTATGGCCAAGCACAATAAACAAGAGGTATCAAACAATCAAGAAGAAGGATTGACCATAGAAGAATTTTCTAAGGAAGCAGTTAATCTTATAAAAGAGCTGAAGGCAGAGAAGATCCATTCCAATACTCTGGAAGAACAAGTTCAAGGTCTCAAAATTGAAGTTGAAGAATACAAGTGTATTGAAGAGTCACTTCAAAAGAAGTTGGAAGAAATCAACCAAGAAAGGGAAGCATTAGAAGCTGAATTAGTCTCACTGGATAAGGAATTGAAAAAGGGAGAAACTGTCAAAAACTATGCTAACAACTCAAGGGCATTGGAAGAAATCATCAAAAAACAACAATCTTACAACGACAGAACTGGCCTCGATTACAAAGAAGAAGAAGCAGGGCCTTCTACCACAAAATATAATGAACCTATGAGATCTAAAATGCATGTAGACTTAAATGGACAAGATTCACAACCACGTCCTTGGAAGATGATTCCTCGATGAAGATTTCCATCCAGGTACCAACATATTTTTCATGGCTATTGTTATTCATGGGGAAAATTTGGTCATAAAGCTGTAGAATGCTGCACATACCCTGGGAACGAATACAATTCCTATAGATCCTTCAAATATGAACCTCCTAGGGCTCAAAAAAACATCAATAGATTTGAAAATTTAAGAAATAATATGGAATGTTAGAAATGTCAAAACTTTGGACACATAGCCAGAGACTGCAGACTTGAAAATCCTCCAGAAGAATCTTCGAAGCCATAGAATGAACGAACATGGAAGAAGAAGAAGAGTGATAATTGTTCTCTCGCTCTCAAGGATCAAAACAACAAAGATGTGTGGTATGTTGATACTGGTTGCTCAATGCATATGAATGGAGATACAAGGAAATTTGTGTCTCTGAAAGAGAAGAAGGATGGAACCGTATCCTTTAGAAATGATGGATGTTCAAATGTTATAGGATCAGGTACTGTCATTCTCGGAAGCAAAGATGTTATAGCCAAGAATGTTCCATTGGTTTAAAACATGAATCAAAATCTTCTCAGTGTTGGACAAATGTGTGATCAAGGACACACAATGCTATTCAACTCCACAAAATCTGAAATCAGGAAAGGAAGGTATGGTAAAATTGTGGATATAGGAAGTCGAGCTGCAAACGACATATATGTTTTGGATGAAGCAACTAAAGCATGTCTAATAGCTAAAGAAGATGAAAGTAGGTTATGGCACAAACAAATGGGTCACATAAACTTTGAAAATATTTTCAGGATAAACAAAAAGGAAGCAGTATGAGAAATGCCAAAAATCTCAAAATATTCCAACACACTATGTGAGGCCTATCGGCACGGCAAGCAGACAAAAGTACAATTTAAAACAAAACAACACTTTGCATCACATCCATTGGAATTGATACATACTGATCTATGTGGTCCTATGGGAACAAAAGGATTATATGGAGAATTATATTTCATGTTAATGATAGATGACTATACCAGGATGATAGCTGTCAGTTTCCTAAAGAAAATATCTAAAGCATTTGAGTTCTTTAAGATCTACAAGGAGTTGGTCGAAAATGAAACTTATTTGAAAATAAAGCGTCTAAGATTAGATAATGGTGGAGAGTTCACTTCCAAATTATTTTAGCAATATTGAGATGAAAATGGAATAAAAAGACAATCTTCAAGAGCACAAACACCTCAGTAAAATGGAGTTGCTGAAAGAAAGAACAGAACCATACAGGAAATGGGTAGAACAATGTAGAAGGACTCAAAATTGGATGAAAAATTTTGGGCTCAAGCAATTGATATGACCATATTCATTATCAATCGAAGCCTTCTCAGAAATAATTGCAACAATACCCCATATGAATTATGGAAAGGAAAACCAGCTAATGTAAAATATTTCAGAATCTTCAGAAGCAAATGTTATATCAAAAGAGAAGATCAAAATTTGGGTAAGTTTGAATCACGTGTTGATGAAGGTATCTTTGTTGGTTCCTCATGCAAAATAAAGGCCTGTAAATGTTATAATCTAAGACGAAAACGGATAGTGGAGAGCATAAATGTTACATTTGATGAAGATGGTGTTCTAGTGAATAATGATGAGGATCTAGAATCTTTTAAACTTGAGACAAAGGTTAAAATTGAAATAGATAAAATTCTAGAACAACAAGAAACTATCAACTAGGAAGAAGTAAATAATGATCATCAAGATATACCAGAAAAACAAGAAGAAGCTGCTCCAAGGAGAACAAAAGAATGGATTCAAAAGAACCATCCATCAAATCAAATCATTGGCAACATTAATGAAGGTCAACATCTTCATTCATCACAACAACCTCACATTGCTTTTCTAGCAAACTTTGGGCCTAGTAGTTTTGAGGAAGCCAGCCAGAATGAACATTGGGTAGCAGCTATGAATGAAGAATTGGATCAAATCGAGAACAATAACGCTTGAGAATTAGTTCCACGACAAAAATATAAAAATTTCATTGGGACTAAATGGGTGTTCAGGAATAAATTGAATGAAGATGGATATGTTACCAGAAACAAAGCAAGATTGGTTTGCAAAGGCTATGCAGAAGTGGAAGGAATTGATTTTGATGAAACATTTGCACCAGTTTCCAGAATGGAAGCCATCCGAATATTTCTCACCTATGCATTTTCAAGAAAAATCAAAGTCTACAAAATGGATGTTAAGTCAACATTTCTGAATGGAGAATTAGAAGAAGAAGTTTACATCGAGCAACCTAAAGGTTTTCTACTATCAGAAAATGAAGACTATGTTTGCAAGTTAAAGAAGGCTCTATATGGTCTCAAGCAGGCTCCTAGAGCATGGTATGCTCGTGTTGATGGATATCTACATCAAAAAGTGTTTAATAAAGGTATTGCTGATAGAAATCTTTATGTACAAATAGATAAAGATAATTTAACAATATTTGAGCTATATGTGGATGATATAATATTTGGTAGCAATGATGATCGAATAAGTAAGAATTTTTCTACAAAGATGCAAAGTGAGTTTGAGATTTCTTTACTTGGTGAGTTGAAAAACTTCTTAGGGCTTCAAATATCTCAGAAAGAGAAAAGAATATTTATATGTCAAGCCAAGTACATCAAGGAAATTCTCAAGAAATTCAAAATGGAAGATTGCAAACCCGTCCTTACTCTGATGGTAACAGGTTGCAAATTAAGCATAGATGACTCATATAAGCATGTGGATCAGAGGTTGTACAGATCTATGATTGGTAGTCTTCTATATGTAACAGCCTCCCGACCAGATGTTATGCAAGCAGTTGGACAAGTAGGAATATTCCAAGCAGCACCAAAAGAATCTCATATTATTGCCTTCAAAAGAATTATTCGATATCTAAAGGGCACATAAGAATATGGCTTTTGGTATCCCAAGGGTAACAATCTTATTATTCAAGCCTTTACAGATGCAGATTGGGCAGGAAGCGTTGATGATCGTAAGAGTACTAGTGGAGTGGCATTCTATCTAGGTAGTTGTCTCATATCATGGTTGAGCAAAACTCAAACCTCAATCTCATTATCTACAATGGAAGAAGAATACATTATAGTGGCATCATGTTGTACTCAATTCCTTTGGACGAAACAAAATTTGCAAGATCTTCAAGTACAATTCAGTGAGCCTATTCCCATATTTTGTGACAACACTAGTGCCATCAGCATCTCCAAGAATCCTTTCATGCATTAAAAAAAAAACACATTCCAATAAAATATAATTTTGTTAGAGAACAAGTTGCTGAAAATGATACTAAACTTGATTATGTTGGTACAAAAGAACAAATCTCTGATATCTTCACTAAACCTTTACCTCATGAAGCATTTGAATATCTTCGCCATAAGCTTGGGATTCTCCCAAGTTCTCATTAGATTTTCCTTATTCATAATATAAAGGGGGAGTGGAAGTGTGTATAGGTCCACAGGATGGTTGTGTGTCAGGGGGAGTTACCCTTTGGCATTGATTTTAAAGGGGGAGAGAATGTTGTAGGAAGAGGTTTCATGATCGTAGGGGGGAGTACTTGTGTTGCCATCAATGCCAAAGGGGGAGATTGTTGATTAGCGGTTGTCATCAATGTCAATGCAAGTAGCACCAGGGGTTGCTAAAATATTGTATGGGGATTATGACCCACCAAATTACTATATTCTTGGTCAAGAATTATTTTCATGGTTTCTTCCTGTCGAGATGTTTCCGTTGATATATGGCACGCCACGTAATTCTTCACGGTTTGAGAGATATTCATGTTTGAAGTTTGTAACCCTATTTAGTGGGCTGAAACCCAATGGGGTTGTGGCATGGGTCATGGAAAACTCATAATTAATCATTTTTAACTTCCTAAAATCCCTCCCACATTCACTTGTTGAATCCCCTTTCAACCTAATAATTTATATAAATTGTGATCCTCATATCCTCCTTATGCAAAGGATTTCGCCATCTGCAACAGGTCATCGTGGAATTTCCACTCTAAATTATTTTTGTACAAAGGTTTAAAACTGGAAAATTTTATGAGGCCAAGCTGAAATCCTGAGGAAGCTCCTGTGAAAATTTTAGATCAAGGTGTGCAACATTTTTGGAGATATGATCTGTGAAAGTCAACATTTTTGCAGACTCCTAAAATTCATCTCAAAGAAGCGACCTTGGGAAAATTGTCATAACTCTCTCTCTAAGTATCAGATTGGAATTATGTAAAAAGTGGTAGATATCACGCAGACTATAGCTTTCTTTCTATCAATTTTAGAGCCAAATTAAGAAGCACTGACATGTGGCACGTCGTACAAGTTTTCTCTACTAAAATAGTTCATAATTAGGGCATTGTGAGAGATTGGGAATAACTCTCTGTTTAGGAATCCAAATTGGGTCAGACCTATGGCATTCAAAATATTACTCATAGGACTACTACAAGACTAAAAATCAGATATTGATAATTTGAAATAACATAGATACAATAGAATCAATATTGAGCTCCTAGAAGGCAAGAAAAAACTAGATCATGTGTTGTCAAGGGCTGAAAAGGACCAGAATTTCTAGGGAATAAAAACAAAGAAAGGTGTAGTAGAGAGTAGCATGAAAAGAGCAGCAACCAAGGTGAAGAATAGTAGCAAGAAATTCATCACATGAAGTCTTCAAGTGGGTAGCACTGCATACAGTCATTGTAAAGGTATCATTGTACTAAGTCATTGTAAATACATTATTAAAAAAATTGTTCTAGTGTCTATCTGCCAAGAGTTGAAGAGCCAGTGTCGAGAGGTCTAGGATCATCATTAGATGGTTGTGTCATAGTTGGGGTTATGGTCTAGTGCATTTTCTTCTTCTACGTCATTCTATATCATTGTAAATTGGACCATTTTCCCTGGTACGGGAGTCCACTCTTCTTTTATTATACTATAGGGTGGTAGGGTCGTGCTAGGGTGATTTGTAGCTCATTGGGTCTTGGCACATCCATTTAGTTGACTACTGAATAATCTTGGGCATTGGAACGTCCATCCAGTGGGAGATGGAGACGAATGTTTTTCTGGATTCTAGGAAGGTGCAACTTTATTTTCAATTGGAGTAGAATATTAAAGAATTATTAGAAAAGCATTAGGCAGTTTTTGTCCCAGAGTGGGTTTCCACCTTAAAAAATATGTGCATTTGTGTTCCTTTTGTTTTTTTCTATCATTGTACAAACACTGATAATAATTGAAGATTAACTAATTGTCTAATTGAAGGAAATATTGATTCACCCCCCTCTTAGTATTTCTAACAACAACTGCATGGATGTAGTGTTTTGCATGCACTTGGAGGCTTAGAATCACATGAATGCCTTATTATGGGTGTTTTTTTGGGCCCATGGTAGATAAAAATAGGTTTAGATTGGGTTTTGGCCACCTGGGGTGGTTTTTAAGCCTCTAAGTGATCTCTATCCCCTGTGGGATGTTGTGAGTTATCATTTTATCATAAATCATCGACCACGATCCCATAATTGAGTATAGGAGGCTGGGTCAGGTCATAGTACCTCTTTCTCTCATGTTTACCTCGACAATCTAGTGAAACTAGGTAAATGTGGGAGGGGTGGTGAAATATTGGTATCAGAGATAACAAGTTCAATACTTGGAATGGATAGAAAAGATGTGTTTGACATGCATGCATGTCAGTTATATATGTGTTTTTTATTCATGCATTGTGATTTTCATTATTGTAGTAGTGTCCTCATCTAGAGGTTAATGATGTTGATGTTGAGATGATTGACATGTTGATTTCATTATATAAATATATGTTGGGCTAATCTAGATTGATCTTGTAGATGAGATAAGCTCAGTTGAATTTTCATCAACTATGTTGATCATTTTTAATATATTTTGTTATCTGACATGGTATTTTTGCAGGAATTAGAGGATCAAATATTACAAGAAAAATTTAGAACTATAATTGACGTGATTCTCCTTACATATCAAATAAACAACATGGTGATGAGTACTCCCTTGACATAGGAGATACATTGAGAAGTTTGAAAGTGGGGATAAGAAGTTGTAAGGAAAATAATGATAGGATAATTCAATCAAAGGAAATAATTTTTAGGACACGGGAAAAGCAAGCAAAGGTTAATGCAGTGATTGTTTAGAGTATCATATTTGTAGAGCTAGGGACCGGTTAGGATTATTAATGGACAAGAGGAAATGAATAATGGGGCATATGGAAGTAGGTATCAATTAGGATACAGGTTTGACAGAAATTATATATTCATATATGGTAGTTTCTTGGATACACCTAAAAAGAGGGGTAATGAATGTGGATTCCATTATAGTTCTGGTTCATAGAGACAACATTTTCATCCCTGTCACCATCCGTATAAGAGGAGTGAGAAGAAATACTTTCCAGAGGAATTTTAAAAATCAAAGCCTCCTACATTTGATGGAGAAATTAGGAAGTCACATGATGCATAAGCTTGGTTACTTTGGATGAATTTTTTTTTCATATTCCATGATTACTTAGAGAATATGAAAGTTGAGATAGCTACTTTTAGTCTTAAAGGAAAAGAAAACATTTTTTGGGAAGATGTCAAGAATACTAGAGGAATTTGAGAAAAGGAGTTGACTTGGAGTGATCTCAAGAGCCTCTTCAGGAATAATTATCTATCTAAAAGATATTATGATAACAGGGAAAGGGAGTTTTATGAGTTAACGATGGGATCTATGACCGATGAGAAGTATACTAGAAGATTCTTGGAGAGCATGAGATATGTGCCTTAAGGAAGATAAATCCAAGATTCATAGATTCATTATTGGGTTGCTAGTATCATTCAAAGACAATAATAAGTTTGATGATACCAGATCTCTAGAGGAAGCCATAAAAAATTTGAATAATTTTTATGAGTAATCGAAGTGAATGTCTAAGTCTAAGAAGGATTGGAAAGGTGATGATAAGAATAAAGGAAAGTGGGAAAAGGAGAGAGGAAAACCATATGTGATAGATAAAAAGGAGATTGTAGAACTATACAAGAAGTTAAATGCAGTTGATAGAGGACAAGGATTTCAGTATTAGGAGAAAAACAAGGGTAAGGGAAGAAATCCTTTAAAATGTTGGAATTGTGGCAAGGATCATTGCAAGAGAGTTTGTCCACAACATCAAGGTGGAAGACTGCATATTTATATTTCTCATGAGGCACAAATAGTTGGAGATGTTGGACAGAGTATTCCTCAAATTTATGCATCAATTGATAATAAGTAGGTTGATCATAAAGCATCTATTATCAAGAGGGAAGATAAAATTTGTGATCAAGTAGTTTCTAGTTTGACTAACCATTGATTTAACTATAGTTATATTGATTTTGACCTGGTAGATAATTGTTTCTTGAATAAATAAGTGCATGCCAATTATTTTTTGGTGCAGTTTTCTATAGGTGTTAATAAAAGAGCTCATCATTGGGTAAGATCATGTGCATTTGAGTTGAATGGTATGTCTAAATCAATACATATAAATGTGCTTCTGTTGGTATCATATAGTATTTTTTTGGGTATGGATTGGTTGTACATTCACAGAACTAAGGTGGATTGTTATGACAAGGCTATTGAGTGCTTGGATGATGATGGAGAGAAGAGAATATTACAGGGTAAGAAGAAGTCTATGAAGGGTTATAGCTATGCAAGAAACGTGTCGTAGAAGTAAAGGGTGTGTATTGTTCGCAGTTCATATTTATAGTGGTAAAGGTAAGGATGATGAGGATGTAGAATTACTGAAGAGGTATCTGGCTTTGCAATAGTTTCACGATGTATTTCCAATAGAGATATCAGATTTACCACCTCATAGGGAAGTGTACTTTTATACTAACTTGATTTCAGAAGTATCCCTAGCATTGAAGGCACCTTAGAATATGAGCACTTGAGAGTTAGTGGAACTGTTTGTGAAGAATAAGGATGGTACTCTTAGGTTGTCTATAGATTAAAATTATTTGAATAAGGTGATGATCAATAATAGGTACCCTTTACCACAGATTGATGACTTGTTTGATCGGCTGAAGGGAGAAACAATTTGATCAAAGATCGACTTGAGATCAATAAATCATCAGGTACACATTAAATAAGATTACATCTATAGGACTACTTATTGGACTAGGTATGGGAATATGATTTTTTTGTGGTTCCTTTTGGTTTGAGTATTGCTCTAGCTACTTTCATGTGTTTTATGAATAGTGTGTTGCATCCTTATCTGGACAAGTTTGTGATAGTATACATTAATGACATATTGATATATTATAAGAATGAGGAATAACATGTAGAACACTTAAAAGAAATGTTGAGATTGATAAGAGATCATTAGTTGTATGCCAAACTTAGTAAATGTAGTTTATTTCATAGATAATTTCATTACTTGGGGCATGTGTTTTCCAGGAAAGGTGTAGAAGTGGACCCAAAAAAGATGAAAGATATCATGGAGTGTGAAAATCCTAGGAACGTGGATGAGATTAGATTATTCATGGGACTAGAAGGTTATTAAAAGCAGTTCCTCAGGAATTTATCATAGATGTCCTATCCTGTTACATCATTGTAGAGGAAAGAAAAGAACTTTGAATGCACATAGGAATGTGCAACTAGATTTTAGCAGTTGAGGAAGTTGTTTACAAATTCTCTAGCTCCAAACACTAGAGATCTAGATAAAGAGTTTGCGGCATGTAAAAATTCTTGCAAGAGAGGTCTTGGTGGAGTATTTATGTAGGAAGGATATGTAGTATGCTACGAGTCAAGGAAACTAAATGAGCATGAGAAATACCATGTGACACGTGATCTTGAGTTGGAAATAATAATTCATTCATTGAAGATGTGGAGACACTATATTCCTGGTAGGATGTTCATTCTAATGTGTGATCACATTATGATGAGGTACTTGTTTGACCAACCTAGTCTAAATGCGAGGAAATCTAGATTGTTGGCCATGCTCAGACAGTTTGACTTCGAGATCATATACATCAAGGATAAAGAGAACATGTCTATAGATTCTCTTAGCAGAAGAGTGCAATTAAATCACATACCAGTTATGAGTTCCTATGGGACAAATTTAGAAGATCAGATCTTGTAGGTGGGAAAACAAGATGCTAGGTACCAATAACTTAAGCACGATTACAACAACATGGTATGGGTGAGCAAGATCTAGTCAATCATCTCACAACAAATGGTTTCGTCAAATTTAGAGAAATGATCTATGTGTTGGACAAGAGTGAGCTCAAGCAGCTTATCTAGAGGTAATTTCATGTTAATCCATATTTAGGTCACCATGAAATTTAAAGAAATTGAAAGTGGTTCAAAAGTTTTACCATTGTCCAAATTTAAGCAAAGAGGTGGTTGATTTTGTTGCAATATGTTTCGATTGTTAACAGGTAAAATCATAGTGTAAGCATCCAGGTTGTTTATTGCAGTCAATTTTGATTCCAAAGTGGAAATGGAAGGTCATTTCCATGGAATTTGTCAAAGACATCTAGGAAACATGATTTTATTATGGTTTTGGTTGATGTGTTGAATAAGGTAGTTCACTTAAATATTCCAGTATATTCTACGAATTCAACTAGTGAGGTAGCTCAGGTATTCATCAGGGAGACAATTAGGTTACATGGTATCCGTAGGAAGATTGTGTTAGAAAAATATGAAAAGTTCACTTCTAAGTTTTATAAAGAGTTGTTTGCAAGTTTGGGGACAGATTTGGCCTTCAGTACAACTTATCATCCAAAGAAATATGGACAGATGGAGAGGGTCAACAATATTTTGGAGGAAATGTTGAGAACATATGTCATGCATCAACAACATAAGTGGGAATAGTATCTTCCACTGGTTGAATTTTCATATAAAAATGGGTATCAGGAGTAACTGAGGATAAATATGTTTGAGGCACCTTATGGGAGGAGTTTCAATGCTCTCATTAGATGGAGTGATCTAGAGAACATGGTATTAATTGGACCATACATGTTGGAAGAGGTGGAATAGAAAATTCGGGTTATCAAGAAGAATATGAAGGTATCATAAGATAGGGAAAAATGTTATATAGATCAAAATAGGGTATTTAAGGAGTGTCAGGTTGGCGAACATGTGTACTTGCTCATTAATCCCAAGAAGAGATACTTTAGTATTGGATCAAGTTTCAATCTGGCACCTTGGTATTGCGGGCCTTTTGATATCCTTGAGAGGATTGGACTAGTGGAGTACCGACTCGCACTGCCTCCAACAGTGAAATTCCATGATGTTTTCCATTTCTCATTTCTTAATAAGTATGTGAAATATTTTTATCATGTGATTCACTGGTTTGTATCGTAGTTGGAGTTACAAGGAGAATTCCATCCAGAACCTCAATGCATTTTTTATCGAAAGAAACTCATTCTCTAGAATTGAGCAAGTTAAAGTGCAGTGGAAGAACTTTGGGCAGTGGAAGAACTTTGGGCCCAATGAAGCTACATGGGAGATGGATAATCAAATGTGGACTATGTATCCTTATCTATTCGATGGTTGAGTTGATGTATTTTGATATATGTTTTGATGTTGTGTTTAGGTTATGTCTAGATATGCATATGTATGTAAATACTGCATTGAGATATTTTTTATAGCTCTATTAAGTGGTACGGTGTTCATGGTATGCTCATTATGTTTTCAGCGAATGAATATGATGTAAATGTTGTATCGAGCTATGTTATAAAAAAAAATAGGCAACACATGTTTTTATGGCTTTTAAGTGTAATTGAACACCAAGGACAATGTTCCCCCAAAGGGTAGGGGTTTGTAATAGCCCATAGTTGATTTATTATGTAAAAAAGATCATAATAACCACGGTCATGGGTCATGTATTTGAAGATGAACGTTGGGAAAAACATAGTGGTGTGTATCACTGGTGATTAATTAATGGCTATGAAAATTAGCGAAGGAAAAGTTGCAACAATTGGCATTTTATTTATGAAATCATGGAAAATAGGAGAAAAGGGAGATGAAAGGTTACATATTTTCATGAGAGGGAAATTGAAGGAAAAATGAAAGAAAATGAAGAAAATAGAGGCATCAATGATAAAAATACTTCTTAGGATTAGTTCACAACCTTTTGTTAGTTTTAGCTTGGAGCTCTCTCTCTATTCTCTCACTCTCTCATACTCTTGCACACTTATATTTTTCTTGGAGCATGTTTGGAGCACTCTAGTTTCACTTGGATTGGAGAAAGAAGGCAAGGGAAAGTGAGAAATCATAAGGGAATATGTGGATCAATAACTACAACTGTATTTAGTTGTCGGTAATAGTTTGCATGTGTGATTTCCTTTCCGATTTATGGATGTGTGGTATATTCCTGTGATTATTTGGTTATGATCTATCGTTAGCAGGACTATCTCCAAGATTGACAATTGTTTTATCGTTGTGATTCCATTTCATAGATAGCAATAGTTTTGTGGGTTTTTCCAATTGATTGTTTTGTGGTTGGTACTCATAATTCCTCATGGTTTTGGGTTGAGTTACTAGTTCATGAATCCTTGGACAACTTCGGTAGTGTTGGCTTGAGGGGTCTTGACCTAGGTCAAGAGTTGAGGTTAACAACCAAAACCCTATTACTACTGGCCCTTTCAATAGTGACCTTCTTACGCAAGTCAAAGTATCACTCGAAGTAGTATGGGGGGTGTTGGATCCATGTTTCCACACCTTGAGAGATATTGGAATGATGTGGGTGCCATACGATCCAAAATAACCATGAAAAGACCTTTGCAACAGAAGCCCTTACCAGGAAACCCTTAAAAAATAGATTTAGGTCAATTATGAGGAATATGTTGTGCGTAGGTTCACACATAATATATCAGCCAAGTAATAACACTTAAAAAAATTATCAGAGCCCAATAACATCAAATCCATCCATTAATCATTTGTCTAAAACTAAAAGAATTTGCGCAAGATATCTAAATGCGGACAATGCAAGAATCATAAATAATATGCAGAAATAATCATAATGTAAATAGTAGATGCATTTCAGACTCAAATATCTGCAACAGTTCTTTATTCATATTAGTTCAAATCGCTCATAGAAAACCCTTCAGTTCACCCACGCACACATCCAAAAGGATTCTCACACAGTAGGACTAACGTCTCTGCACACACACCCATCAGGAGCCTTTTACCCAAAAAAATCCACACAAAATATCACAACAATGCCAGATATATCATTCAACGTTAGAATTTATCTCAAAATTGACTTCTTCGACTCATTATAGACTCCTATTTATACTTTTAGCCTACACTAATATAGGGTCCAGAAACTGATGTTTGCGGCCCCTTTTTACCCATTACAACTCATGAGGGGATTTGACCCACCCCAAAGCCCCTTGACTTGTGCTGCGCATGACTAAATTACAAAATATATTACAAAAATATATCAAAATTGGTCTTCAAAGCTCGGATTCAGGGGAACCCACTCCAACAGGCCCCCAACACAATCTTATGACTCGTCCCGAGTCACATTAGCACTGGTTTCTTCATCTTATTTTGGAGCTCCTCGATAGCAACAACAAAAGGGTGCCAAGACACCTGCACTCTCTTCTATTGTGTTCTTCATGTTCGCCACTATGTTTTCCGAAGTTGGCCGTTTTGTTGCTAAGGTGACACTCTGCAAGGTATGATTAATATTTCTTACTACAGCATCCAGGTCCTGAGACAACTTCATTATCTCTTCTGCCCATGGCTTCAAGTGATCGTTGACAATATGTTTCTTTTGGTGGAGCTCCTCGACCTCATCTCGCAGCGCTTGACTGTTCTAAAGGCATCTCATTCACTATGCAAGGCATCTTGTATATCATCAAATTCTTGTTGTTTAGTGTGTAACTCCTTGTTAATATTTTGAACAAGTTTATCTGTCAGCGCAGAGGTCCACAGTCTCATGGCGGTCTCCAGAAGTTCTGATCCTTTGTTAATGTTAGCGGAGATGCTTGCAAATGTTGTTTTAACTAGGGCAGCCCTTTGTGTGCACACCTCCAGAGGGGTCTCAGGCTGTAGCTTAGCCTGCAACGCAGCAATTTTATCCTCAAAATCAACCTTTACTATCTGGAACTCTAATCCAGAAGCCTTGAGCACGACGACCATGCTTTCAATCTTTTCTTGTGGCGTGACGAAGGTTGGGATGACCACTTTAGGTATTTCGCCACACAATCTGCCGATGAGCTTTTCCAGTTCCACGTGCTAAGCTATGACTGCCTCCTGCATTGTTTTAACTTGGATTGACTCTGTTTTCTTTGTGTTTGCAGTCTACTTGGCTTCACCTACCGGTTGTTGGGTGCATGCCTTCCTATGCTACATCTCAGTGGAAATGAAGATGTGGAGAGCATGTAGCTTTCCATTGGGAAACTTCACGAGGTCAATGTTGACCTCAGGGAAGGTTTTCACCTGCGCACATAACACTGGATGTTCTAGGGCCATGACTGTGTTCAAGAAGCAGCAGATTCTACTTTCGGATGTTGTGATGATTGAGGTGGTTGGCAGGATTTCTTGCCCCGACCTCGCTTGATCCATGTTCACTTGTAGAGTGTACATCTTCAATTGTAAGACCTACAGACTCAATCTCAAGGCCTCCACAATGGCCTTGTACTGTGCTTCCACAATAGTCCATCTATCCTCTGACACAGAAGCAACTGCATCCACAATCTTGTCGAGTTCCTCTTCCATCAGAGTGACCCCTTCCTCTCCTCTATTCTTGGAACCCTTTTTATTTTTTCTTGGAACTTTCCAAGTTTCTGTGCCTCTCTTGGTGTCGCGCGAAGATTCAACACCATCCCCGTTTAGCCCATATAAAAATTCGGGGTCCACATCCTACTCACCTCCCAAATCCTATTCATTATCTTTTTTTGCTTCCATCTCCTTCTCTACTTTAGCATCAGTGTCTATTCCGTCAACCTTCTTGATGCATAGCTCGGTTGTATCCTTCGAAGCTGTTTCTTTACATGAAGTGGACAACGTAATGGGCTGGGTGGAGCCAAGCCTGAATTTCCATGCGTTTGGCCAAGTTTCCATGACTTAGTCAACTTCGACTTCCATTACCATGAACGACAAGGTATACCATGCAGGTTCCTTTCCCGCCTTGATCTCGACATCATGCATGGTTACCTGGAATTCAACAACATTTTTGTACTTCTCACATATGGCTCGCAAGAGCCTATGGTGGGAATGGATGGTAGTAGCCAGCGTGCCTTAAAAAAACACCTAGAAGATCTCATTCTCCTTGACGCGTCGGGGGTCAGATGAATTCGATAGGTTAGCGTAGTGCACCCCTTCCCATACACTTGGTTCTATCTTAGGGAGGACTACATCTTTCAGAGTCTCCCATGATTCTAGCGTAATTAGTAACAACAACCATGAGTAGAAGAACTATTTACCCAGCTCCTCTATCTCGCGCAAATTCTTAAGAAATTATTCACAAAGAAACTGGGACCAGTTATAACTAACCCCTTTCTCACATTGCCTAGCCAAGGCAATGATATCCACTAGGACCATATTTGGGTGACATTTCTACATTAATTTTCATCCAAGGACTAGAGTTCCCAGGTAAACTCTTGACTCAGCAACGACCTAAACAATAAATCCCGTCTTGTCCCTCCCAAATTTTTAGTTCATTTTTACGTCGTTCGCCACCTTCATCTTGTTAATTTTTCTAAATCCCTTCATCGGATGGGGCCCCTTCTTGGGTAGGCCAGTGATTCGATGGATCAACATGGCCTCATAGGAATTCGACCCTGAATCCATAGGCAATCCTCGTGGACTAAGCCTAGCAACAGGTGCAAACAGATGTTGGTGATTGGGTAACTTTTGAAATGTGGAATCCTTAAAAGATTGAGGACTTTGACGTTGTTCAACCCATGTGCCGAAGGCATTGTCTCAACCTTTCAGACCTCTTCATAGAGAACTTTTTCCAAATAATTCTCCAGCATGGCCTCGGGGAACGTTTCTTCATTTTACAAGTCATGGTCATCAAACTTAATGTGCGGGATTTTTCCGAACATTTCCCCAACAAGGGGGATGCCCTCAGGGATTAATGACATCTAAAGGTATTTCTAGAATGTATCGTGTTCTTGGGAATGCACAAAGGGATTTTTCGGCTTGACATATGGCATCCGCCATGAGAAGGGTTCAAAAAACATGGCCTCCTCTTTGGCACTCATTGGTTGCTTTGATGGATGACTGATGGGGGACCGATCCTTAGTGGCCTGCTGTGAGGATGTTACATTCAGAGGAGAGGTGTGCGGCTTCAAGGAGGCCCACTTGGAAATCTTCCCTTTTCCCTTAGCCATCATGGACACGACTTCTTATACTTCAGGGATGACTTCTCGAATGTTATTTGATCCCATATTAGTTGATGCAGTGAGGGGCGTAGAGTGCACCTCTACAGGGTTGGTGGCCATTATTCTCAGTTGGAAGATAAAATTAGGATTACTGATGTTAGATGGAGATTCTCAGTTAGACATATAGGACTTATAGACACTCAGGTAGTAGAAATCATGGATAGTCATAGTGTGAAAAATATTGAGAAAGCAAAGGAACCAATTGTGACTTGCACCCACCCTTTTATAAGCCATCCACAGTAAAAACAATTGGATTAGCATTAATTTCCACTTACCTTGAAGAAAACAGTAAAAAATCCTCCAAGATCTCCTCATTAAATGCAAAAAAAGTGCTCCATCTAATGTTAAAATAACTTTTTTACCCAGGGTCATTGTTCCAATGGCTAGTTTCTTCTCTCGCGCATCACCCCTGCACTTTTGTCGCACCTGTTTGTGCCCTACCTTTGCACTTTGTGCAAACCCTTTGATTCTGATGCTCTGACCATATAGTCATTTTGTCGGCACCAAATTGTCTCTATATCGCTTTAAATGGCTTCCATTGAAGTACCCAGGAATATTCTCACCACACAACGTGGCCAAGTGCACCGCACCACCATTAGTGATCTCCTTCACAATATATGGCTCCAACCAGTACTTTCTAAACTTCCCTAGGTGGCGCGCAAACTAAATATCATATAGAAAGACCAAGTCTTCCTCCTTGAACACCTTCTACTTGATGTACCTGTCATGCCACTATTTTTCACAAGCCTTCTGCACTTGTTCGTGGAAGTTAACAATGAACATATATTCTTCTAAGGGAACGAGTTGTGCTAAATGTTCCTCCATAATGTCAGGCTTGACCATATTAGTTAAATATCCAATGCACAAGCTTGGGATAATATATTCCATTGACGTGATGGCTTCCTACCCATAGACCATCCTGAAAGGTGTTTTCCCCATCAAATTCTTGAATTTTTTCCTATAAGAACATAACACAAAAGGAATGCGCACATCCCAATCATCCTAACTGGCATTACAAATCGTTGTGAGCACGCTCTGTGGGATTTTGTTGAAATTTTCTACTGATGTCATTTTCTTCTAGGTGATAACGGATACTCTTTTGGTGATGAATCTGAAATTCCTGTGTCAAAGCTTCAATTGTTTCGATAAAAAAGTGCATACGTCTATCACTCATCAAAATATTCGAGCATCTAAATCTGGTCAAACTGTGTTCAAAGATGATGTGTGCTGTAGTATCGACAGTGAAGTCTTTAATTTCCTTCATCTCTGCCCATGTGGTTACATAATCAGTTGTGGTAATGATATAGCGTGCTCCAATATTCTTACCTAGAGGGTTAATTGGTCCAACAAAATCTATAGCCCATTTATCAAATACCTACAGGGCCATCTGTCATTGCAGAGGCATTTCATCTCTACGTGAGGGTTTCCCTATCCTATTACATGCATTGGAGGCTTGACAATATGCATGTGCATCACTATGTAGCATTGGCCACCATAACCCAACACGCAACACCTTCTGCGCAGTGGTTTTCCCAGCATAGTGGTCTCTTGCCACTCCTCCATGAGCCTCAACCAAGATATAATGTCTTTCATGTTCCAACACATATCTTATGAATACTTCATCTGCTCTCGATTTATACAATTGACCTGCAATCAAGGTAAAATCAACTGCAAGTGCAACCATCTCCTTATTTTGTTGAACTGAATATTCCATGGGCGCGATTCTCATGGTCAGGAGATGAATAACATCAGCAAAGTTCTCATCAACCACCTTGATAGCGAAGAACTGCGCATCGGGTAACCCCTCCTCCAAACTGGTTGGTTCTTCCCCATTTTCGATTCGTGAAAAATGATCTGGTTTGGCATTTAGTCTTCCAGGCTTCACAATAATGTCAAAGTCATACTCCTAAAAGAGCAGCAACCATCTGCAGATATTCCTCCCAAACACACGCTTATTGACCATGTATTTTAAAGTAGAATGGTCAGTGAACATTTTGAAATTCCCTCCTAGCAGATAGTGCCTGTATTTTTTTAGAGCATACACCATGGCCAATCCTTCCATTTTCGTAGTTGAGTAGTTGTTCTTTACACTAGTGAGCTTCCTACTAGAAAAAATGACCAGCTGATTAATGTCTCCTTCTCCTCGGTGCGCTAAAACAGCCCCAAGTGCTATACCAAATGCATCCACATGTACATGAAAAGATTTAGACCAGTCTCGAAATATCAAGATAGGTGGAGTAACCATTTTCTCCTTTAGCAGCTCAAAGTTCTTCTAACATTCTTCATCCCATAAAAATGATACATCCTTCTTGAGAAACTTCTCCATTGGCGCAGTGATCATATCATACCCTATCATAAACTTCCTGTAATAACTAGTGTGTCCTAGGATCGAGTGCAATTGTTTCTCATTAGTAGGAACTTCTAAGTTGATGATAACTGTGATCTTGGCTAGGTCTACCACCAATCCTTGCTGGCATACTATATCCCCTAACAAAATTCCAAGAGGCACACAAAATATACATTTTTTCAGGTTGAAATAAATCTGGTGCTTCCTACCAGTGTCAAGCATCATGTCCAGGTTTTACACATGCTTATTTACAAAGCCAAATATTTTTCAATCATAAAAATATGCCTCCAAGAATTTATGCATGAATTCCTTGAACACAGCCATGACCGTGCGTGAGAATATTGCAGGTGCAATTTTCAATCCGAATGGCATGACAGTATATTGTAAAGACCCCCACTTAGTGACACAGGTAGTCTTGTTGCAGTCTTCCAGTGCAATTCTGATCTGATTTTACCCCAAAAGTCTATTAGTAAGTGAATAAGCTTCTTGTCCTCCTACATTATCCAGGATTTCATTAGAAAACTGAGTAGGGAAGGGGCCATGGATAGAGGCATCATTGAGCTTGCATAGATATACACAAATCCTTATCTCTCATTTGGTATTTTTCTCGTGAACCACGATGGGTCTCACCCAATCAAATTGTTTGACAGGCTCAATGATCCCTGCAGCAACCATATTTTCTAATTCCTCCTTAACTTTCTACTTATATTTTGGATTCAACTGGTATGGAAGCTGCTTGACAGGGCACACATATAGTTTTAATGTGATCTTCATAACACCAAAGTCCCCTACAATTCCCCTAAGCTTAGAGAAATTTGAAGGAAACATATCTTAATACTCTGTCAGTAGCTCTGCAATATTCCCTATTGTATCATCATCCTAGTAATCCCCAATTTTCACCAACTTGGGCTACTCTTCCATCTCAGTGTTGACTTCCCTCAATTTCAGAGGTTTAATGACATCCACCATCCCTAATGTGGTCCCTAAAACTGTGCATTCTTCTTAATACTCAGGTATGTTAACATTCCTCGGGTCATCTTCATTATTATCGATTGAAAAGTTCCTATAGTTGACGATTTCTTACATCTTCGCATCCCATGCCAGCGTAGCATGCTCCTTTTAGGGTCCTAATTCGTCAAAGACAAGGGCATCTATGTCCTACAGGGCTTCATCCAATTTCTCTGAGCCCCCAACCAAGCCAAAGGTTTCCTATAAATACTGAGTCATCGTAAACCAGTTTTGAGTCCCTTGATGTATCTCATCCTCTAGATACCAGGTTGTGAGTACCAACCCAAACAAGTGAACAAACCTATGAATCCACTCATTCCAAGTCTTTTCATCCCATACCTCCATCCACATGGCCATGTGCTTGCGCGGATCTCCCCGACCATAAAAAAGCTCCACTAGTGGGATGGTTGGAGGATCAAAGCACAACATCATCATTTATCTACATTCCTCCAAGTATTGAATAACTCCCTTGTGCATCTCCCACCAATGCCTTGGAGTCACACGCATAGACAACTCAAGCACCTAGAACCTTCATTCCTCAGGGAAAACTTTTTCCAATGCTTCCAAAAATTCTTTGACACTACCAGAAACATCAAAATAGGGTATTTCTCTTACCTAAGAGGAAATGCACTAGACGTTCTTCATGATCTTGAGGTAGCGTAGTGCAGATACATTGTTTAATCGGTTCTTTTAGTTCTATATATCACCATCAGAATTTGAGAAACACGAGATATCCTTCTCCCAATTCAACATTCCATCAGCTATAGGGTTGATCTAATATTCATATCGCACAGTCATCTTGTAAATATGGTCGACATCATCCCCATCGCGTACTGGTTCTGTGTATCATTTGCCTTCTTCTAGGTCTAGTGGGACTATCACCCACGTAAAATCATTCTCAAAGATCATGCTTCTACGCTTAAAATTGATGATGCCTCCCATATAAATGGCCCAATCCATTCCTAACAGCACAGGGCAGGGGTTGCAGCATTAAAAATTTGTATTACTTCGAAATTCGTGCATACCATTACTCTAGAAATGTCTACCATGACTTGTGGAAGCCTCCCAAGTGCAATTATCTTTTGTTGATTAGCCATGTGTAGCTGAATGTTGGACAATTCCAACTTTGGTTCTCCCATCTTCTGCCAGGTCTGCTTAGGCAAGACATTCACATCAGACCCTAGATCCAAGGTGACCTGACCCATCTCATATTCTCCAATTTGCACAGTCACACGCATCTCCCAACCAGTTCTCTTATTGTGCTTATAAATCTCGTTCATAATCTTGGGCTCGATTCGAGGCACATCTTTTTCTTCACAACTGTCTATCAGGGCCTGGAGATTATATATTGCTTTTTGATTGTGAAGTATTTTAATGCAGGCTTGTAGGAATGGTTTAAATTAATCCTCATCATTTGCTTCCATGGTAGTCCTTGACGTGGATGCTCCTGCATCAGCAAAATCCTTCCTGGTCTCAATGAAAATCTCTTTTTCTTTTTGCAGTTCGAGGTCTTCCTTATTCTCAGATTCCTTTCTAATCAGTGGCTCTGCAACAACCTTTTCCTCCTTTCCCCCAGTGGAAAAACCACTGCGCGTAATTACATTTACACTGGTACCATCGTTGTGTGGTTTAAATTTAACCATCTATATGTTTTTCGTAGGCGTTTGCTGCTTTTCTGCCATCTTAGCTATTAACATAAGAAAATCTTGAATTACATGATCAAACTACCTACAGTACCTGCAGGATTGTCATGCAAGTTTTAGGCAGTCACGTGCATAGTGTCGAGCGTCTCCAAAGTTATATAAAATTAAGTTCCCTCTCCCTCGACTTGTGCCTCCACATCTTCCCATTCCCATTCCTCCTACTGGGGATCCCCCTCATCCAGAGGAAGATTCTAGCGACGAAGGGTCAGCCCGCACTTTATAAAGGTTAACATTGTCTATCATCAGGTTAAGCGTTCTGCAGTGGTGCTCATCATGACCAACTGAAGAGCAGAATATGCACCACTGTTACTTCAGTTATGGTACATAGGGCCACTCCTAGGGCAGTGATCTGTATCATGTCGCCAAACCAACCTACAATTAGCACACCATAGCGCAGGAATACTAGGCCCAATAGCATCC
Source organism: Pinus albicaulis (assembly GCA_034641835.2). Taxonomy (NCBI): domain Eukaryota; kingdom Viridiplantae; phylum Streptophyta; class Pinopsida; order Pinales; family Pinaceae; genus Pinus; species Pinus albicaulis. Next base: position 1,169,142,344 of record CM076579.1, on the reverse strand, counting down.
CTAGGTCATAGTGGATTTGATCCCCCATCTTGTAGATAATCCGAAAGTAGAGCGCATTGAGATTTGGTGGGGCCAACTCCCTTGCAACATATGCACCACACATCTTTTCCAACATCTTTACCCCGGTCTATACGTAGATTCTTCATTTCCAAGTTCATATCTTCTAATTAGCTCTGAATTTTTAGCGCTCCAAATTGAGCATCATCTCTAGGCGCAACTTCTAGTTTCATAGCAATTTCCAGGGCTTCTTCCCAAGAATAAATCTTCTGATGACCCATAGGCCCGCACAGATGTGGAAATATCATGGCGATAAACCATTATTTATGTTTCTTATCATCATAAAAAAATCCTCTATCACTTATGGTTTTCTTCAGTCGTTGGTCAAATTCTCAAATTGATTCCTTCATAGTTCGCTTTAAATATCTTAGTTCTATTACGCATTGAGAATAAGAGTTTGGTTTTCGGAATTTCTACTTCACGACATCCTTAATCTATTGAACAGTGGGATCTAAATTTTGAGCGACATATCCCATGAACCAATCTAAAGCACGACCTTCAAATTCCATAGCCACTGCACTCTACTGACAACATTAGTATTAACATTTTGTTCAGTCCACACCGCATTCACCAAAAACCAAAATAAACCTATATCCTTGTCCCCCACACCCTTGAAAGTGGGTATCTTCATATGCACGGCCATATCTTCTATGGGTGGGGGCGGTGGTGGGGTAGGAGAAGTATTACCCCTGCACGAGTTTGATGGTGGTATAGCAGGAGGGATACTTCCAGCGTTCGTAGCCTCACTTCCATTTATATCAGGTGAGTTTCTCATAGGACGGTATACAAATATATCCCCTCTCTGATTGACCCAATAATATTTTCCATTGCACATAGTGCTTTCGGTCTAATCAGGGGTCATTCACTCTGTGTGGCTGCACAAAATACCCTTTACACACAATAGCATCTTAATCAGTAGGGGAAAACTTTATAATAATTTACCTCTCAATCCATTTAAAAATCTCCTTTCAGCTTCAGATAATGACAGAAACTGATCTACTGCAAATTCTATCACAAACCCTCCCAAGACATTGTCAACCTAGTGATCTATAGTGTGGATAATGGAATTATTAGTCTTTTCAAAAGAGTCCTCTATTTCAAGTGTTAATGGATGCCACTAACCTTTCGGCATCACCCAAACTCTCTCAAAATGATCCCAGTCTTAGAAACAAAACCATTTGTTGGCTTGAAGGGTCCTAACCCAAGTTTCGAGTTGAGGTTAGCCAACAAAACCCTCTTACTACTGGCGCTTTCGGTAGTGACCTCCTTGCACAAGTCAAAGTATCATCTGAAGCAGCATGGGGTGGTGCTAGAACCATGTTTCCACACCATGAGAGAAATTTTAATGATGCGGGTGCCAAAAAATCCTAAATAACCATGAATAGACCTTCGCAACAGAAGCCCTGACCAGAAAACCCTTAACAGACATATTTAGGTCAATTATGCAGAATACCTTGCACGAAGGTTAACAAAAAATCTATAAGCCAAGTAATAACCCTTAAAAAATAATATCATATCCCAATAACATCAGATCCATGCATTAATCATTCATCTAAAACTAAAAGTAGTTGCGCAAGAGATCTAAACGCAGATAATACAGGAATTGGAAATAATATGCAGAAATAATCATAACATAAACAATAGATGCATGGTAGACTCATATATCCACAACAACGGGTTTTTATTCATATAATTTCATATGCCTCATATAAAACGCTTCAGTTCACCCACGGACACATCCAGCGGGGTCCGCACTCAGCAGGACAAAGGTCTCTGCGCACACAGCCAGCAGGAGCCTTTTACCCAGAAAAATCCACACAAAATAGCACAACACCGCTAGATCTATCATTCAACGTTCAAACTTATCCCAAAACTCAATTCTTCGACTCGATCTAGAATCCTATTTATATTTTAAGACTGCGCTAATCTAGGGTCTACAAAATATCGTTTGTGGCCCCTTGTTTAGCCCTTTTTACCCATTACAACTCATGAGGGGCTTTGACCCAACCCAAAGCCCCTAGAATTTTGCTGCACAAGAATAACATACAAAATATATTACAAAAATATCTCAAAATTTGTCTTCTTAGCTCAGATTTAGGGGACGCTGCTCCAACAGGTGAGACCGATCAATTTGGTGTTAGTGATGTCTGACCATGAGGTGGAATCACTAGTTAAGGGTTGAGATGGTTTGGCCTCTGGAATCCTTGGTTTGGTTTTGTTGGTTTATCCCATGAGATCCCACATTCATTTTTGGAATATTGTGTGTGGGTGATTGGCTAAAATATAGATTTGTTTCAACCCAATCTATGGTTGGGTGGTACATGGAAATCCCTGACTTGGTTGGCTTTGGCATATGATAATAAGAGATATTCTCCTATTGTATTATATGAGTACTTGTACTTGTTATTATGTGGATGTAATGTTTGCTCTATCATGGTTATTATTATGGTTATATGTTGGTTATAAGCATGGTTCCATAATGGGTTCTAAATATGTCTCTTGATATGTTTGATTTGCTGATGAATAGTTAATGAATGCATGAGCTAAGAAAATTTTATTGCAACTATTATGAGAGGGAAATATACTTTCTTGGTTATTCTCAGATAAGTTTCAGACTCTTATGTTCAGATATGCATTCATGGCCTGTAGATTACATGTTCACCATATGTTTAGTGAAATCACTATCATGGTTAGGCCTGGTTAGGTCAAGTACTTCATAAATTATTGTATGAATGGATTTTCCTTGTCTTTATTTATCATTGTGGAAAGTTTCACTGAGTTTTGGGCAATGTTCTGGAGGCTAGCCTGAAATGGTGGCTTAGAATCCAAGACTGCACCCTCTAAATTAGAGAAATTGGGTTGCAACTGCATCGATGCAACGTTGTGCATGCATTTTTCAGGTTTCCAAATGCATGGAGGCCTTGTTGTGCATTCTGTTGTGGGCCAAGGTAGAGAAAAATAGGTCAAGCTTAGGTTTTGGCCACTTAGGGTGGGTTTACATCCTTTGAGTGACATGTAGCCCCTATGGGATGTTGTGAGTTATTCGTTTATTGTCAATAGACATCCCAAATTCCTTAATTGATTCTAAGAGGTCAAGTCAAGTCATAGTAGTTATTCCTCTCATCTTTACCCTAGAAATCTATGGAAATTGGGTAAATGTGGGAGGGGTGGCTATAAGAATAGCGTGGGACTAAAGGCATTGGGGTTTCCACCGTGATATCTCTTCAATAAAATTTCACTATTCACTTATAAAAATATATTTTTATAATTATTAATATCCAATAATTTTAATAAAAAATATATGTTATAAATTATTTTACATTCTCAATGTCAATACTATCAATTTTTTTCAATATCAAGCATCATTCCTTTCATGTTCCAAGAAATGAACTACATCAGATATTAAGATAAGATACCTTAATGGTGTATTGCACTATTCATTTAAGTTTGTCTTCACATGTTTAATTTTTCATTCAATTTTTCCTTCAAATGTTCATTTTGTGTCCTAACCTATTTAAGGCTCAACAAAACTCATTTTATCATCATCAATCTTTATAGTCCCTAATGATGAGTGGAGTTTCCACGCGAAAAGTTAGACAATGAAAATATCATACACAATTTTATTTCAAAAGTTTCCATCAATATGAATAAAAGAAAAACGCTCTCAAATTTTTTATTTTAATTTACTTTATATAGTACATATATAGTCTATATCTTACACTCTATATTTTTAGATAGATATATTGTAACACCACAATGTTGTAAATATTTGACTTTACTACCAGTTACTTGTTTTATTGTATGAGACTCCGGTAATTATGGCTTAGAGGAAAATCTGAGTAAACTATAAATGATAAAGTTAATTTATTATTATTTTGATTAATAGGAAATTGAGATAAGTCTTGAAATTCCTGGGAAAATACCCTAAATGAAGTCAAAACTTCCAAACAGTTATGATAGTTATCACTCTCTCATATTTCCTAGGAGATAAAATATCTCAAAAGGAAAGGCAAATGGGTTCCTTACATGGATAAGGGAGACACCTAGAAAGAAGAGAGTTACCTGAACAAAATGTTGGGAAGGTAAGGTGGGACATTGCCTAAGGAGTATTCTCGAAATGGACTTGAGCCAGTGGAACCTATGAAAAACACGAAAGTCTATGAGCTCTAGGTTGGTTTGGACCTTGATTCTTGTGAACCGACCTGAAAAGGGGTTCCTGTCAAATTAACTTTTCTATATAGTTAATAGCTCGGGGAGAGAACTAGAAATATTTTTCACTCTCGTTGGAAAGGAGGTGTGGTGCTTTCCTATCCGAGTTTATGGACAAGTTTCAACAAATACAAATAAGAACTTATACTTTCTTTCTCAAGTATACATGAATTTCTGTAAATTAAATGAGGTATTATAGTAACCGATAATGTTGTTATCATTGTTGATAATTTAGTAAATAATAATTCTAAACATATTTCTCAAAGACATGGTAAAAGAAAAAATATAGAAATGATGTGAAAATATAGAAATGAGAATGCTATTTATGTGAATGTGAATGTTGGACAAGTTGTGGATTTCTAGGGAAAGAGTACCCTCACAAGAATGAAAAACATGAATTTCTTCCAAGGGACAAATCCCTCAACTTATAAATATAGCGGAATAATTAATAACAAACCTTGTTGTACATAGATAACCATAACTCTCTTAGAGAATTAAAAGGAAGTATTTAACTATGTAGTGGAGATTAAATTTTGAACCTCTCTCTCTCTCTCTCTCTCTCTCTCTCTCTCTCTATATATATATATATATATATATATATATATATATATATATATATAAATAATTGGAAACATGGTCATGACCTCTAGTTGAGTTTCATCCAACCAACCAAGAATCAAAGCAGAACAGTTTGAGGGCTTAGATACTTAGTCCTGTGTGGATAACACATGGGTCGAGGAAGGTCTTGAATATAGGTATTATCTTTTTTTGGGTACCATAAGTAGAACAATTTTAGGGCTTAGATACTTAGTCTTGTGCAGATAACACATGGGTCGAGAAAGGTCTCGAATACAGGTATTATCTTTAACTGTGTATTGGATATTAAATTTTGAACCTCTCTCTCTCTCTCTCTATCTCTCTCTCTCTCTCTCTCTCTCTATATATATATATATATATAAAGAATGGGAAACATAGTCATGACCTCTAGTTTAGTTTTGTCCAACCGACCAGGAATCAAGGCAGAACAATTTCAGGGCTTAGATACTTAGTCCTATGTGGATAACACATGGGCCGAGGAAGGTCTTGAATACATGTGATATCTCATACCACATATATATATATATATATATATATATATATATATATATATATATATATATATATATATATATATATATATATATATATATATGTTTTTGTGTGTGTGTGTGTGTGTGTGTGTTTATATAATGTGTAGGATTCACAGAGTACTAACAAGAAAATAACATTTCAAGTAAATCACACAACATTAGAAAACAACCCTTTCATTGGAATAAATTTACAACCTACCGTTAAATAAATCATACTCCTATAACTAAATGAGCTTATTAAAATAAATCGAGCAATGAATGTAAATTTGGTAGATATTTTATTCACAAAAACAATTGAGTGCTCTTTTACAACCACGAAAAAATACAAATGATTTTCTATATTCATAACTCCAAAAAAACCCAAAAAGTCAAAATAACAACAAAGGTTTTTTGTACTCACAATAAAATCTAAGGAGACTTCCTTGTGCTCCAAATAGTTAACAATTAGTATGTACATAAATAAATACAAAACAACATAATATCATGAGGAAATTTTTTAAGGTTTCCGCAAGGCAGACAGACAACCTTATCATGCTCTACAGAAGTTACTACAATAACCCTAACCTGAACAAGTAAAATCAGGAGAAAAAACACCAATGAACTAAGAATGAAAGGAGAAGTTGGAACTTGGAAAAAACAGGTTAATCAGGAAGGTATTATTCCTTGTACTCATCGCAAATCCTCTTAAAAGGTGCTGCATAGAAATAAGACATTAAAAAATATTACTTGTAAAAATATAAAAATATATATATATATAATTAGATATATACTAATGAGAAAGAGGAAACCCTTGTAAATATAGGTAACCATTTACTAGAAGGGAGAAAAGGGGGTTAATACATGTAGAGGAACTGTAAACCCGAGCACTATTCTCTGAAAATCCAGAGAGGTGGGAAAACGCTTTTCACTATTAATATCGGTGACCAAGTCTAGTAAATTGTTAACAAATTAATAGCACATAACAATAGATTGTAATAGAAAAAAGGGGGTTTGAATTGGAACCCTATCGCCCCTGTTATGGAGCCCCTTCCCTCCGTCGCCATCAATCCATCGCATGGCACTGAAAATACAAGAGTCTAGAGGAAACTAACCATGCCATCGCTCCTTATTGATGCTGCATTCGTCCATGTTCCTGCGAGCAACCATCGAAAGGAAAAGGGTCTGCGCACATGTTTCGGGAGCACTGCGAAATATGATATTGGTGAAGACCACCTAGATAAAACTCTTCCTCACTGATAGAACCCCTATAGCGTATAAAATGGAGCAAAGAATGCCCCCAACCCATCATATATATGGAAATATGCTTGGATCCAGCGTGACACCTCAGATCGAAAAAAATTGAGTAGCCCTCGCTCACAGGATTGCGGTTGGATTGCCGAAAAGGCTGCAGAATGCAGAAATCAAGCAAGGACCCTCAATCTGGGCTCTGCAATGCATCTCAGCAACTTGGGTGTCCTAGATATACCCTCTCCTACCTTTAAAATCTAGATCTCGCTCCTCATGGGTAGATCCATGATGCTATGGGTTCACTCAACAGATACAGTTCAGAAACTCTTGCATGCATTGGAGCAGATACTGGGGATTCCCACATCTCTTCAAATACTTCTATATGGAGGTAAAAAACTTGATGTCTTGTTTTCCCTTTGATTTTATAACATTGAGAGAACCCTTCATTTTAGAGGGGGAGCTGTTGGGCACTCTTCATATGCACCAACTTTCTCTTACAAGGATGTTTTCCATGCATAGCCCAAGAGAGAAGCTCAAACACTCGTAGCCCTAAAGCATTTTTTGGTTGACAGGCTGGAGGAGGTTCCATCCATAGATATTTCTCATCCTAAGTTGGAAGATCAGATCCAAAAATATGCAGAAATTTCCATCATCTGTAGAGTCAATAGACTCTGGCCTGGCACAAAGAATCTATGATAGGATCTATGCCAACTGGACCCACAACTGCATTGTCATATTCTTCCCAAAGGGATTCTTTATTGTAGTGTTCGATCATGGAAAGGACTACCAGAAGGTTGTAAGGGAAGGTTCGTGGTTTTGGGGAACAACAGGATTATTCCTTACACATTGGTTCCCATTTTTCAACCCCTCTACGGCTATCATCACTAAGATCCTAATCTGGGTCAGGCTTCCCAACCTTCCTCCTCACCTATGGCACCCTTTAGTCTTTCAAAGTATAGGTAATGCCCTGGGTCAATATTTGACAACAGATCCCTATCGGGAGTACTGGGGAATTTACACACATGGAAAAATATGTGTTGAAATAGATGTAAGTAAAGGGCTGCTTGATCAAATCAATATCAAGATTGATGATTTCCTGTGGACACAGATTCTGGATTATGAGAACACTACCTTTAGCTGCTTCCATTATCACCAAACATGGCACCTTCATAACACCAGTCCATCGCTCCTTGATAAATAAAAAGCAAAACATCTGCATATTAAAACCCAAAAGGTACCATGTTATCTACCTCCAGTAGATGATGTTGAACCCTTGAGCTTAGATGAAGAGGAGATTGATGCAGAAATGGAGCAGGAAAATTAGATGAAAGACCCCTCCTCCAAGGTCTGTGAGGGTTCCCCTGTCACTACGGCCGCTCAGAAACATACCCATGACTCCTCCTCTTTCGACATAGATAAGGAGACTCCTACCACACTCAACAACATTCTACCAGTGGTTATATCCATCCACACCAAGCTGGATGGGTTGAAGTCAACGAAAAAGAAAGGAAAAAAATTTCGCATGGAGGATTCTACCCATTCTGGTCAGAACCCAGCTTCTATATTCTTTATTCTCTAAGTCTCGCTTCTCTACTCTTATGTTTTTTTGTTCACTCTTTAGGACCGAGGTTGATATTTTATCATTTTCGACTGGCCCACTTCTTGCCTCTCTTGATTGTAATCTCTTCGTGTACCATATGATCACTTAATAGAATTAGTTTTATTTAGAAGAAAAAAAAAACAATATATTGGAATAGTACCAAGGCATTCGTAGTTGTGAATTATTGTCAAACTAGAGAGTCACGACATAAACCATCACCTTTGCATCATATTCATGAGGGTGAGCTAAATTGAGTAAAGAAACAAAAGATAACAGAATTAAGTGATTGTTCCATATTGAGAGGAGTATCTGTTAGCGAGAACCCTCAATACCCTAGTGCCTTGGAGCAAAATGTAGACCAAAGAGTTGACAAAATAGTAACAAAATGGGAGGATTAACCCCAAGAGTGGATGAATTTAGTTATCGTAACCATCATTCGATGGTCTGCACGATTCGATAAATTGGTGGATGCTCAATGGTGAAGGATATACCAAATTCCAAAAGGACCATGAGCTAATTCATATACTATATAAGAACTTTCGAGATGCCTCAATACTGTGGAAAACTGATATATTAAAATATAAAGGTTGATAAATGTTAAGGGTTAGAACCAAGCATGCACTATAAGAGTTTCCCAATGGTCAATATAACTATTATAGTTATAGTTCAAATATATGACAGAAAAAATTTAAAGGGACACACATGAAAGTTGATCTTGACCCAAATCATATGTATATTATTAAATACTTATGTTTTGAAATGGAAAATTTGGATCGTTAACATTGCCAGCCCAAGCACCTTGGTTTAACAAGTAAGAATAAAAAAATAACCTTGAATAGATATTCATGTGGAGGTAAAAGTTTAGGATGTAATATTTTTTTTGGATGTTTATGCATGTTACAAGTGGTATTAGAGCCTAGGTTGTAGCATTGTTCTCTTTTTGGGAAATTGTGGAATAACAATGGTATTGATGATACATAGAGAAAGAAACATGAGGAGGGGATCTAGTATCACTTTGCCTAGGAGACTGTCAATAGGATCTGAACCTATGACCCACACAAAATCCAATATCGAAATGTGGGTATAGTTGGGAGGAGAAACTCCCAACACAAATGTGTTCTTATTGTAGATAGTTCAATAGTTGAAAGCAGAGATGAGAAATTGAAGAGAAGATAATTAAAGGATGATACTGGAATAAGAAAGAATTATGAAAATAATCTTAGATAGAAAAATCAAAGAAACCTCAATCCTATTCCAAACGATGGGAACAGAGAAGAGATACACCCGATAAGAGAGGACCACCTAGAAGTAGAGGGAGGTCGAACGAAAAATGAAGAGGAATATGAAAATTCCTTGGGAGGAAGATGAACCAAGTGTAAAAAAGTTGAATTCCAAGGAGAATTCAAAAAAATCAAACCTATGACATTTGAGGAAGAGTTCGAGGAAGCTTCTAAGGCATGGTTGATAAATATAAATAAATATTTTCAAATTTACAAATATGATGAGAACTTAAAGGCTAGATTTTCAATCTATCAATTACAAGGTAAAGCCACATTATGGTGGGAAAAAATTAAAATAGTGCGAGTCATTGGAACGAAATAAGTAACTTGGGATAATTTTAAAAATCATTTCAAAGATAAGTACATAACAAAATGATTTTATGATGAGAAGGCAAAGGGGTTTCATGATTTAAAATTATAAAACAAGTCTATGGATGAATTTTTAACTAATTTTAATTCTTTGTTGAGATATGTGCCAGACATACGAGAGGAAAAATAAAATGTGCATTTTTTGTAAGTAGATTACCAACCTTCAGGAAGGAAAGGTTAGAATTTTATAATCATCAAATGATGGATGAAGTTATTCTGAAAGCACAAATCTGTTACAAACAGATGAGACAAGAATGAGAAGGTAGAAAAGGGTGGCCAAACAGAAAGGGGAAAAATAACTTCCAGAACAATATGATTCCAAAAGTTTCAGGATCGGAAAATGCATTCAAATGGACCCTTAGGGAGGAATCAACAAAATCACAGATCAGAAGGTGAAGGCAGGAAAGTTGAAGTCTCAAGCAAGCCAGAACCGGGGCAATCACAAAAATCCCCCTTGCAATGTTGGGGTTGGGGAACCCCACTATTATAAAAATTGTCCTCATCACATGAGACCAGAGCCAATTGCTAATGTTCAAGAAGCTTCTATGATTGGGGAAGTGGCTAGAAGAATGTCGAGGATTAATGTTGCCATAGAATATCATCAGGCTAAATAGCAACTTGCAATGGTCAAATTTGAGTGTATTGTAGCTAATTGCCCTGTCTTTATTTTAATAGACCCTGATGCAAGTGTGAGTTATATTATGTCATTTAAAAAGTGTTAATTTTAAGAATTTTTGGTTAGTATAGTTGGTCAGTAAGGAAAAAAGGATGGTGAGCACCAAGGTAGAAGGTTTTCCTATTAACTTAGGAGGGAAACAAATTAAAGTGAATTTAAATGTATTAACTTTATAATCCTAAGATGTGATCATATGTATGGGTTGGTTAGAAGGACATTGGTCCTTAGTGAATTTTAAGGAAAAAACCATAATTTTCCTCATTGATGAAGGTGTTAGACAAGAGATTCACGGTATCAAGGGAGCCATTAAGTTACGTCCTATCATAGCTACTCAATTAAGAAAATGAATTCAGAATCACTCAAATTTACGTTGTGTGGGTTGGCTACACTAATTTCAAGGATGAGATGGTTATTTTGGAAAATATACCATTTATTCAAGAATTTGTGGATGTCTTTCCAGAGGAAATTCAGGGCTTGCCTCCAAAAAGAGAGATTGATTTTACTATAAAGTTGGTTCCACGAGCTACCCTAGTGTCAAAATCCCTTTAGCATATGAGTATACCTAAATTATTATAGCTTAATATGAAGTTGCATGAGTTGCTAGAAAAAGGGTACGTTTAGCCAAGTGTGTCACCTTATGGATCTCCAGTGTTGTTTGTGAGAAAGAGAGATGGAACCTTGCGCTTATGTATAGATTATAGGCAGCTAAATAAATTAACTATTAAAAAAATCACTCGTTGGCAAGAAGTCATGGTTTATTTAATTTATTGAAGTGTTCTATTGTGTTTTCTAAAATTGATCTAAGATTAGGGAATCATCAAATCAGAATAAAAGAGAAATATATGTGTAAGAAAAAATTCCCAACCCGTTATGGTCATTATGAATTTGTTGTCTTGTTGTTCAGGCTTTCTAACAACCCAACAACTTTCACGAGTATAATGAAAGGTATTCTCCACCCTTATTCATATTTTATTGATAATATTATTATATACTTAAGGAACTTATAAGAGAAAAATGAGTATATTTGGATATTGCTACAAATCTTAAGAGAAAATTATCTTTATTCCATGTACAACAAATGCAATTTTTATACCTATCAAATTCAATATTTGGGGCATGTAATCTCATCTGAAGGCATAGTTGCAGACCTTGAGAATATTAAAACTATCATGGTATGGACTATCCCTAAGAATGTTGCAGACCTTTGATATTTTATGGGATTGGTTGGTATTAGCGTCGCTTCATTGAAGGGTTCTTAAGAATTTCTTAGTTGATAACTTTTTTGTAGAAAAAGGGAAGATAATTTAAGTATATGAAATATTTCCAACACAACTTTGAGCACCTGAAGTGCTTATTGACAATAGCCCCATTTCTAAAATTTGCATACCCATAAAATGAGTTTATTATTTGCACGAATGCTTCTAAGGAAGGGGTCGAGCGAATCTTAATGCAGGAAGGCATGGTGATAGCCTAAGAATTTCGTAAGCTAAAATAACATCAGTATAAATATTATTATATGATATGGAGCTAAGAGTGATGGCTCATGCTCTGAAAGTATGGAAAATTATTTATTCGGGAAAAATATTCCTCTTAATGACAGATCATAGTAGTATCACTAGCTTCTTTAAGTAGCCTAATTTAAACATGCACCAAAATAGGTGGAATTCTTTCCTAATCGAATTTGATTTTGAATATATGCACCTTAAACGGAAATAAATTCATGGTTTATGTGTTAAGTAGAAAATTTCACAATGTTTATGAAATATCCTATAGTCAAGTGGAAATTGACTTTTCTAAGCATATTAAAGAAGCTTCTCTTCAAGATCCATAGTTTGAATTTATATGGAAACAAGTTAAACAAACACATAATTCAGGAAAGACATGAGAATATGGAAATAATAATAATAGTTTTCTAGCCTTCATAGGAATAGTATATGTTCCTAATCAGTTAACAATCAAACAATTCATTTTGGATGATTTCCACCGAAGTCCTTACATCATGCACCAAAGGTATTAGAAACCGTTTTTTGCAATTAAAAAGGACTACTTATGGCCTGGTATGAGAAAATATATTGCTAAATACATAGAAAAATGTTTGGGGTGCCAACAAGTCAAGGTAGAACAGTATCACCCTCGTCGTTTTCTTCACCCACTCCTTATTCCTGAGTGGAAATTGGAGATGATTACATTATACTTTAGAAAACGTTTTCCCAAATCTAGAAAGAAAAATGATTCCACCATGGTGGTGGTGGATAATCTCAGAAAAATAACTCATTTAATCAATGTTGAATCCACTTAAAAAACTATTGAAATTGCAGATATATTTATGAGAGAGATATTTTGATTACATGGCATGTCGAAGGTAGTGATTTCCGAAAGGGATGTAAAATTTACCTTTGCATTTTGGAAAACCATTTTTACTATGTTAGGCACTTAAATTCAATTCAGTAAGGCATACCACCCACAAAAATATGGGAAAACTGAACGAGTTAGTAAGCTCTTAGAATATATGCTAAAATTGTACGTAATGCAATAGCCAACCAAATGGGAGGAATACCTTCACTTGGTTGAATTTGAATACAACAATAGTTATCATAAATCTTTGAAAATGAGTCCTTATGAGAACTGTATAGCAAGAGGTGTAGAACACATACAAATTGGAGAAACCATGAAGATATAATAATCGTAGGATGCGATATGTTAGTGGAGATGGATCAAACATGAAGAAATTTTGACATAATTTAAAGGCTACCCAAGATCGGAAGAAAGAATTAGGGGAATTTTGAGGCCTAAAATGGGCCTCCTAATAAAAATGTACAACTAAAATAAACTTTATAAGAACCAACAGGATTCATGATGATGATGTCAACCATGGGGGATGATTGACCATTTTTTCAGTAAAAGGGTAAAACGATTAAAAAATAATAAAATAATACATATACATATACATATACATATACATATACATATACATATATATATATATATATATATATATATATATATATTACTTGTGAAAAAATAGAATTAAACCCCACATATATGCATAAACATAAGTAGTTACATTCCGTCAAGAGTGATGAAACCCTGTCTTTCTCTTGTTATATTTTATTTATGTAGAACATGAAAAGTTACTTGAAGTTTAATCTCGCAAATATGATATAAGTCACCGTGTATGTAATTTTATTGTAATAATATTTATTATCAAGCTAGAAATTGTGTAAACACTTAAAATTAATGATTAAATATTTAAATATTTGTCTGTTGGTTTAAGTAGAATGTTAAATTTTTTTGTTACTCTATGTTGCATTGTGTTGTTCCAGTTTTTACTTGGATTGGCATGGGTTTGTCATTAACTTAGAACACATTATTCTGAATGAATTTCTCATGACAAGAACGAGCATTTGTTCTTAGAAAAAAAGTGAAATTGTTCGTCTCTTCATCACATGCTCAACTGATTATTATCATTTTTATATATTTTGGAATATTTTAGAAATGTAATTATATTGATAATAATAAAGTCAGTTATTTCAATTTTCTCTTGTTTATAAAATTTTAAAAATATTAAGAAATTTGTAATCAAGATTATGTTTACTTTGAAAATGTTGAATACTTACATAAACTTCAAAGGAATCAATATAACTTTCGATAAATAAAAATATTAAGAAATTTGTAATTAATTTTATGTTTACTTTAAAAAAGTTGATGACTTACATAAAATTCAAAGAAATCCATATAACCTTTTACAAAAGAATGAGAATTATTAAAAAAAAACAAAACACATTCTTATTATGCCTCGGCAATAATGGGTTGACCACTTATTAATCTTTTGCTAACCAAAAATTAAACGAACAGTGAGTTATATATATATATATATATATATATATATATATATATATATATATATATATATTCTATTTATATAGGTTTTCATTGGTTGAGAGGGTTGGAATTTTATTTAGCAATGATTATTTCCGCTACCGGGTTGTACATTTGATCTTGTGTTTATTTATTTTTGTTTGTTTGGTTATGTGGGTCCTAACATGACATCACGTCAAACCTTTGGTTTGATAAATCATGACTGAGGGGCATCTAAGCCATCAAATTCACTCGGGGATTGCATCCAGCCTCATACACACCAACCCTAATCATGGCTCGATTTTTTTTGCCTTCGGGGAGATTGGAACCTGTGACCTTCACGCCTGTCTTAATAGCACACTCTTCACTATCGAACCAAACCCCCGTTGGCTTGATCTTGTGTTTATTATCCATGATGTACGATGAATAATATTTTCCATAATTTTGTATATGGTTTGGGAATTAGGAGCACACAACAATTTAATATTTTATGAATATTTACATAAATTTCTATTGAATGCCCCTCCTTGTCTTATCAAAATCAATAAATAATTTCGTTCACACAAAGTGATGCATGATAAAGGTTGGCTTAATATCTTTCCACATGTAGGGCATGGTGAGGAGTCAGGGTTATCTCCCTTCACACGTTGTTAAATGAAAACAGGGTCCCACCTTCGACTAGTCAGGGTTAGGTTTCTAATTCATCTCCCAAGCTCGACTCCATTCCTCCATTACAAATTTTGAAACTCCTCTAACCGATTCAACGCTGATTAAATTGTAAGGTCTGACTTGTGTTTTAATTTATTACCTCCATGTGCTAAATAGAAACCTTCAATTGGAGTGGTCGCGTGAAGCTGCAGAATATGCATCGTTTGAAGGAAAGTGGGGAGTCAAAAGCGACTATGGTCCTCCTTCCTCCACATCCCTGTTACTCTAGATGAACAACTATCGAATATCAACGTCATTCATTTTTCATGTGGCGTCTCGTCAGTGGCACATGTGGTAGTAATTGGTAGTATAACATTGCAACACAACCATTTATCTTCCTCATGGAAGTATAACATTGTAACAAGGTCATTCATAGTCCACGTGGCAATGATTCAGTTGCACAAGTGAAAGTAGTGAACTGACAAGCTGGTGGGGGTCGTCCATATCCATCAACACACACAATTTTGGTATTTCTTTATTGGTGCATCAACCTACTTGACGTGTGATCTGAATTTATGCAGGAACGCAACAAAATACACATATAACCATAAATACAAACATGCAGTGGAAATAACACTTCATTTAGTGAACCACATGGTTGTATAACATTGTAACAATGTTGTTCAGTTGAATCTATCCATTCAGAACCCAAATTTTGTTATTTCTAGGCCTGACCCTCAACATAGTCGGCTCAACCCCCAACCTCCAACATACTCACAGTTGGGCTGCTTCTTTGGTACATCATCCTTCTTGACCTGTGTGCAGTCCCGACCCTCGACCTCTGACCTAGTTGGGGATGGTACCCTTCATTCGTACATGAACCTGCTTGACGTGTGTGTAGTGTTGTCCCCATATAAGTTAAAAATATTAATATATAATAGTCTGATATATATATATATATATATATATATATATATATATATATATATATATATATATATATATATATATAGATATATACCACCACGTGGCAGTGATTTAGTATCCCACGTGACAGTATATTTTGTAACAACACTGTTCATATTCCACATGGAAGTGGTTCAATGAACTAGGTGGTAGTAGTCAGCTCAAAGGCTAGTCGAGATCATCCCTATCCATCAACGTGTGTAGTTATGTTATTTATGGTCTTGACACCCGAAACCAAACACTCTATTGTTGTGTTGGTCTCAAGAAATATGCCTCCGACCATGTCACTCCTTCTATTGCATGGTGATAGGGAGATGCCAAGGCATACAATCTAGAGTTTCCATGACTAGGTCCTCGTTAGGCTTGATGGATAAGGGTTATCCCGTTAGAACTATAAGGTTTCATTCTCATATTCGTCCTCTACAATATGACTATGTGCAGGATGTTACCATTTTCCGATTAAGATGGTCTTGGTAGGTTATGAGAAATTCATTGGACCTTGGATCTAGTGACTTTCATTAGGTGTTGCTCCCTTCTTGTGCACTCTACCCCTCTAAAGTGGATTTATGTATGCCTAGGAAATTTTTTTTTTGAAACTAACTAAACTCGTGTCACCATCCTCACAAAGTTACAAAGGCTAAATAAAGTGTCCAATGGTGGAATCCCTCCCGAGATTAAAACAATGCTACTCTTTGTTAGTCTACAAGTTCTTAGAGAATATAAAAGGACACAGGAAGATTGGAATTCAACAAACAAACGGGTAAATTCTCCTAAAGGTTGAAAAATTAGCATCAAATGCATGGATAGGGGTGCACTAGTTGATTTCTCAATCTATAAACATTTGTTGCTTAGGTATAAGGAATCCTAGGTAGGCCATCCCCAGCCAAGAACTTGATGTCTTCTGAAAGGCATCTGACTCTCTTTCGAATAACAAGGATGTGCTATGCATTGTTCGTGGTGGGATGACTTCATCTACCCATCAACTCAGTCTTGAGGTACTACATAGAATAAATCTTCCATGGTTAATAACTTCAACAATGTCAATGTAATGCAAGTTAATTCCTCCCATGATGTTTTTCCTTACCCAAGGGAGTACATTCCACCATAGGCTACACAAGCCCTCATGTGGATTTATAGTCTAAAAGATAAGAGGTAATAATATCATCATCATTCCTAATGGATGTTAGCATTTTGTAATAGGATATTTTGGTTCTCATAATATCACAAACTAGGTTGACAGTCTCTCCTTGATGTAACCTATTAATTGCGGTAAAAAAAGTTCTTTGTTAAACATTTTCATAGCTAGTCCACATCTTTTTGTACTCTGTGAACGCTTTCGTAATTTTCAATTTATATTATTTTTAATTATTTCTATATTTCTATTTATTTTTAAAATTAAGTTAATTTTTTTATATTTTACTTTGTAATTTTTGCATAGATAATAAAATTTCCAAACCCATTAGTTAACATAAACAATATTTTTTTGGGAAACAATATATTGCCATAAATTCTTATTTTTATTACATTTCTTAAAACAATAATTTTATATTTTTATTATAAATTACATATAAATAAATTACGGTTCTAATGAGTAAAGATTTTAAAATCTACAATGATTAGGATTTTCTTACTTGACATTGTAAATAGAAGAAATGTTGAATTACATGCACACTCCATATTCTTGAGTGAGGCATTATTAATTGTTTGTACAAAATACCAAGGAAAATTAATATAGCAACACCTTTCTACTAATGGTTATTTAATATTTTAATTTATTTGTTTAGATTTTCCATTTACTGAAAAAATAATTGTTTTAGCCCAATCGAAGCCTTTATTCAGGGATAATGATATTCTGACAGTAATAAACAAAGATATAAAATACCTGTACACACAATACCAGTGTATAAATGATGTTATAATGCCTTGGAATCTACGCCAAGCCTGGGTAACTCGAATTCTATACTTTCACTAGATATATTGGGCTGATTAACCAGTTACCTTGATAATCACTGAGTTTTACTGAAGTCCCGCTGCTTAGCTTACCCTCCACTAGTTCATTCAAAAATTAGAACTATTTTAACTAAAAGCCACCTTAGATAACTGGCCTTTATTGCTACAAATTATCAATCACACATGATTAACTAAACTATAACTCCTCCAACTCAAATTTACTTAGTAAAATAGGTGACACAAGCCATGCCGCACAAGTTAGATGTATCCAAGTTGTCTATTGACATTGAAATTAAAATTTTTTCAATTTAATCAAGGAAAAATCAAATTGAGAATTTCTTGTTGTATTTTTCAAAATGAAAAGTTGCAAAACTTTTTCAAATTGAATCTGTGTCATGGAAAGACACAGTAAATAAAGTATGTGACTTTCCCAAATTAATTTTTTTGAACTGAAACTGATTGATTCGTTAATATTTAGTAGGATATTCATTCTTAAAAGCTATCTAAAGACATGACCGATTAGAAAAAATAAATTAAAAATGAGAGATACATATCATGATCATACACCCTTTACAAGTTAGGTTATCCCACATGGAGAGTACTTTTGGGTCCTAAGGGAAAAAAGTTGAGTCATGGTTTACTGGTCTGTTCTTTCACTTAACACACCTTAATTTCCATCAAGCCTTACTATTATCAAATCTGAATATGGATCCCACGGAAATAGTTCTGGAGGTTGGACCCGAATTTAGGTCGAGAATCGGTCCTCTTTCTCCTGATTTTATTTTTGTCCATGCACCTTCAACTCTCGACTAACTACTAGGACAACATCATAAGGCTAAGAGGTCAGAGCTTTGTTAGCTGAAAATTAAACAAATTGTTGGAAAAATACTAAGAGGGGTGCGTGAATAAGTATTTACAATAATCACAATATTTTCTTGATTTTTGTACGCGACTTTGATTAATGAAGCTAACTTATGTACACATTTATCCTAAAAGAAACTTGCGTATACCCAAATAACTTAATGTTCAGATAAATATTTAGAAACATTACTTAGCCCAGTTTATTAGTTATGCATGATATATTTAAATAGTAAATATGTGCAATAATAATAGAACAAATCATCACACAAGGGCATCACACATGAACACCAAGATTTAAGGTGGAAACCCAAGTCCAGATAAAACCACTACTCTTTTCATCTTTGTCTTTAATATTTATTATATATAAAAAACCTTACAATGTTGTACTGATTCAGACTCATATCACTACACAGGCACCCACCTGAAAAAGGTTGCAACCTTCTCTCATTCTCCACCTGCTACTGGAAGGGACCTTCAACCCCCTAATCTCGTTTACCAACCACTACTGGAAGGGAGATACAACCCCCTGAACTAAAAAATAGCTTCTACTAGTAGGAAGCTTCATCTTCCACACTAAAGGGTTCAACCCTTGAAAACATTGCAAACCAAGTTTCATCAATTTTCACACTAGATCCAACAGCTTCAACACAACACAATTTGTAGATCAACACCAATAGCCATAGACCAATCACCCAATCAGTGATCATGTTTATACAAAATCAACTAGGAGCATATGCAATATTGAAACAATCTAGATCTACATGAATACTTAATTGAAATATAACAAAAATATAGTATAAATGATCGACAATTATCTTCAACAACCTCCAGAAAAATATTAACTTTCATACACTATTTTGTTGAAATGGACCTACGTGTATATGCACTTTCACCATGATGAACCAGTGTGTATATCTGTAAATATTCAGGACTGCGTAATATTTCCTATCAACATACTTACTCAGATCATACCCTTCAACAGACATGCACTAGATCAGAGATCTAAACATCTCACAAACAGATCAAGAAAATACATAGTCATTTCAGGTCTAGAGATCTTGATCCATCATTGTATTCATATGTGCATCATTATTTTAGATCTATTAATAAAATGTAATCCATTCCATGCAGATATACTTCAGAGTGAAGTATTCAATGAATACCCATACACTTCCACTCCTTTCACTATGATCTTCTTCTCCTTATATAGTTTGAGCCTTTCTCAATACCATGAGCCAAAACCACAAGTGTCGACGGTATTCTTGGATGGAATCAAATAGATGACACAATGCTCAATACTATGGGCTAGAACCATGGTGGGGACCCCTGTTATCATAAAATGAGTGCGAAAGTACATATGTGCCTTGGCTTCCTCGTACTCGCGTGTATACGAGACTTCTCTTCACCAAAACTGCGTATACACTAATTTTGGATGTACACACGAGTAGCCTTCATCAAACTTGTGAGTATACGAGAGTTTACTTCATCAAACCTGTGTATACATTGTGAACATTATCTCTATCATTTCTTTGTCACTAGAAGTAATTCCTTTTTCTGTCACATCTGAACTAACCTGTAGATAAATCATTTTTATATCTTTAACAAATAGGTTTCTATCAAAATGGAAACTCACCAAGTTGGTTTCCATTAAGGAAAACATAACAACATATTACATCACAATTCCAACATCCCCTGCTTTGGACTTTATGGCAACCATGATGGTGTTTTATCACCACAAATTGTAGATACATGATAGACACTTCAATCATATGTGTTATTCAAACACCAAGTTACTCTCCGCCTTTGACATCAATATCAAAGGGTAGATCGATACAATAAATTCGAGATTTGTGCTACAATATATGGATCATACTCCCCTTGAACACATGCTAAAGCTTCAAAACATATTTGCAAGACTCTATAACCTTTCCTATCAACAAGGATGCATTCATACATCAATTACCCAACCAAGTGGGTTTACAATTTTGAAAAAATTTCCATGCATGACTGAATATGACAATTTATACATCATAGGTCTCAACATGACCCTGACATCAAATTTCAGATATGAATCTTATAACCAATACGAAAGGAGCACAATAGAGATATCATAATTCAATGACCAACAAAATGTCAACAATGCATTGTTCTCAGCAAGGCTAATTCTCCCCCTAAACCTTTACCTATGATATCACTTGTAACATCCCTTGGTAATATTAGATGAAAATGCATGGAGTTAGAATTTTTTTACACAATTTACCTATGGGTAGCTATGCAAATTAAAATTCCATATTCCTCATTAACCATTATATAGAATCTTCATCAATACATAGAGAAATTTATGAGAGGAATAAGAAGTTACAGAACCATTAACAACCATTGTTGTAACACATTAACATAAAATTTATAATATAACCTTGCATCATTTCATTATTAATTTAACTATATTATTGAATCACATACTTGATATTATAAACATAAAATCATGTAAGAAATCCACATCATAAAAGTAGCACTATAGGCAACAACATCATTAGACAGTGATATACCCTGGAAATCTTGTAGGGTGAAAACCAACAAATGTTAAATTATATTATTAAACACTCATGAGGGCTTTCACCTCTCACCTAATGGCTTGTAAGGGAGTCCATACCTCAACCATTTTCATAAAATCTTACAAAGAAATAAAATTTAAATATAAAATATCTACCTAAAAGCTATTATAATCATCATGATATCATTTACCCACAAATATTCAATCTTTTATTTTTATGCCCTATTTTTTCTATCAGTGAACCATATTTCAGCTCGCACTCTACAATATGCATGGACCATTAACTTTTTACCTTGAACCATGTTAAATATAGTTTATCCTTTGCACAAGTCATGATCCTTTCCTGCCATTGCTGTCATCAATGCACTTTCACATCGTTATTAACCAATAATCAATTTTTATTAGTGACACTTCAATCTATATTCATGTGTATACATAAGACATAAACAAAATATCATGAAATTTCTTCTTTAATATCATTCCACATGCATTAGTAACATGCCTGTCAATATCAAAAGACTCACAGGGAGATAGGGTCAATGTTTATGATAACAATTACCACATGGTTATTTTTTCTAGAGAAATATACATAACAAAGTAAGAAAGGGTAGCTTTCTAGTTAAGAGTGTGTGTTTCCCCTTAAGAGGTCACAAGTTCAAAACCAGAGGAAATAGAATATGTATGCCTCTCCCCAATTAAAATTAATTGTGACGATACACGATGTTGAATGTTAGTTGAATTCATTTTAACATGTAGAAAGATGTATCAATGCAGCTCCATATGCTCTAGAAATGAGAGCTGAACTCTGAACCTAGGGTTCTGTTTTGCGGTCTGAGCACTGCGACAAACTCTGGTGGAGGGCAGTGCCCTGTTCGCTGAGCTCCGTAGGCATGGGTCACTTTTGGCCCAGAAAATGAGGCACGCAGGGGCCAATGGGGCCCCTTCTTACAAACAAGTAATGATTGACAAAGGAAAGACCCCACTAGAAGGGGTGTAGATCGCTGGATCTGAAAATGCCGAAAAAAATGAGCTAAAAAAAAAGAGTAAATCAGGTGGGTTTACCAAGGAACAACAAGGTCAAAAATGGTTGAATGGAATAAACATCTCAGAGGAAAAAGACAATAGGGTCCCAAATCCTAAGGAGGGACCTCTAGCAACAGAAGGAAAAACAAATGAAACTAGTGGTACCGAGGACCCACCCCAGCAAGGCCCGGATCTAGTAGGATCTTCCACTGAAACCAAGAAACAAGCGGAACATGGTTGCTGCAAGCCAAAAACAAAAAAAATCCTGAGGGTTATTATCACAGATCCTGAAATGCAAGCCTACAGAGACCATATGACAATACATGCGGTAATCTGTAAGTTCATGGGCTTCTGGCCAGTGGAAAAAGCCCTATGCGAGTGGATAAAGAAGCAATGGAAGCCAAAGGGCAATGTCAATCTACACCTGGGGGCCAAAGGTTTGTTTATGGTGGTCTTTTCAAACCTGGAAGACAGAGATTGAATTTTTAATGGAGGACCGTATTCTTACGCCTCAGCAGGCCTCTACATGAGACCTTGGAAACCAAAATTTTCCCCTGAACAGGAGAATTTCATGCACGTCCCTATTTGGATCCGCCTCTTCTCTCTCCCTGTTGATTATTGGAGGCCCTTCGCACTAGCACAGATTGGCAACAAACTGGGAACCTTCATCCAAGCCTCGGAAGCTACCCTGCAAAAAAGGTACACCTCTTGTGCTCATATCTGTGTTGAAATGGATGTCTAAGGGGCCTTACATGAAGGTCTATGGCTGGAGTTTAGAGATGAAGTTTTTTTCAGGCCATCGATTATGAATAAATCCCCTTTCGCTGTCGAAAATGTCATGAACATGAGCACCTATTCAGGGAATTCCTGCTAAATAAGCCAACAGAGAAAACCAAGGAAAACATGGGCAAGGTTCACGAAGGGTTTTCTCACCCCAACGGTAGATAGCAAGAAAATAGAAAACACCAACCCAAGACAGGAGTCCCAAATAAAGGACCTACTAATGCCCTTGAAGCATTGGGCTCGGTGACTATAATAGAAGAAAGCCTACAGAAAACAGATCTGGAACAAAATGTGCAGGACACCCACACACAGGAATCCCCAGATCCTAATACAGCCACGATGAACAATATCTAGCACAACCCAACTACAGAGAAAGACTTAGAATGGGATGCGGAAATGACCTCGAGTGAGATAGGCACAGAGGATATAGAACTCAATGATATCTTGGAGAGAGAAGGCATGGACCTCAACACAATGGTAGAGAAATGGAAGCAAAAGGGCATGGAACACATCCCAGAAGAAGAAGTGGATAGGGTCAAATTTATTTTCTTAACAAGGCAAGACATAGAAATAAAAGGATAGAAAAGAGGCTTCGGAGCAACGAACGGACTCAGACTCAAAACCCAAGGTTTACATCAAACAAACCATAATGCCAAACATCAAAGAAAGAGAGGCAGGAGAATGAATAACGAAGCTCTTCGGGAGCTAGGTTAGATGCTCCTCAATTCAGGTAAGATGAATTCCCTTGAGAATTTCACATTTTCCTCCTAAAAATCTTGTTAATTATGAAGATTCTTTCATGGAATTCTAGAAGGCTCAATAGCCAAAGAAAACAAAGACTTCTAAGGAAAAAAGTAAAAAATGAAAACCCTGATATGATTTTTTTAAAAGAAACTAAATGTTCAAGCAAAAAAATGAAGGACATTAGTAGAAAATTGGGGAAAAGAATGGAATATACAGAAGTGGAAGGGAACGGAATGGAAGAGGGCCTTGCCATATTTTGGAATCCCCACTCCTTCCATCTCAAAAATGCAGAAGCGTCAAGATATTTTATTTCCCTTGAAATGGAAATCATCAGCGAAGCTGATACCTATCTATGCACTAATTTATACAACCCCCATGGACTAGAGAACAAGCTGCAACTTAGAAATTCCAAGGCCAAAGTAATATATGGGGGGGATTTCAACATGATCACCTCACTCAAAGAAAAGAAAGGGGGTTTGAGGAAATTGAATAGAGATACAGAGGCTCTTAACCAGTTCATCATATCCGAAAAACTCATTGATATCCTCCCTAAAAATAGCCTTTTCAACTAGAATAAAAAAAGAGGAGGAGAAAGGCAGATTGCTTGTAGACTGGATTGCTTTCTCATTACTAAAAATATTCTCCTTGAAGGAGTCAATGTGTAATCAGACATCATTCCTTGTGGAGGCCCAGATCATTGGCCCATCACCTTGGATGCAGCCATCTTAGGCACACCAAAGAATAGACCCTTCAGGTTTGAGAAGTTTTTGCTTGGTGACCCAGATTTTAAAACTAAAATTCAACAATGGTGGAGTGAGCCTCTTGACATCAGGGGCACAAAAATGTATTGGCTTCAAGCTAGGTTGAAGCACCTAAAAGCCAGACTTAGGTCTTGGAAGGATGAAGTTTTTTGGAATATCTTCATAGACAAACAGGCTTCAGAGGAACAAATGGCACAGATCCACAACGTTTGGCCCAAAGGCGACATCTCCCAGGATTCAATAAGCATTGAGAAAAACCTGATGTAGAAATGGAATGAAAGATGCTAGTAGGAAGAAATCCTTTGGAGATATAAATCTCGCGTTCAATGGCTCAAAGAAGGGGAGAATAACACTAAATTATTCCACATATCAGCTATTGATTATAGATGCAGAAATAAGATTACCTGATTGAAAGATGATCAAGGAAGCTCCTTCCTTTCTCATTAGGAGATCTCCTCCATCCTCATTGATCACTTTAGCCGGATAGCTATGGAACCAGATATTGATAGAGAAGGGGCCATCAAGGAAATAATGGCCTCCATCCCTAAGCTTATTTCGAAGGATCAAAACAAAGCCTTGGATCACCCAATAACCTTGCTAGAGGTGGAAGAAGCTATGAAAGTGATTCCAAATGGCAAGGCACCAGGACCGGATGGCTTCACCATTGATTTCTTTAAATATTGTTAGGAAGTTGTGCAGAAGAAAGTTTGGGAGGTGTTTGAATATTCTCACAAGTATTTCTCAATTCTCAAATCCCTAAACTCCACTTTCATTGCCCTAATTCCTACGGAAGATTAGTCCTGTACTCCTTTGAAATTTAGGCCCATTGCCCTCTGCAATGTCCTTTACAAAATCATTTCCAAAGTAATGGCCAACAGACTTAAGCACATTCTCCCTCTAATTATTTCAAAAGAGCAATTAGGCTACGTGGAAGGCAGAAAATTCATGGATAATGTCCTGTTAGCACATGAAATGGTTCACATCCTTCAATCAAGAAGAAAGGTAGGCATGATGATACAGCTAGATCTCTCTAAAGCCTATGACAAGGTCAGTTGGAAGTACCTCGAGGAAATTTTGAATGCATTTTGGTTTGGCTGTCGATGGATCAATTGGATCTTAGCCATGGTAAAATCTCCCAGATTTTCTATCTTTGTCAATGGCGCTCCTACTTTCCCTTTCACTCCTTCCAGAGGAATTCGGCAAAGGCATCCCATGTCCCCCTTTCTTTTCGTCATTCTGATGGAAGTCCTGAGCTGCATTATCAAATCAGCAAAGGAAAAGAATGACATTATGGGTCTTCAACCCCTACCAAATTTCCCAGCCAGTACTCATTAGTAGTTTGTGGACGATACCATGCTCCATGGTACTCCTACTGTTTGTGAAGCCCAAGGATTCAAAGCCATCCTTGTTCTCTTTAGTCAAGCATCAGGTATGGACCTCAATTAGATAAATCCTCCATATTTTTCTTTAATACTCATTTTTTGGTCAAGAGAAATCTTACTACCATCCTTGGGTTCAAAAGACAAAGCCTGCCCTCAAAATATCTAGGGATTCCCCTAACAGATAAGCCCTGGAAGAAAAAACACTGGGAGAAATTGCTCTCCAACCTAGAAGAAAAAGGAAACTACTGGACTAACAGGGTCCTCAATTTCGCCGGAAGGTCAGTCATGAATAAGGTTGTTTTGCAATCTATTCCTCAGTATATTCTTTCTATCCTTCTGGCCCCAAGAGGTGTACTCCAAAAAATCAGAAATATTCAGAGAAATTTCTTCTGGTATGGAAAAGCTGACAGTAAGAAATGGGCCTTAATGGCCTGGGAAAAGTTGTGTAAACCCAAAATCCTGGGGGACCTAGGGCTTCAAGACCCTGACACCATCAAAAAATCTTGTGGTTCCAAGCTCTGGTGGCATTGGATCATGGAACCTCATGCACCTTGGGAAAAAATGTGGAAATCCAAATATGCAGAAAAATGGAGCCGTTCGGACCTGATTAGATTGAATGGATTCATCACCAGATCCCCCATATGGAACTTGGCCTGGGCGAATAGAAAAATCATTCAAGATCATTGCTTATGGGAAATTTGAAATGGTAACATGGCTGTCTTTTGGGAAGATGCATGGCACCAAATTCCTAAACTCAAAAGTCTAGGTTACCTTCCTCTACAGCAAAGGTTTGAGGAGCTTGGTAATTCTAAGGTTTGTTAATATTGGACAGACAACCACAGGGATTTGCATTAGCATCATTGGCATTTAAATCCACCTTTTGAGGCAGGCCTGCATGAAAATCTACTCTTGTCCCTGCACACTTGTCTGAATAAGAGGAAAATCCGCTATTCAGAAGATGAGGACCAACTCAGATGGGGGAAATTGGATGGAGGTAATTTCAACCTAAAAGAAGCCAGATTTTACCTGGAGCAATGAGAGTTATAAGACAAAAAGCCCTGGCATCATAATGTGTGGGATGCCATTTACTGGCCAAAGATCTAAACTTTCTTATGGATTCTCATGAACCTGAAAATCCTCACCTCGGAGAACTTGCGTAGGAAAGTTTTCATAAGGCCATCTTGCTGTCCCCTCTATGAAAAAGAGGAAGAATCCATGAATCATCTCCTAAATACTTGCAAATGGGTCAATAACCTATGACTATGGGTGGAGGAAATCTTCAGACAAATAGACAGAAATAGAGAATCCATACAAGATAGCATAGCCAACTAGTAGACCAAATACACCAAAAATGATACTGTTAACATTCTTTGGAGGCTTAGCCCAGGGTTCATCATCTGGTCTACATGGAAGGAAAGAAATAGAAGGATATTTTGAAATGAAACCAGGCAAATGGATCAAATTAAAACCAACATAATGCATAACATGCGAGAAAATTCCCTTACCACAAGTAAAGCTAAGCAGGAGAATAAGCCTTCAGCCAATGATTAGGGAATTCTAAACCTGTTTCACATTAATGTTGCTAGAGGATCCAACTCTCCAGTGCAGCATCCGTAGGGCATGACTTCTCTCCTTTCTTGGTAGCTCCCTCTTCCAGGGTACTATAAATTGAATTTTTATGGAGCCTCGTGAGGTAACCCTTATTTGGCTGGCCTCGGAGATGTCATTCACAAAGAAAAAGGGGATATTGTGTACATCTACAACCACCCTCTTGGTGAAGCCACCAACAACGAGGCAGAATTTGCAGCATTGGAGCAGGGTATGCAAATTCTTATCAGGTTAGGGATGGGGAACGAAATAGTGGAAGGGGATTCGATGCTGGCCATCAATGCAACACGAAGATTGCAAAATGGGTCTCAACCTGGGAAGATCATTAAGCATTGGTGTCTTTTCATGGTCGCCACGCTCATCGCCAAACATCTTTCCACTGTCAATGGAGTCACTTTCCAGGCAGTCCGATGCACGGTGAATGTTGTGGCAGATGTACTAGAAAACAACATGGTCAGCCACCCAAATGATTCACTTGACACCTATTGGAAGAATTTAACATCTAACATATTATGTCAGAAATGCCTTCAAATCTCGAGGAGAGATCTGAAAGGTATGTCAAGGGAGGAGGATGGTTCACAAGATACCGATCATCAATGAATAATGTGGTTTGTTCGCAAGGCATGGTGGCACCTTTGGCGTCTTTCCTATGGCTTGTGCTGGAGAAAGTGGTTAATCAATCCTACTAACAGATGCCAGTACTCCAAAGTTAATATGTGGTACAAGTGGCCTCTCCTAATTAGGAAAAAGCATGGCAACCAGACTACAAACATCCACAATAATCGCATTGTTGCCCGTCATCGGCTAGCGATCCAGGCTGTAAAGCATTTGAAAAAGACATCAGTTTTATTTCAGATCAAAAACCCCTACACCTAGCGTCTCTATATTAATACACATCCAATCAGAGATAATTTCACCCCTGCCGATTTGCTTGATATCCCAACGCTTAGCCCCATTTTTCATGCTTCGTGTTTCACTATTTGTAAGCAGAGTATTCGTGACTAGGATCGAACCATGGCCGAGCACAACCTCCGTAGCTCCAATGCAGCCTATGAGATGCAGAAATATAGGTAGGGTTATGATGCCTTAGTCTCCAAGAAAGGGAAGCAGAGTATTGAGGCTCTTCAAATCGAAGTGGAAAATGCTTATGAAAATATGGACAACAAAGCCATTAGTGAGGAGGTTGACTGGATCTCTCACCTAGGAACACCTACGACTAGAGCTACCCAATTACCTAAGACACAAAGTATGGCATGGAAGATGAAAACTATGCTTGCCAAAGCTATGAGCATGCAAGGCACGACCATCAAGGATGTCTACCAGGAGAACTCCCTTACCTCCGCCAAAAATTCTGCACGCCTTACGACTAGAGCTACCCAATTACCTAAGACACAAAGTATGGCATGGAAGATGAAAACTATGCTTGCCAAAGCTATGAGCATGCAAGGCATGACCATCAAGGATGTCTACCAGGAGAACTCCCTTGCCTCCGCCAAAAATTCTGCACGCCTTGAAAGCCTAGAGATCTCTCTCAAGTCCCTCATTGAAGAACTCATAATGCAAGCCAAGTGGTTGGAGGGCTTCATAAGGCTCTTTGAGCTCTACCTATAGCATGTCTTGAAAATCTTGATCGAGATCACTAATGATGACAAAAAATCAATAGTCATCAGGCACATCAAGCCCCGCAACCTCCCCAAGAGCGATAACAACACTCATCCCAGTACTGCTGGCACATCTGGTGTAGCTAAAACTAACCAGTGAAGTTTTCAGGGAGGCTTTCTCCTGGTCTTTGGGAGGTTCTTTCCAGTCTTTTGTCTCATTTTTTATGTTGGGCCTCTTTTATATGCATAGTCTATGTGAGCCTACATGGGATTTTTGGTTGACTTATGTATTTGTATATATCGCTCTGTCTAGCAGCCCTATGTGGAAGGCCATCTTCTTTTTCACTCTCTTTTTTAGAATAGAACTTGTTAGTTGTAGTTGGAACTCAATATATTTTGAGCCACTACTCGATTAATCTCTATAGCTATCTGCATGAATCTTTGGCAAGATGGTCCTTCGTTTTTCCAGCCTGTGGTTCCTCATGCTCTTCTGGAACAGGCAGGCCTCTTTTTGTAACCATTTGTACCATATTCGTTAAATAATACAACTAATGATTTACAAAAAAAAAGAATTTTAGTTGGAGTTAGCAATAACAGGGAGAGAGAAGGCAAGACATTATATATTCCTTGTAGTTTAAGGGATAAAATTGTGTTGTGTCAAATAGGTAAACATGGACGGTGGCAGAGGATGGGTGGGGCAGGGGATGACGTGGTTTTGGTGGTTGCAAAGACCATTACTATTACTCTATGCTGCATTCTGTTGTTCGAAGTTTTACTTGGATTGGTTTGGGTTTTTCATTAACTCAGAACACATTATTCTGAATGAATTTCTCATGACAATAATGGAAATTTGTTCATAGAAAAAAGTGAATTTTTTCGTCTCCTTATCGCATGCTCAACTGATTATTCTTATTTTTATATATTTTGGAATATTTTAGAAATGTAATTATATTGATAATAATAAAGTCAATTATTTTAATTTTCTCTTCTTTATAAAATTTTTAAAATATTAAGAAATTTGTGATCAAGATTATGTTTACTTTGAAAAATTTTTAAGACTAACATAAACTTCAAAGAAATCAATATAACTTTTGATAAATAAAATTTTTAAGAAATTTGCAATCAAGATTATGTTTACTTTGAAAAAATTTGATGGCTTACATAAAATTCAAAAAAATCCATATAATTTTTTATAAAAGAATGAGAATTATTAAAAAAACACAAAACACATTGTTATTATACCTCTCCGATAATTGGTTGACCACTTATTAATCTCTTCCTAACCAAAAATTAAACGAACAATGAGTGAGTAAAGTGGTTAAATGAACAATGAGTAAATTCTACATTAGGAATATATATATATATATATATATATATATATATATATATATATATATATATATATATATATATATATACATTGGTTGAGAGGGTTGGTATCTTATTTATCAATGGTTATTTTCGCCACCGGATTATACATTTGATCTTGTGTTTATTTTCTATGTTGTACACCGAATAATATTTTCCATAATTTTGTATATGGTTTGGGAATTAGGAGCAAACAACAATTTAATATTTTATGAATATTTACATAAATATCTATGTAGTGCCCCTCATTTTCTTATCAAACTCAATAAATAATTTCATTCACACAAAGCGATGCATGCCAAAGGTTGGGTGAATATATTTCCACATGCAGGGCATGGTGAGGGGTCAGCGTCAGGTTTCCAATTCATCTCCCAAGCTCAACTCCATTCCTCCATTATAGGTTTTGACACTCCTCAAATTGGTTCAACTCTGATTAAATTGTAAGGTCCGACTTGTGCTTTTATTTATTAACTCCATGTGTTAAATGCAAACCTTCATTTGGAGAGGTTGCGTGAAACTACAAAATATTCACTATTTGAAGGAAATGTAGGAGTCAGAAGTGACTATGGTCCTCCTTCCTCTGCCACATGCCCTTTACTTTAGATGACCAACTATCGACTATCAAAGTCATTCATTTTTCATGTGGTGTCTCGTCAGTGGCACATGTGGTAGTAGTTGGCAGTATAACATTGGGACAAAATTGTTTATCTTCCACATGGAAGTATAAAATTGTAACAATGTCATTCATATTCCACGTGGTAACGATTTAGTTGCGTAGGTGGAAGTAGTGAGCTGACAAGCTAGTGGGGGTTGGCCATATCCATCAACACACACACTTTTTTTATTTCTTTGTGGTCCATCAACTTGCTTGACCTGGGATATATATATATATATATATATATATATATATATATCACATGGCAACAAGTCAATGACCCATGTGGTAGCATAAGATTGAAACAATGCCATTCATGATCGTACACCCTTTACAAGTTAGGTTATCCCACGTGGAGAGTACTTTTGGTTCCTAAGGGAAAAAAGTTGAGAGTCATGGTTTACTGGTCTTTTCTTTCACTTAACTCACCTTAATTTCCATCAAGCCTTACTATTATCAACTCTGACTATGAATCCCATGGAAATAGGTCTGGAGTTTGGACCCGACTTTAGGTCGAGAATCGGTCTTCTTTCTCTCGATTTTATTTTTTTCCATGTACCTCC
Source organism: Pinus albicaulis (assembly GCA_034641835.2). Lineage (NCBI taxonomy): Eukaryota > Viridiplantae > Streptophyta > Pinopsida > Pinales > Pinaceae > Pinus > Pinus albicaulis. The sequence goes on along the minus strand of CM076579.1, from coordinate 1,169,110,471 downwards.
GACTGTCGACTAACTACTAAGACCGAATCATAAGGCTGAGAGGTCAGGCCTTTGTTAGCTGAAAATTAAACAAATTATTGGAAAAATACTAAGAGGGGGGCGTGAATAAATATTTAAAATAATCACAATATTTTATTGATTTATGTATGTGACTTTTATTAATGCAACTAACGTATGTACACGTCTATCCTAAAGAAACTTGTGTATACCTAAATAACTTAATGTTCAGATAAATATTCAGAAACATTACTTAGCCCAGTTTATTATTTATGCATGATATATTTAAATAGTAAACATGTCCAGTAATAATAGAACAAATCATCACACAAGGGCATCACACATGAACACCAAGATTTAAGGTGGAAACACAAGTTGCGATAAAACCACTACTGTTGTCATGTTTGTCTTTAATATTTATTATATAAAAAACACCTTACAATGTTGTACTGATGCAGACTCATATCAGTACGTAGGCACCCACCTGAAAAAGGTTGCAACCTTCTCTCATTCTCCAGCTGCTACTGGAAGGGACCTTCAACCCCCTGATCTTGTTTACCAACCACTACTGGAAGGGAGATACAACCCCCTAAACTGAAAACTAGCTTCTATTAGTAGGAAGCTTCATCTTCCACACTGAAGGGTTCAACCCTCAAAAACATTATAGACCAAGTTTCATGAATTTTCACACTAGATTCAACAGCTTCAACACAACACAATTTGTAGATCAACACCAATAGTCATAGACCAATATTCAATCAGAACAGTAACATCATTGTAACCAAATCAAAATAAACCCAGACTTATGAATTAACATGCATAATCAACTTCAACCCTGATCATTCATAAAATCAAATGTATACGCTACCTCACTTATTGAAACCTAAGTATATACACGCTTTCCTATGGGCAAACCTACCTATATATATTTATATACTAAATTAGGAATCTGATCAGACGTAGAACATATTAGAGACATTTAGGCATAATTTCCCAAATTTACAAAACCCTTATTTACTCAGCAACATCCATCATATTCAATCACCCAATCAGTGATCATGTTTATACAAAATCAACTAGGAGCATATGCAATATTCAAAAAATCTAGATTTACATGAAGACTTCATTGAAATACAACAAAAATATAGTAGAAATGATCGAAAATTATCTTCAAAAACCTTCAGAAAAATATTAACTTGCATACACGATTTTGTTGAAACAGACCTATGTGTATATGCGCTTTCACTGTGATGAACCAGTGTGTATATCTGTAAATATTTAGGACTGCGTAAGATTTCATATCAACATACTTACTTAGATCATACCCTTTAGCAGACATGCACTAGATCAGAGATCTAAACATCTCACAAATAGATCAAGAAAATACATAGTCATTTCAGGTCTAGAGATCCTGATCCATCATTGTATTCATATGTGCATCATTAGTTTAGATCTATTAATAAAATGTAATCCATTGCATGAAGATATACTTCAGAGTGAAGTATTCAATCAATACCCATACACTTTCACTCCTTTCACTATGATCTTCTTCTCCTTATATAGTTTGAGCCTTTCCCAATACCATGAGCCAAAACCACACGTCTTGACAGTATTCTTGGATGGAATCAAATAGAGGACACAACACTCAATAAGCTAGAACCATGGTAGGGAAACTGAGTGTGGAAGTACATATTTGGCTTGGCTTCTTTGTATCTGCGTTTTTACGTGACTTCTCTTCACCAAAAATATGTATACACAAATTTTGGAGGTACACATGGGTAGCCTTCATCAAACTTGCGAGCATACATGGGTTTACTTCATCAAACCTGCGTATACATTGTGAACATTACCTTAATCATTTCATTGTTACTAGAAGGAATTCCTTTTTCTGTCAAATCTGAACTAACTTGTAGATACATAATTTTTACATCTTTAACAAATAGGTTTCTATCAAAAGGGAAAATCACCAAGTTGGTTTCCATTAAGGACAACATAAAAACATATTCCATCACAATGCCAACATCTCCCGCTTTGGACATGATGGCAGCCATGATGGTGTCTGATCACCACAACTTGTAGATACGTGATAGACACTTCAATCATATGCATTATTCAAACACCAAGTTAGTCTCCCCCTTTAGAATCAATACCAAAGGGTGGATCGATACAATAAAGGTGAGATCTTTGTTGCACTATATGGATCATACTCCCCTGAACACATGCTGAAGCTTCAAAACATATTTTCAAGACTCTATAACCTTTCCTATCAATAAGGAAACATTCATACATCAATTACCCAACCAAGTGGGGTTACAAATTTGACAATTACCCACCAAATTGGTTGACATTATTGACTCAAGTACCCAACCAAGTGGGTTTACAATTTTGAAAAAAATTCCATCCATGAATAAATATAACAATGTATACATCATAGGTCTCAACATGACCCTTACATCAAATTTTAGATATGAATCTTATAAGCAAGACCAAAGGACCACAATGGAGATATCATAATTCAACAACCAACAAAATTTCAACAACGCATTGTTCTCAGCAAGGCTAATTCTCCCCCTAAGCCTTTAGCTATGATATCACTTCTAACATCCCCTAGTAATATCACATGAAAATGCAGGGAGTTAGAATTTTTTTACACAATTTACCTATGGGTAGCTATCCAAATTAATATTCCATATTCCTCATTAACCATTATATATAATCTTCATCAATACATAGAGAAATTTATTAGAGGAATAAGAAGTTACAGAACCGTTAACAACCATTGTTCTAACACATGAACATAAAATTTCTAATATAAAATTGCATCATTTCATTATTAATTTAACTAGATTATTTAATCACATATTTGATATTATAAACATAAAATCATGCAATAAATCCACATCATAAAAGTAGCACAATAGGTAATGACATCATTAAACACTGATATACCCTGGAAACCCTGTAAGGTGAAAACCAACAAATGTTTAATTTTATTATTAAGTGCTCGTGAGGGTTTCCACCTATCACCTAATGGCTTGTAAGGGAGTCCATACCTCAACCATTTTCATAAAATATTACAAATAGATACAATTTAAATAAAAAATATCTACCTAAAAGCTATTACAATCATCATGATATCATTTACCCACAAATATTCAATATTTTATTTTTGTGGACTGGTTGTTCTATTAGTGAACCATCTTGTGGCTCACACTCTACAATATGGATGGACCATTAACTTTTTACCTTGACCCATATTAAATATAGTTTATCCTCTACACAAGTCACCATCCTTTCCTGCTATTGTTGTCGTCATCACACTTTCACATTGTTATTAACCAATAATCAATCTTTATTAGTGACAGTTCAACCTATATTCATGTGTATACATAATAAATAAACAAAATATCATGAAATGTCTTGTTTAATATCATTTCACATGCATTAGTAACATGCATGTTAGTATCAAAAGACTCGCAGGGAGATAGGGCCAATGTTTATGATAGCAGTTACCACATGGTTAGTTTTTGTAGAAAAATATACGTAAAAAGGTAAGAAAGGGTACATTACTGGTTAATATTGTGTGTTTCTCCTTAAGAGGTCACACGTTCAAAACCAGAGGAAATAGCGTATGTATGCCTCTCCCTAATTAAAATTAATTGTGACGATACACAATGTTGAATGTTAGTTGAAGTCAGAAATAATAGGGAGAGAGAAGGCAAGAAATTATATATTCCTTGTAGTTTAAGGGATAAAATTGTGTTGTGTCAAATAGGTAAACATGGATCGTGGATGAGGATGGTTGGGGAAGGGGTTGACGTGGTTTTGGTGGTCGCAGAGGCCATTACTATTACTCTATGTTGCATTGTGTTGTTCCAATTTTTAATTGGATTGGCATGGGTTTGTCATTAACTCAGAACACATTATTCTGAATGAATTTCTCATGACAAGAATGGAAATTTGTTCATAGAAAAAAGTGATTTTTCTCATCTCTTTATCGCATGCTCAACCGATTATTCTTATTTTTATATATTTTGGAATATTTTAGAAATGTAATTATATTGATAATAATAAAGTCAATTATTTGAATTTTCTCTTCTTGATAAAATTTTAAAAATATTAAGAAATTTTTCATCAAGATTATTTTTACTTTGAAAAAATTTGAAGACTGACATAAACTTCAAAGAAATCAATATAAATTTTGATAAATAAAAATTTTAATAAATTTGCAATCAAGATTATCTTTACTTTGAAAAAAGTTGATGAATTACATAAACTTCAAAACAGCCATATAATTTTTTATAAAAGAATGAGAACTATTAAAAAAACACAAAACACATTCTTATTATACCTCTCCGATAATTATTTGACCACTTATTATTCTCTTGCTAACCAAAAATTAAACAAAAAATCAGTAAAGTGGTTAAACGAACAATGAGTGAGTAAAGTGGTTAAATGAACAATGAGTAAAGTCTACATTAGGAACAAATATATATATATATATATATATATATATATATATAGGTTGACATTGGTTGAGATGGTTGGAAAATTATTTATCAATGATTATTTTTGCCACCGGATTGTACGTTTGATATTGTGTTTATTATCTATGATGTACACTAAATAATATTTTCCATAATTTTGTATATGGTTTGGGAATTAGAAGCAAACAAAAATTTATTATTTTATGAATATTTTTCATAAATTTCTATGTAGTGCCCCTCATTGTCTTATCAAACTCAATAAATAATTTCATTCACACAAAGAGATGCACGCCAAAGGTTGGGTGAATATATTTCCACATGGAGGGCATGGTAAGGGCTCAGGGTTATCTCCCTTTACACATTGTTAAATGAAAACAGGGTCTCACCTTTGACTAGTTAGGGTTAGGTTTCTAATTCATCTCCCAAGCTCGACTCCATTCCTCCATTATAATTTTTGACGCTCCTCCAATTGGTTCAACTCCGATTTAATGGTAAGGTCCGACTTGTGTTTTTTTTTATTACCTCCATCTGTTAAATACAAACCTTCATTTGGAGCGATCGCATGAAACTGCAGAATATTCACCATTTGAAGGCAAGTCAAGAGTTAGAAGTGACTATGGTCCTCCTTCCTCTGCCACATTCCCCTTACTCTAGATGACAAACTATCAACTATCAACGTCGTTCATTTTTCATGTGGTGTCTCGTCAATGGAGCATGTGGTAGTAGTTGGTAGTATAACATTGGAACATAATTGTTTATCTTCCACATGGAAGTATAACATTGTAACAAGGTTGTTCATATTCCATGTGGCAACAATTTAGTTGCGTAGGTGGAAGTAGTGAGATGACAAGCTAGTGGGGGTTCTCCATATCCATCAACACACACAATTTTTTTATTTCTTTGTGGTGCATCAACCTGCTTGGCCTGGGATATATATATATATATATATATCATGTGGCAACAAGTCAATGACCCATGTGGTAGCATAAGATTGAAACAATGTCAATCATCTTCATGAAATACTACTTAAAGTCAGTCCTATCCATTGGAATGCCCAGATTTTTTATTTCTAAGCCCAAACCCGACCTCGGAACAAGTCGAAGTTGCTCCCCTTCATTGGTACATATTTCTGCTTGACTAGGGTGGAGTCTTGACGTTTACTAAATTTACATTGTTAATACATAACAGTTTGATATATATATATATATATATATATCATGTGGCGACAAGTCAATGACCCATGTGGTAGCATAAGATTGAAACAATGTCAATCATCTTCATGAAATACTACTTAAAGTCAGTCCTATCCATTGGCATGCCCAGATTTTTTATTTCTAAGCCCAAACCCGACCTTGGACCAAGTCGAAGTCATTCCCCTTCATTGGTACATCTTTCTTCTTGACGAGGGTGGAGTCTCGACGTTGACTAAATTTACATTATTAATACATAAAATTTATATATATATATATATATATTACGTGGCAGCAATTTAGTGGACCACATGGTTGTATAACATTATAACAATGTTTTTCAGTGGAATCTATCCATTTGGAACCCAAATTTTGTTATTTCTAGGCTTGGCCCCAACCTCTAACATAGTCGTGGTTGGTCCGCTTCATTGATACCTGACCCTCGACCTTTGACCTAGTTGGGGATGGTACCCTTCATTGGTACATGAACCTACTTAACCTGTGTGTAGTCTTGACCCCATATAAGTTAAAAATATCAATATATAATAGTTTGATATATATATATATATATATATATATATATATATATATACCACCATGTGGAAGTGATTTAGTGGCCCATGTGAGACTATATAATTGTAACAACATTGTTGATATTCCACGTGGAAGTGGCTCAATGAACTACGTGGTAGTAGTCAGCTCAAAGGCCAGTCGAGATCATCCCCATCCATCAATGTGTGTAGTTTTGTTATTTATGGTTCTGAAACCTAAAACCAAACACTCTATTGTTGTGTTGGTCTCGATAAATATGCTTCCGACCATGTCACTCCTTCTTCCGTTGAATGGTGATAGGGAGATGCCTAGGCATACAAGCTAGAATTTCCATGAATAGGTCATCGTTAGGTGTGATGGACAAGGGTTATCCCATTAGAGCTATAATATTTCATTCTCATCTTGCTCCTTTGCAATACGAATATGTGCAAGATGTTGCCATGGTCTGATTAAGATGGTCTTGGAAAGTTATGAGAAATTATCTGGATCTTGGATCTGGTGACTTTCATCAATTCTTGCTCCTTTCTTGTGCACTCTACCCCTTGAAAGTGGATTTATCTATGCCCTAGAAAAATTTGTTTTGCGATCGACTAAACCTGTGTCACCATCCTCACAAAGTGACAAAGGCTGAATAAAGCGTCCCATGGTGCAATCCTCCCGAGATTTAAAAAATGCTACACTTTCTTAGTCTACAAGTTCTTAGAGAATATAAAAGGACACAGGAAGATTGGAATTGAACAAAGAGATGGGTCAATTCTCTTAAATGTTGACCACATGGTTGTATAACATTGTAACAATGTTTTTGAGTTAACTCTATCCATTCAAAACCCAAGTTTTGTTATTTATAGGCCTAACCCCCAACCTCTAGCATAATCGCAATTGGTCCCCTTCATTGGTACATAATCCTTCCTAAAACGTGTGCAGTCCCAACCCTCGACCTATGATCTAGTTTGGGATGGTACCCTTCATTGGTACATGAACTTTCTTGACTCATGTGTAGTCTTGACTCCAAATAAGTTTAAAATATTAATATATAATAGTTTTGTTCTCTTTTACTGTCTATATATATATATATATATATATATATATATATACATATATGTATATGTATATGTATGTATATATGTAGCATATATTCTATACTGCTATATATACCACCACTTTATGTAGATGGTTGAGTGACCCATGATGACGGTATATAATTACTGTTATTTATTATATGTATGGAAGTACCTCGATGAACTAGGTGGTAGTGATCGGCTCGAGATAGTGAGCATGCTTTATCATGTTGAAGTTTTTATTTTATGTGAGTACATTGACCCAAGCACTCTGGGTACGGGGGATAATGCAGGGAAATATGCCTATGACCATGTCACTCCTCCTTCTGTTGCATAGTGATAGGGAGATACCTAGGTGGAAAATCTAAAGTTTCCATAACTAGGTCATCATTAGGCTTGATGGATAAGGGTTATCTTTTAGAGCTATAAGTTTCATTCTTGGCTTTCTCCTCTATAATACGACTCTGTGCGGGATGTTACCATAGTCCGATTAAAACGATCTTGGCAAGTTATGATAAATTAGCTGGATCTTGGAACTAGTGACTTTCATCATGTCTTTCTCCGTTCTTGCACACTCTACCCCTCCAAAGTGGATTTATCTATGTCCCACCTATAGTGGTTTTGCAACCGACTAAACTCTTGTCACCGTCCTTCCAAATTCATAAAGGCTGAATAAAGCATCGAATGGTCCTATCCCTCCTGAGATTAAAACAATGCTACTTTTTCTTAGTCTACAAGTTCTAAGAGAATATAAAAGGACAGAGAAATATTGGAATTCAATATATACATTGGTAAATTCTCCTGAAGGTTAAGAACTTAGCATGAAATGCATCAATAGGGGTGTAGTAGGTGAGTTCTGAGTCTATAAATATTTGTATCTTAGGGATAAGGAATCCTAGGCAGGTCACCCCCAACCAAGAAATTGATGTCTTTTGAAAGGCCTCTGACTCTCTTTCGAATAACAAGGATGTGTTGTGCATTGTTCATGGTGGGATGACTTCATCTACCCTTCAACTCAGTATTTAGTTACTACCTAGAGTAAATCTTCCATCGTTAGGAAGTTCCACAATGTTAATGTAATGCAAGTCAATTCCTCCCATGTGGTTGTGGCCTACCGAAGGGCTTACATTCCACCATAAGCTACACAAGCCCTCATGTGAAGTTATAGTCTAAAATCTAAGAGATAAGAATATCCTCATCATTCCTAATGGATTTTCGCATTCTGCAACACGATATTATGGTGCTCATATGCTCAAAAATTGGGTTGACAGTTTGTTCTTGATGTAACCTATTAATTGCAGTAAAAAAATTCCTTTTTTAAACATTTTTATAGTTAGTCCACATATTTTTGGACTCTATGAATGCTTTCAAAGTTTACAATTTATATTATTGTGTGTAAAAAAATTTCGGTGAAAATCACATAAAAGAAATTTGTGTCGACACGTTTTGAACCAGCCAGTGTGGTTCATCATCAGGACAAGATGAACCACACTGGCTGGTTCGAAATGTGTCGACACAAATTTCTTTTATGTGATTTTCATCGAAAAATTTTTACACACATTTTATGGATCACAGAAGCCAAATTCCTAATAATTAATATTATTATTAATAATTGAATATCTTTATATTTCTATTATTTTTAAAATTAATTTAATTGTTTTATATTCTACTTTGTATATTTTTCATAGATAATAAAATTTCCAAAACCATTAGTTAACATAAACAATATTTTTTGGGAAATAATATATTGCCATAAATTCTTATTTTTGTTACATTGCTTTAAAAAAAAATATTTTTATTATAAATTACATATAAATTAATTACGGTTCTAATGAGTAAATATTTTAAAATATACAATGATTACAATTTCCCCACTTAAAGTTGTAAGTAGAAGAAATGTTGAATTAAATGCACACTCCATATTCTCGAGCGAGGCATTATTAATTGTTTGTACAAAACCCCAAGGAAATTTAATATAGCAACACCTTTCTACTAATGGTGCTTTAATATTTTCATTTATTTTATTTAGAGTTTCCATTTAGTGAAAATATAATTTTTTGTCCTTGAATCAATGAATTTATTTGGGGATAGTGCCAGTCTGACAATAATAAACAAAGATATATGTCATAACCATAATCCCCCAAAGTGACTCGGGGATCAAGACTTCTCTCCTTTTGCCAAATTGTTTGATTTTTCGTTCCTGACTCTGGATTATACAAGGAAAAAGGTTCATGTGTTCACTTATTTTATTTAACTAGTAATTTATTATTGATGACTACCTAAAAAAATTCATGATAAGATAATTCTAATTATAAGAATAATAACCAAATATCGATTTTTTTTCTTTTTAATATGGATTGTGCTGAAATGTTCAATAAATTTTATGCAATATTATGTGCTGAATGAAACTACCTACAACTTTAACACTTGTTAAAATTTTGTGTGCAATGTAGAAATTATGGTGTATATTTGCAACTGCTTATGAAATTTTAATCAAAATCACAAGACACAAACCTACTGTACGACTCTGTGGACATTAATTCAGAAATTAGAACAAAATGTTTAAACATTCAATAAGAAATCACACACATGCAAATGGTATTTTCCCTGAAGGAAGTAATTTAATAAAACCCAAATGCCTTCTTACATTAATATGATGAATAAAGCTGTATTACAATTGCTTTACTCAATTGAGCACACCCTGGAAGTGAATATCCTATCTCTCTGCTGACTGGGAAGATATGACCCAAACTGAGTCAAATTTTTCCTATTTTTTGAGCTCTTATTTCCTTGTACTGCTCCTTAAGAAATTATACCCCTATTATTTAGGAATTTCTCCAAAATGGATTGTGAAATTCCTTAGGTTGATCATCTGACCGCATGCAACACCTGTCCACTGGAGACTAGTGTACAACTGATATTATAATGCCTTGGAATCTACACCAAGACTAGGGAACTCAAATTCTCTAATTGCACTAGATATATTGGGTTCATTGACTAGTTAACTGAATGATCACTGAGTTTTACTAAAGTCCCACTAATTAACTGTCCCTCCACTAGTTCATTCAACAGTTAGAACTATTTTAACTTAAAACAACCTTAGATAACTGACCTTTATTACTACAAATTAGCAATCACACATATTTAAATAAACTCTAACTCCTCCAACTCAAATTTACTAAGTAAACTAGGTGACACAAGCCATGCCACACAAGTTAACTGCATCCAAGTTGTCTGTTGACATGGAAATTTGAAATTTCTCAATTTAATCAAGGAAAATAAAATTTAGAATTTCTTGTTCCATTTTTCAACATGAAGCTTTGCAAAATTTGTTGTAGTTGAATATGTGTCATGGAAAGACAGAATAAAGAAAGTATGTGACTCTCCAAAATTGTTTTTTTTTGAACTTAAACTGGTTGATTCGTTAATAGTTAGTAGGATATTAATTCTTAAAAATGATCTAAAGTTATGAGTGATTAGAGAATAAAAATCTAAAACGAGAGATACATATCACGATCATAAACCATTTACAAGTGAGTTTATTCAACGTGGACTATACTTGTGGGTCCTAAGGGAAACAAGTTAGGAGTCGAGGTTTACTGGTCTCTTCTTTCACTTAACGCACCTCAATTTCCATCGAGCCTCACTATAATCAACCCTGACTATGTGTCCCACTGAAATAGGTCTACAGGTTGGACCTGACTTTAGGTCAGGAATTGGTCCTCTTTCTCCTCCTTTTATCTTTTTCCATGCACCTCTGACTGTCGACTAACTACTAGGACCACGTAATAAGGCTGAGAGGTTAAGCCTTTGTTAGCTAAAAATTAAAAAAATTGTTGGAAAAATAGTGAGAGGGGGGCTGAATCAGTATTCACAAGAATCACAATATTTTAATTTAATTTTATTAATTTCTATACATGAATTTGATTAGCCCAACTAGTGTATGTATACGACTATCCCAAAAGAAACTTGCATATACCCAAATAACTTAATGTTCAGATAAATATTCAGAAACATTACTTAGCCCGGTTCATTAGTGATGCATAAGATATTTAAACAGTAAACATTTGCAGTAAAAATAGAATAAATCATCACACAAGCGAATCACACATGAACACCAATATTTAAGGTGGAAAGTCAATTCGGGAAAAAACCATCGTTTTTGTCATCTTTGTCTTCAATATTTATTATATAGAAAAATTCTTACAATGTTGTACTAATGCAAAATCATTTCAGTAAGCAGTCACGCACCTACAGAAGGTTGTAACCTTCTCTCGTTCTCCAACTGCTACTGAAAGGGAGGTCCAATCGCCTGATATCATTTACCATCCACTATTGGAAGGGAGCCACAACCCACTGAACTAAACACCAACCTCTAATGGCAAGAAGCTTCGATTTCCACACTGAAGGCTTCAACCCTTAGAACCAATACAGACCATGTTTCATCAATTTTCACACTGGATCCAACAACTTTAACACAACGCGGTTTGTAGATCAACACCAATAGCCATAGACCAATCTTCAATCAGAATAGTGACATCACTGTAACCAGATCACAATAAACCCAAACTTCATAATTAACATGAAAAATCAACTTCAACCCTAATCATTCATAAAATCAAATGTATATGTCGTTTCACTTACTGAAACCTCCATATATACTTGCTTTCCTATGGACAAACCTAGCTATATATATTATATACTGAATTTAGGAATCTGATCATATTCATAATAGATCAGAGACATTCAGGCATACTTTTTTAGATTTACAGAACCTTTATTTAGTTAACAACATCCATCATATTCAATCATCCAGTCACTGATCATATATATACAAAATCAACTATCTGCATATAAAGTATTCAAACAATTCAGATTTTCATGAAGACTTCATTGATAGACAACAAAAATGTAGCAGAAATGGCCAGAAATTCTCTTCAACGATCTTCAGAAAAACCCTAACTTGCATATGTTCTTTTTCTGAAACAAACCCACATATATAGTGCTTTCACTATGAAAAATCAACATATAGATCTGTAAATATTCGGGACTGCGTAAGATTTCATATCAACAGACTGACTCAAATCATACCCTTCACTTCAGCAAGCATGCGCCAGATCACATATCTAAACATCTCACAAACAGATCAAGGAAATACATATTCATTTCAGGTCTAGAGATCTTGATCCATCATTATATTCATAGGTGCATCATTATTTTACATCCATTAATAATCTCTAACCAATTCCATGAAGATATACTTCAGAGTGAAGTATTCAATCAATACCCATAAACTTGCACTCGTTTCACTATGACCTTATTCTCCTTATATAGTTTGAGCCTTTCCCAATACCATGAGCCAAAACCACATAAGTGCTGATGGTATTCTTGGAAGAAATCAAATAGAAGATACAACACTCAATATTGTGGGTTAAAACCATGGTAAGGACCCCTGGTATCATAAACTGAGTATGTAAGTACATACATGCATTGGCTTCTTTGTACCCACCTGCATATGCGACTTCTCTTCACCAAAAATGCATATACAGTAATTCTGGATGTATACACGGGTTTCCTTCATCAAACCTATGAGTATACGTGGGTTGACTTCATCAAACCTGTGTATAAATTATGAAACATTAACTTTATGATTTTTTTATCACTGGCTGGAATTCTGTTTTCTGTCACATCTAAACTGGCATGTAGATACATCAGTTTTACATATATAATAAGTATATTTCTATCAAAAGGGAAAATCATTGAGTAGGTTGACATCAAGGACAACATAACAACATATTACATCACAATGCCAACTATCTCCCCCTTTAGACTTGATGACCATGATGGTTTTTTATCACCAAAACTTATAGATACCTGATAGACACATCAATAATATGCACTATTCAAACACCATGTTACTCTCCCCCTTTGACATCAATAGCAAAAGGTGAACCGATACAAGAATGTCAAGATTTGTGCTGCACTATACAGATCATGCTCCCCCTTAACACATGCTGAAGCTTCAAAACAGATTTTCAAAACTCTATAACCTTTCCTATCACCAAGGACGCATTCATACATCAATTACCCAACCAAGTGGGGTTACATATTTCACTCAATTACCCAACCAAGTGGGTTTACATTATTGACTCAAGCACCCAAGCAAGTGGGTTTAGAATTTTGAAAAAAATTCCAAACATGACTGAATATGAGAATTTATACATCATAGGTCTCAACATGACCCTTACATCAAATTTCAGATATGACTCTTATAACCAATACCAAAGGACCTCAAGAGAGAGATCATAATTCAGCAACCAACAAAATGTCAAAAATGAATTATTCTCATCAAGGCTAATGCTCCCCTAAACCTTTAGCTCTGATATCACTTGTAACATCCCCCGGTAGTATCACAATAAAATGCATGGAGTTAGAATATTTTTACAAAATTTACCTATGGGTAGCTATCCAAATCAGTATTCCATATTCCACATTAACCATTCTATAGAATATTCATCAATACATAGAGAAATTTATTAGAGGAATAAGAAGTTACAAAACCATTAACAACCACTCTTGTAACACATTAACATAAAATTTCTAAGATAACCTTAAATCATTTCATGATTGATTTAAATAAATTATTTTATCACATAATTAATATTATAAACATCAATTCATGCAAGGAATAAACATCATAAAAGTAGCACAACAGGCAGCCACATCATTAGACACTAATATACCCTGGAAACCTTGTAGGGTGAAAACCAACAAATATTTAATTTTATTATTAAACTCTAATGATGGTGTTTACCTCTCACTCAATGGCTTGTAAGGGAGTCCATCCCTTAACCATTGTCATAAAATCTTACAAATAAATATAATTTAAATATAAAATATGTACCTAAAAGCTATTACAATCATCATGATATCATTCACCCACAAATATTCAATATTTATATTTTTTTGGCCTAGTTGTTCTATTAGTGAACAATCTTGTAGCTCACACACTCCAATATGCATGGACCATTAAATTTTTACCTCAAACCATGTTAAATATAATTCATCCTTTGCACAAGTGACCATCCTTTCCTGCCATTGTTTTCATCAACCCACTTTGACATCATTATTAACCAATAATCAATCTTTATTAGTGACACTTAAACCTATATTCATGTGCATACATAATACATAAAAAAAATATCATGAAATTTCTTATTTAATACCATTTCACATGCATTAGTAACATGCATTTTAGTATCAAACATCATCATTCCAAAAAAATGATAACATAATATTTCATGCACTTTCATATTATGTCCAAAAGAAAGCTAACATACTAGATATTGTTCGTGTGCATGTAGATGCATAGCAATATTTTAAGATAAATAACCCAACACACATTTTTCTTTGTGCCTACTATTATGATTTCTTTTCAAAAGGGATCAAAGGCACACATCCATTTTTTCATGCATGCAAAGAGATTCTCTCCTCTTACCAAAAGATGTAGCCCAATAACTACAATTAATATTCTCCCAAAAGAAACATAATACCATAGATAATCCTTTTACAAATGTAAATGCATATCATTTTTCCCAAAATAAGGTTATCACAACCAATGTTATGTGATTGCACCTGAATTTTCTCGAGAAATATAAAACCAAACCTATACTTTTCCATGCATGTTAGTGCAAATGTTTCTCTAAAGAATCTTCCAAAAGGAATATTAACACAATAAAGCATGTGATTACCAATTTTCCTTTCCACGAATATGATTTAATAATGCATGTAAGGACCATGGGGGCTTCACTGGGGAAGCAATACCATACCACGTGGGTTCATATGCAAGATATATATGGAGGAAAAATTGACATAATATATTGGGTGATATATAGCACGTAAAGGGTTTTTATATTGGCAGATATACAAACTGGAGCTGAAAGTTAATGAAAAAATATAAACGGGTGTAAAAAATGTTAATGAAAAAATGGAAACCTATAATATCTAGTGAAATTAAGGGGTTTTTACATTAGAAAGGTGTATTGGGTTCGTATTAGTAGGGGGTTACATAATCTGATTATTAGAGGTATTTTCCAATATGTAGTCAAATTAGGGGTATTGTTTAGTATGCCATGGACACACGTGATATGTCATATATTCATTGAGTGAAGCCCTTGTGTAAAGGACATGATTTTCTCTTCACTTTTTTCTAAGAGTTCTAACACAAAAAATACTTCCTTTCACACACACACACACACACACACACACACACACACACATTTTCGAAGGAATCTAACACACTAATTATTATTTTTCCAAAATTTAGCCTAACTCACTAGCTATTATGCATGCAATAAAAATATTTTCCTATTATTCCACACATAAGAAAAATTTGCAATATTTACTCAAGAAATAACATGAATGAAATGTTCTTCTTAAATGGCACAACCAATTGTATTTTATGCAAATTATTTATGTGAAATATTTCTAAAAAAAATTACATATATCTTTCTGTACGACTCAAGTTTCTCATGCATGTTAAATCCCATATTCATTTTGAGTAGATTAAATATACTAGATATTATTCCTATGCACATAAGGAAATAGTCTCTTTAAGGGTCCAATGTTTCTATTTAAACATTCAATGCATATGTATCATGAGAATATCCCCGATAATATTTTAAATGAAATAACTTAATTTCTTTTCAAGAAATATCAACATAATATTCCTAATTTGTGTATGCTAATAACTTATTTCTTTTTCAAGAAATATCAATATTAATAGTTCAATTTTCATGAAAGCAAGTAACTTCAAGAAAAACAATATAATAATATCATGCATGCATATGCATATTCTTCTAAAAAATAAATTTAGTATAATAAATATAAATCTCATGCATATGTAGATTTTTTCTGACAAAAATCTAATATAGTATATATAAAATATATTAATCTCATGCATTCAAAGATATTTTTTTCTCAAGGATTCAAAGTCATACAATTATTTTCTTATGCATATATAATTGCATATTGTTCTTAGTAAAATATATGATTAAATCTATGTGCATATAAGCAAAGCTCTTTAAAAGAAACTAATAAATTATGTTGGGTAGGTGTTATATTCTTCCCATGACTAGTTCCAAGTGTTGTACGTTGTGCCAGACACAACAGGGGGATCACAGGGGGGGCGAAAGCCCCCTCTTATCATGGGGTTTGTAGGGGGTAATAGACCCCTTGCACGAGGTTCAGGGAAAGACCCCAAACATTTTTTTTATGTAGAGACAAGGATGTGGAGCAGACCCAAAGATGGTGGGTATACATACCCATGGTTTTTTGCATGGGTTTTTCACACGGTTTTGAGCATGATGGATTTCTTCCCATGATATTTTGTAGATTCGGTCAAGGGAAATATGATTAGGTTCTAATCCACAGTTAATGGATTGGTGTTTCTGAATGCTTTGGCATGTATATATATGTATTGTAACATTGAAATGAATATAATGAAAAATTAATCTTGTAGTCCCAGTTTTTGGATCCAGGATAAAATATTTGTGTATATTTGTTTTATGTTCTCGCCATTGTATATTTTTTGTTTTAAAAATTCATTTGCGGGTAATTTCTATACAGGGTTAAAACCTAGAAATTAATCATATATTCTTTCTTTTAAGAATATAAAGAATATATAACTTATATTTTAACTACAATATCCATGAACTAACAAATGGTTTGGTCTCAACCAAGGGAATTCAGATTCTTTGGAATTTTGTAGACTGGCATATTCATTATGTCCCCAAATCCACATATGCCTCCTTTAGAGCATATATTTATTCCTTCCAGAGAACATCCGAGCTTTCAGAAAATTAAACTATGAGGGAATCCAACAATCCTTAACGAAAAAAATTATTCGTCTTGAGTTGTTTCCCCAAAAGGAACATTATTCTTCTCTCAAAAATGATTTTTGTTGTCGTCTTAAATGGCAGCTCCACCAAACATGAGCCAAAACATAGACTGTTTATGGCATGAATATGTCGTGGTGGTGTCAGAATTTAAAGAATCTCTGGCTTATGTCCTTTACCTCGCCATAATATATAGAAAACAACACAACCAATAGCCAGTAATTAAAAGGAAAGAACATGAAGCCACTTAATAAAATTCAATGAATCATTAAGGGTGGAAGTTTGCAAACCCCAAAGCTACATAAATAGTATAGGATTTTCAATGCTTCACTCTGCCACTTGCTATATATCTATCTCAAATACCCTACTCTCTATGATCCATTCCTTTCTTCATGTAATTTTTCTAATGGATTTCTTCATCCGTTAAGCGCTATCCCTTCTCCTTTATTTTTTTCTATTCCATAGGGAAAGATTTATCAAATTTATTACAAACCCTTGAAAAAATTAAACTCTGAATGTAATTATTCTTAGCATAAACCAGTCTTGATAACTCATTTCTTTTCATTTGTTAATTTAATTCTCCTCCAAATAATTTATAAATGATTTTACATTCAAATATGAAATTCACCCATATAAATTTTATGTTTGATATTAAATCTTGTAAATTGTATTAGCGGTAGGGATATTACATAGTCCCCTCGTTGAAGAGAACACTATCCTCAATGTTCATCTCTCAGTCGAACTTTAACTTTTACTCATGATATATAAATCTAAACAACACAAAAGGGAATTCTCCCCCCTTCAAAACGAAGGAATTTCATTACCAAGAAATACTATTAAGTGAAACAATAATGTTTTTATCAATAGTGATAAGAATTTAGAACTTAAAAAATATGCAATTTCTACTTTTCATTACTTAAACATTTTTTAATTTCATGGAAATAAATCCTATATAAAACCTTGCTATTACATACCAAATACTCTTTGAAATCTTGGTCACTTTTACGCAAGCACTCTAAAAATGGTTCGATAGCCCATCAACACTCCATGATAAGAACTCTGTAATGTATGAATAACAAATCCAACATAGTTACATTAATCAAAACATTTCCAATCAAATGAAATAATTTTAACTATCAATCATTTTGTTAATGTTAAATAATAATTTAACCACAATACTTCCACAAGTACTGAGAGAGCACCAACCCTCTAATCATTAAAATAATAAATCACCGAACCACTTGCACATTATCTTAGCTTCTACTAAAGACATCAACACAATACCTCTAAAATTACTCAGAGAGCACCTAACTCGCTAATCATCGAAGTAATAAATGAATGAACCAAGTGAATATTTTCTTAGGCACTGCTAGTACATTCAAAATATTAGTAATACAATAAGAGAACTTACATTTCTAGTAATTTATTTTGGAGTACTAGGATCCTTTCTGCTAAATATGTACATAAATTATTTACACAATTATATAGAAAATAATTTTTAACACATCCCTAATCTCATTAGTTAATTGTTTCTCCTATGATAACCCCACTAGCATATAATGGTCTTCTCAAGCAATTGGAACTTGTTTCCATAACCAGTTTGAACCATTTTCACATATAGACAATTCTCTAATAGAGACCATAGTAGGTCCATTCTGGAATTCCATTGTCCAACTAGCTTATGGATTCCAATGACCACACCATGTCAAATATAAGATTCCTCTTGGCAGAATCCTGCTTATTCCTCCAACAATGTCCGGTCTATGAGTAATTTTGGGCCTCTTCCAATAGAGTCCAAAATCAAAATATTTGTGTCAATATTTTTCCCTTCTTCAGCATCTTGGCCAACTCTTTCCCCTTACATAGATCATATATCTCTAGCAAGATGAATTGTGGGTGGGAAACTTCCATCAACTCATATGGACAGGAAAATGCCATTAACCTAGGGCCTCTTGACCTTTCACAAATATAAGGCATGTGAAATTATATTTTACCACATTTTCCACTATATCTTACATAAAAAACCATACACACATTATCATTAGAATAAAAAAACATTTATGTACACCTTGCATTCATACTTGAGCCTCAACATGGCTCCATAATATCTAGATTGACACGAAATATAACTGACATACATGTGGTATACATTCTAATTTTACAAATAACACAATCATGCATATCACAATAGTATAATTTATCATTTACAGTTTCAATTCACATTGTAACGTTTTACCTTCACATTTTCTCATGTTTCCATTAAACTACCCCTTCTTAATCGCATCAACAACATTAGTCATGAATATTCATTATTTAAATAAGTATTCACATTTGCAATCATTTTATTTTCATGCATAAAATAGTGTCACACACACACACACACACACACACATATATATATTAATGTGTAAATGTCAATAAAAGTTAGGATTTAACTTGTTGCTTGACTTGTAACATCCACAAGTAACGTCACATGAAAATGCATGGAGATATAAATTTTTTAGACAATTCACCCATGGGTAACTATCCAAATTACTATTCCATATTCCTCATTAACCATTAGATAAAATGTTCATCATTGCATAGAATAACTTTATTAAAAAAATAGTAAGTTATAGAACCATTAACAACCATTGTTGTAGCACATTAACATACACATTTTGATATAAATTTCCATAATTTCATGATTACTTTAACTATATTAGTTAATGACATACTAGATATTATAAACATCAACTTTTGCAATGAATCCACATCATAAAATTAGTACAACAGACAACCACATCAGTAGACACTAATATACCCTCGAAACCATGTTCGGGTGAAAACCAACAAAAAATTATTTTTATTATTAAACGCTTGTGAGGTTATTCACCCCTGACTCAATGGATTGTAAGGGAGTCAATAGCTTAACCACTTTCATAAAATATTACAAAGAAATATCATTTAAATATAACATATCTAGCTAAAATCTATTACAATCAGCATGAATATTTATATCTTTGAGGCCTCATTTTTCTATCAATAGACCATCCTGTAACTCACACTCCCAATCTACATGGACCATTCTTTACATGCCACAATTTTAAACATAATCTATCCTTTGCAAAAGTCACCATCCTTTCCTACCATTCTTGTCGTAACCACACTCTCACATAATTATTAATCAATAATCAATCTTTATTATTAACACTTTAACATCTACTCATGTGCATAGATAAGACATAAACACAATATCATAGAATCTCTTCTTTAACATAATTACACATGCATTAGTAATAGGAATGTCACTATCAAGCGTCATATTTCCAACAAAACACTAACACAATCTTACATGCACTTTCATATTTTTTCCAAAAGAAATCTAACATACTAGATATTTTTCTTGTGCATGCAAATGCATAACAATATTTTAAGAGAAATAGCCCAAAAATTAATTTTCTTTGTGCCTACTATTATGTTTACTTTTTGAAAGCGATCAAATCCATACATCCATTCTTTCATGCATGCAAACATATATTTTCTCTTACTAAAAGGTCTAGCCCAATAACTATAGATAATATTCTCTGAAAAGAAAGATAACACCATAGCTAATCCTTTTACATGTGCAAATGCATATTATTTTCCCGAAACGAATGTCAATACAATCAATGTTATGTGATTGCACATCTCTTTTCTACTGAAATATAATACCAAACCTATAATTTTCCATGAATGCAAGTGCATATGTTTCTCTAAATAATCTTTAAAAGGATTCTTAACACAATAAAGAATAGTTTTATTTTCCAAGAATCTAATTCAATAATGCATGCAAGGACATGTTTTTCTCTTCTCTTATTTTTTAAGAGTTCTAACACAACAAATACTTCCTTGCATACAAATAAATCTATTTATTTTGCAAAGAATCTAATATACTAATTGCTCGTTTTCCATAAGTTACCCAAGTCACTACCTATTATGCATGCATTACAAAATATTTTCCTATCATTCCACAAATCACACAAATTTGCAATATTTCCTCAAGAAATAGCACGAATAAAAAATTATTCTCAAATAACACAACCAATTGTATTTTATGCAAAGGTTTTATGTGAAATATTTCCGAGAAAAGTTACAAATCTATTTTTGTGCAACTTAAGCTTCCCATGAATGTAAAATCACATATTCATTTCTAGTAGATTAAATACACTAGATATTATTCCTATACATATAATCACATATTATCTTTAAAAGTCCAATGTTTCCCTCTAAATATTTAATGTATATATATCATGAGAATATCCATGATAATCTTTTAAATAAAATAGCTTAATTTTTTCAAGAAATATATCCATAATAGTCCTACTTTTATACATGCCAATAACTTATTTATTTGTCAAGACATATCAAACTTATAGCTCAATGTTTCCCTTTAAACATTTAATGCATATATATTATAAGAATATCCATGATAATCTTTTAAATGAAATAGCTTAATTTTTTTAAAAGAAATATCAACATAATAGTCCTATTTTTATGCATGCTAATAACTTATTTATTTTTCAAGAAATATCAAACTTATAGTTCAATTTTCATTCATGCAACTAACTTAAAATAAATATATATAATAATCTCATACACGCTTATACATATTCTTCTTGAAAAGATTTCAAGAAGAACATGTATAAGAAATATAAATCTCCTGCATATGAAAATTTCTTTTATAACGAAAATATGATATAATAAATAGAAGAACATGTATAAGAAATATAAATCTCCTGCATATGAAAAATTCTTTTATAACGAAAATATGATATAATAAATATTAAATCTATTAATCTCATGCATTGAAAATAAATATATATAATAATCTCATACATCCATATAAATGTTCTGGAAAGAAAAAAAAAAAAACTAGTATAATAAATATAAATCTCCTGCATATGCAAATTCTTTTATAACGAAAATATGATATAATAAATATTAAATCTATTAATCTCATGCATTGAAACATAGTTTCAATCATTCAAATGCATAATATTTTTTTTCGTATGTATATATTACATATTCTTTTTATTCCTTTTAGTAAAATATACGGTTATCTATTTGCATGTCTTCTTTGAAAGAATCTAATAAATTTATCCTATACTGTTTCTTTTAAGAATATCAAGGACAAATAACTTATCTTTTAACCGAAATACCCACGAACTGGCAAATAGTTTTGCCTCAACATAGGGCATTTGGATGCTTCGGCGATTTGCAGGCCAACATATTCACTATGTCGGTAAATCCACATATGCCTCCTTGAGAGCATCTACTTATTCCTTCCAGAGAATGTCCACTATTTGAGAAAATTAAACTCTCAGAGAAGCCAACAATCCTTAATGAACAACATTATTCCTTTGGAGTTGTTTGGCCAAAAGGAAAATTCTTCTTCTCTTGGAAATTACTTTTGCTTTGTTCTTAAATGGCGGCTCCACCAACCATGAGCCAAAGCATTTGCGAAACCCAAATTTAAAGAAGCTCTGCAAATGTCCTTTACCTCGTCATAAATCCAGAAAACAACGCAGACAATAGCCTGTAAGTAAAAGGAAAGAACATGAAGCCACTTAATAAAATTCAATGAATCATTCACGATGGATGTCTGCAAATCCCAAAGCTGCATAAATAGTATAGGTTTTTCAAAGCTTCACTCCGTAGCTGCATGTACGTTTATCTAAAATACCCTAGTCTCCACAATCCATTCCTTTATTGACATACTGTTACTAATGACTTCCTTCATCCGTTCAGCGTTATCCCTTCTCCTTTCTTTTTATCTATTCCATAGGAAATATAAATGTAATTATTCTTGATATACACTACTGGATAATCCGTAGACTGTAGCGATATTACATATTTGTTTTTAAAAAATTATTAATAAATAAAATTATTTGTTTATAAATTATGCTTTGCTTTAGATTAAGACTACAAATTCACTAAGCTATAAAACTTACCGATACTTCTTTTAGTGATTAGATTTAGCTTTAAGAGAATTACACAAAAAAAAAAACATTGAATTATACTTTATTTCTAATGCAGAAAGTCATATAAACTTGAAATTGAACCTATTAAGTGTGAAATGTTGCATGAAATTACAATGTATACAAAACTAAAATGTTCTCCCTAAAAATTAAGTAACATGTTTGTGTCATATACATAAATATTAATATTAAGCAATATTAATATCTTAAATATATAAATTAAGTAAATTGATATATAAACATAAATTTAGATATCCAACCCAATTAACATTTGAAATTCCATCAATTGATGTAAAACATCTCTAATTTATGTCCATGTTTTGGAAGATATATATTTTTATCGAAAAATGATTATAATTTTCCCAGGAGGCGGGGGTGGCGGTCAGGCAGGAGGAGGCAGGGGTGGGAGTCAGGAAGGAGGCGGCGGTGGTGACAGAGATGGAGGACGTTAGTGGCATGATATCTTATATATTTAAAATTCCATTGCAGTTTCTTTGAATATGATAGGCACTGTATCTGTATAAATAGATTAAAAAATATCTAAATAATATGGCGCTTTGGTTGTTCCGAATTATGATTTTAATTAGTTTGGCATCTGTTTGTTGAATATTATAAAATTTGTGGCCTGTTAACCGTGAATATCTTCAAAGGAAAAAGGTAGAAATAAGAAGAAATCGACGTGTTGTTGTAGTTTCAGTTTCTTTGTCTATATGTGAAACAATAATTGAAGTTTGATCAAATCTTATAGAAGTGTTTAATTTATCTGGATTATTGTATATTGTTAGAAATATTTATCTAGATTTTTCAAATGAATCTATATCTTGGAAATATTGGAATTTATTTAATGGATATAGAACATTTAATATTATTTTTAGATTTCAAAATATTTATAAAATTTAAGAATGTTTCTAATAAACAAATATTCAGTGGAGAAGAGAGACATGTGTAAGTATGTCAAAGTTCTAAAAAAATAATAAAAATCATTTTAGTTCATATTTGTTAAATAAAAAACAAAAATTAAAAGATCATATAAATAAACAATTAAAATTTTATTAACAAATAATTAACTCACTTGTTGATATTTCACTTTGACTCTTCAACTAATAAATATAATATTTTTATGTTTATCTTAAATAATATAAACTTATAGAGCTAAAATATCCAATATCACTTATTAGTAAAATAATTTAATTAATATAGAATGCCTCAATACATATGTTATATAATCTTTATAACATTAAAAAATACAACTTAATAATAAAAAATTACACATTCTTTTTTTAGTTTGTAACCAAAAAAAATTCATTCCTCTGAATATTAAATCAAACCTATAAAATCTCATATTATATTATAGGTTCATATATGATTTTTTACATATCTATAATGGAATATTTCAAATTGTGTACTAACAAG
The DNA here is from genome assembly GCA_034641835.2 of Pinus albicaulis. NCBI lineage: Eukaryota > Viridiplantae > Streptophyta > Pinopsida > Pinales > Pinaceae > Pinus > Pinus albicaulis. Next base: position 1,169,085,879 of record CM076579.1, on the reverse strand, counting down.
TTAGTAAACATGTAGCCTGTTAACCGTGAATATTTTCAAAGGGAAGAACTAGAAAGAAGAAGAAATCGACGCGTTGCTGTAATTGAAGTTTAATTAAATAAACATGTAGCCTGTTAACCGTGAATATTTTCAAAGGGAAGAACTAGAAAGAAGAAGAAATCGACGCGTTGCTGTAATCGAAGTTTAATTAAATATTATAGAAGTGTTGAATTTATGATGGGGCCCAGCCCTCAAGTCCAAATCTGCGCTCACAACAGGTGAAAGAACCTTACACAGGTCTCACAATTTATATTATATGACAGGTTTCAACATAAGTTACAAACATTACAATGTGGATATAGATTTATTTTATTATACATTTAACATTACAATGTGTATTGATGTGGCCTTTCATTCTAGAGTTAATTATATAATCCGTAAGATATGGTAGCTGTTCGTTTGATTTGCAATTTATTACAGTTTGATTAACCTGTCATGTTGATTGTTGATTGTTCGGACTGACATCTGTCAACACTTCTCGATCTTTGCCCTTCCGTGCGGTAACAAACCCTATCCTTGTCGATTGTCACTCATTTTCCGCTTCACTTGCTCCTTTGTGAGGGTTTTTTCTCTGCTCGTCACAGTGAGGGTTTCGTTCTGCTTTTGCTCCATAGAACTAGTTTTTTATTCGGCTTTTTCGTTTTGTGACTATGACAACTTATGGCTAGCTTTCTCAATGGTAGTTGGTAAACTCTCGCAACTGATAAACCTCTATTTACTGTGCTTACTTTTCTCTGCCGTTCATTGTTGGTTCACACTGGTGTTGTGCTTTGCCTCTGTGCTAATGTTGCTCGTGACTAATTATTTCTTGTGTCTACAGGTCGAATCCTCTGTGGGTTTCTTTCGGTTTATCGCAGTTCAACTCGGCACTAAAAGGTATGCTATCCTTCTATGATTCAATTTCCTTCGTGTTTTTACTCGGCTCTAACATTCTGACTCCTTGTGAGCAGGCTTTGACGGGTTTCAACCAAATATTTCGCTCCAGCTATGTTCCTTCACCTAAGTAACAAATTCTTGAACTTCTTCATCTCTCCTTGCTTGAAAATCAACATGGACATGTATGTATTGCAGGTAGTTCAAGCTCCAATCGCTGCAAAAGTCTCTAGCTGAACGGTTATCGACCCCCAGTCTTAAACCAGTAGGGTCACTTCCTTATGCTTAGCTTTGAGTATTTAAACCATCCTATGGTTAAACAAGGCTTGGTCCCTTGTCTTCTTGTTACAGTCCCGTTGAATTTGTTCAAATCTATCGTAGTCCTTCTTTCTGTATAAGGCTAGGGTTCATGAAGCTTTCTCGGTCATTCTGTGTACTCGTCGGTGGACTTGTAGATGTAGAACTACTGTAGGTTTTTGGGTTTCAAAACCCCAACCCTGTAACTTGTTCTATTGCATCGGAATATTATTTAAAAGTTGTTTTATAGTCCCACAGGACTTTTTCAACAGAGACTCTTGTAATTGTAAAAAAATAGAAAATTCGACTTATGAGATTTTGTTAATCTGGAAAAAAAAACAATGTTTATTATACCTAGGAATGAAAGTATATTTGATGGAATTTTAGTGCTTGTGGAAATCTTTCGTTTGTATGAGATTGTCTGATTTCTGTATGTTCAATTTGTTGGTTACTGTTTATGCGCTGTATTTTAATATCCTCACTCTGCAAATTTGTTCGTTCTCTTCCAATGCCTGTGCTTTATTTCTTCTTCTCGTTCGTGTTACAGTCTTGAAAATAAATGCTCATTGTTATACGTAATAAAACATAATTTGTCAGTAAAGCAATTTTTCAATAGTAATTGGCTGCAATATCCTTCTGTGACTTAGATGGCTCCTGAAACGAAATTTTGTTTCTGTTTTGTTATATTTTATCTCTATGATGGAAAATTGAATCCTACAAAATGTGTTTTTTTTCCTTTTGTATCATGGTAGGAAAAAAAAGTAGTTTCCAGTTTGGAACTCTTAGCCATTTGGTTACAACTACATTCTCGCTTACGTTCTTTTAGTAATAGAACGAGTTTATAATATAAATTTAAAATAAAGTAACATTTAATTAAACCTACAGAACTTAATTAACTTCCTAATCCTAATGAAAATCTCCTAAGATAAATTTAAAAGTCACAGGTTCAATGACCCGTCAGAAATCAAACGTAACAGTGAGACAAAAACTTGTTCTTTTTGTTTACCCTGAGTTGGATGCTCGTGCATCAGACTCTCGGGGTAACGAAAATTCATGGCTCTGTTCCATGAGATCGTTAACAGAATAGCCCGCCTTCTGTATTTGCGTTGTGTCAAGCCATGAACTATCCTGAATGGGATGGTTCTTCCACTTGACAAGGTATCATGAATATTCCTTCCTACAAGTGCGCTTGGCTACCTGTGTGTCGAGTATGCTCTTGATCTCAAGGGGTTGTGTCGTAGGCATTTGCCTCATCCAAGAACCATTTTCAAATTGGGTGTCTCGTTCTGGCCATGATGCCCTTTCATCTTCAGGACTAGTAGTATATGGAAACAGATCTACCACATTGAAGATGGGTGAGATGCCTATCCAGCTGTAATTCATAGGCATTGGCAGAAAATTTGTGAAGAATTTTGTAAGGGCCAATCTTCTTAAACTTTATTTTGTTATATTCTCCCTTAGGAAAACGTTCCTTGCGTAAGTGTGCAAGAACTTCGTCCCCTACATTAAATTGAACTTCCCGCCTTTTCAAATCTACTTGTTTCTTGTACTTTTGACTACTGTCCTACAATTTTGACTTCACGTGCGCATGTAAATCGCTCATTTCTTGGGCAAAATCTTCCCCATCAGCACTTCTTCTTTCAAACTTTCCCAAGTCCCGCAGAATTATACAAATGTAAAACTTTGTAGATACTCAACCCATTCTACATGCTTATCGTTCAACTTATGCTACTGTATAATATAATCTAATGCAGAATTATCAGAAAATAAAACAAATTCATTACCTAACAGATAATGTCTCCAATGCTTCAGTGCTTGGAGGACAACATAAAATTACTTTTCATAGGATGAGTATTTTTGCCTACTTTCATTCAGCTTCTCACTAAAATAAGCGACCGGCCTGTCCTCCTGGCTAAGTACTGCTCCAATGGCTGCACTGCTAGCATCAAAACGAACTTGAAAAAGTTTGTTAAAATCAAGCAACCTCAAAATATGTCTCTCAGTGATCTTCTTGTTCAAAGTCTAAAAACTTCTCTATGCTGCTTCTGTCGAATAGAAAGGTTGATTTTCCTTTTTTATTGTATCCAACATAGGTGTGTAGATTCCACTGAAATCTCTGATGAACTTCTAGTAAAAGCTTTCCAATCCATGAAAGCTTCAAACTTCAAACAGATTCTTTGGGGATGGCTAGCTAATTATAGCTGCAATTTTTTCTGGGTCCATCTTCAGCTCATTCTCTGCAATCAGAAAACCCAAATAAACTAATTCTTTCTGAAAAAAAGTGCATTTATTTAGATTTATTAGCAACTTTTTCTGCTGCAATTTCTTCAATACACTTCGAACATGTAAAAGTGTTCTTTCGTCGTCTTTCTGAAAATCAAGATATCATCTAGATAAACAATCACAAACTTCCCAATGAACTCTTTCAGCACTTCATTCATTAGGCGCATAAATTTACTAGGGGCATTACTCAAACTGAATGGCATTACCAACCACTCATACAACCCTTCATTTGTCTTGAAAGCTATTTTCCACTAATCCCCTTCTCGAATTCGGATCTGGTGGTAACCACTCTTCAGATCGATCTTTGAGAAATACACTGCTCCACTCAAGCAGTCCATCATGTCATCCATTCGTGGCAATGTGAACCTGTATCTAATAGTAATCTTATTAATAGCTCTTGAATCTGTACACATCCGCCACTCTCCACCCTTCTTAGGAGCTAAAACTATTGGAACTGCATAGGGGCTCATACTTTCCCTGATCAACCCTTTGTCTAACAATTCCTATACCTGCTTCCTAATCTATTCATTGTCCTTAGGACTCATTCGGTATGCTGCCTTGTTTGGAAAACTAGCTCCTGGTATAAAATCAATGCAATGACTAATTCTTCTCTTAGGAGGCAACTCATCTGGTAAATCATCCACTATGATATCACCAAAGTCTTGCAACATATCCTGGATTTCCTTTAGTAAATATGTAATCTTTGTATGCAATATCACCATCTTTGGCCTCCTTACAACAAAAAACTTAATTTCATTATCCTCGATCTATTTCAAGAATTCTTTTCCTCCCACCAACAATGATTTGACTCCACTGGTCTTCGTTGTCTCTTCTTCCTTGATGGGTACAAGCATATGCTTAATCCCATCCTTGAAAAACATGTAATAGTTTTTCTTTCCATCGTGTACCACCTTCCTACCATACCACCAAGGTCTCCCTAATAGTATATGATGCACGTCCATAGGCATAATATCACAAATAATCTTGTCCTTATACCTGCCAATATGGAACTCTACTTCACACTATTCATCAATGAACAACTGATGTCCCTTTTGTAACAACGACACTTTGTAAGGAGTGGGGTGCTTTAGCCTCTTAAGCCACAACTTCTCCAACATCTATGTGGCTACCAAATTGTCTGTACTTCCACTGTCAATTATCAGTTTGCAGCACTTACCATGTGATTTGCAAACTGTTTGGAATAAGGCTTTTCTTTGATCTAGTTCAACCACTTTTTTTGCTAGTTTCAGCAACACTTTATTCATCTCCAAGGCCTCCCCTGTTTTAGGTACATTCTCTACCTCTTGGGGTGGTACTTCTACTTCCTCTGTCCGGGCAACATATGTTCCTCTACCTCCTTCTGGTTCACCCTTAGGACATTCATAAGACTTGTGCCCCCACTTATGGCACCTACAACATCGGACAGCTCCTCTACCTCTACCATTAGATCTTCCATGCTGGTATGATCTTCCCCCTCTAGTGTTATTGTATTTTTCTACCATTCCTGGAGTTTTGGAACTGCTGCCTTCATCACTACGATTGGCACCTCTACCTCTGCCAAAAGCCCTTCATTTTCCTCTACCAGATCCTCCTCCTCTTCTGAAATTCTGCTTCCTGTTTATTTTATCTTCCACATTTAAGGCACACAGATATGCCTCATCTATAGTTCTGGGTGAGAGAATGTAGTTACGGGTGAAAATGTGAAGCTGGGTTACACCTTTTGCCCTTTTTTGAGAAAAAAATTTGATTTTTTTCTGTTCTTCAACTTTCTGCAAACTATAACAATTTTTCTGTGTAGAATTTCATTTTGCGATAAAAATAAAAGTTGTGAGAATTTTTTTTAGCTTTCCATTACTTATTTTTTGAAATTTTTTTATGCATATTGATATGTCAACTTAGCGTTTCTTTGAGTGTGTGTTTCTTAACAATCAAAGGATTCATAAGAAGTCATGTTATGACGCAATGTTGTATTCATTGAAAATTTGTGTTTTTGAGAAAACAGAATGTGTTACAACAATCTATACAGAGTATACTTTGGTTTCATCATATTTACAAAGCCAATGGATGCATATCATAATTACTATAATTTTTTGAACTGGCCCAATACGAAAAACTGCGTATTTTGGATATGTTTTGTGACGCAAGAAATTTCTTAACATATAAGTTATAAAATAAAAGTCTAAAAGCTACCCATTAGAGACGATGGAAAAATGTAATGCCCCATAATTTTTTCAAATTTTTTTACATTTTATTTTGGGATATACAAAATTTTGATTTCACTGAATCACAATGATTCTCAGAAATTGTTTGCACCCATTTTATTAGAAAAATAATTAAAATTAGTAAATGTTTATGAAATTCCATAAAAGTTATATTTCTTGAAAGTAGATTCAATTCTGAAAATGCTTGTCTTGGTTCCGATAGTTAATTAACAACCTTTCATGGAGTTTAATCAGTCCAAAGTTGCAGAAATGTATTCAGAGCCTACTTATTGCGTAACTAGTGACGCATTAGTTCGGCCGAACTTTGATTAAAAGTTCGGCCGAACTATGTTTTGCGCCGACGGCTTATTAAGTCTAGCAACTTAATAGTTCGGCTGAACTATTGTATAACTTTCAGTCAGCCGAAAAGTTTTGCGGAGCCCCTACTAAAACACATTTCGCGTCAATATAAATTGCCGCGAAAACATTCACAATTTTCGTACATTTCACATTATTTCATCTAGTATCTCTCCCCTCAAGCCATTTACAAACCTTGTTTTCTTTTTGGGGGTGTCTTCTACATAACCAGCTCTCAAATTCACTCTGTAGAATTCTTTCGTATACTCTTTAATAGTCAACCCCCGTTGCCTCATATTTTTCACATGAATGTATAGCATAATCTGGTAATCCTTGGGCAGGAATTTACCCTTCAGTTTGGTCTACATCCTGACCCACTTCTTTATAGGTTGTTTATTCAACCTTTTGCTCTCTTCCTAAACACTATCCCACCATAAGGACGCATGTCCTTTCAACTTGGTGGCAGCGAATTTTACCTTCTTATCTTCGCTAATTTCTTCATAATAAAAATAATTGTTTAGCTCACTGAGCCAATCCAGCAACACATCTGCTCATAAATTTCCATCATAAGTAGAAAGCTCATGCTACAGCTTACTACTTGATAAAAAAACTGACCTGAACAATCTGATTTCAGGTCTTTCTCCTTCTGAACCATCTGTCCTTTCTGCAACCTCTTCATCACTGTCGTCTCCTCCTTCAAGATCTCTTCTCCTTCCATCCTCTACTGCTACTAATCGAGCATTCATAATTCGAATCTCTTCCATCAATCCTTCATCTGCTACTCTGTGAATATCCCTTCCTCGCCCTCCTCTACCAACCTCAATTTTTACTAATCACGGCCTTGGCTTTGATACCAAAATTTGATGGGGCCCAGCCCTCAAGTCCAAATCTATGCTCAGAACAGGTGGAAGAGCCTTACACAGGTCTCACAATTTATATTATATGATAGGTTTCAACATATGTTACAAACATTACAATGTGTATATAGATTTGTTTGATTATACATTTAACATTACAATGTGTATTGATGTGGCCTTTCGTTCTCAAGTTAATTATAATCCGTATGATATGGTAGCTAGTGGTTTGATTTGAAATTTATTACAGTTTGATTAACCTATCCTGTTGATTGTTCAGACTGACATCTATTAGCACTCCTCGATATTTTCCCTTCTCGCGTGGTAACAAACCCTATCCTTGTCGACTATCACTCATTTTCCACTCCACCTGCTCCTATGTGAGGGTTTTTTCTCTTCTCATCACTGTGAGGATTTTGTTCTGCTTTTGCTCCATAGAACTAGTTTTCTATTCGGCCTTTTCATTTTGTGACTGTGGCAAGTTATAGCTAACTTTCTCAATGGTAGTTGGTAAAATCTCACAACTGATAAACCTCTGTTTACTGTACTTACTTGTCTCTGCCATTCATTTTTTTTTCACGGTGGTGTTGTGCTTTGCCTCTATGTTAATGTTGCTCGTGACTAATTATTTCTTGTGTCTACAGCTTGAATCCTCCGTGGGTTGCTTTCAGCTTTTCGCAGTTCAAATCGGCACCAAAAGGTTTTCTATCCTTCTATGATTCAATTTCCTTTGCGTTTTTACTTGGCTCTAACATTCCAGCTCCTTGTGAGCAGGTTCTGGCAGGTTTCGACCAAAGCTTTCTCTCCAACTATGTTCCTTCGCCCAGGTAACAAATTCTTGAACTTCTTCATCTCTCCTTACTTGAAAATCAACATGGATATGTATTGGTTCGACACTTATGTTATTTTTTTATTTTTGCAGGTATTTCAAGTTCCAATTGCTCCAAAAGTCTCTGGCCGAATGGTTATCGACCCCTAGTATTAAATGGGTAGGGTCGCTTCCTTATGCTTACGTCTGAGTCTAGAAAACATCCTATGGTTAAACAGGGCATGGTCCCTTGTCTTCCTGTTACAATCCAATTGAATTTGTTCAAATCTATGGTAGTCCTTCTCTCTGTATAAGGATAGGGTTCATGAAGCTTTCTCGGTCATTCTATGAACTCGTAGGTGGACTTGTATTTGTAGAACTGCTATATGTTTTTGGGTTTCGAAACCCCAACCCTGTAACTCATTCTATTGCATCAGAATATTATTTAAAATTTGTTTTATAGTCCCACAAGACTTTTTCAATAGAGACTCTTGTAATTAGAAAACAATAGAAAATTCGACTTATGAGATTCTGTTAATATAGAAAAAAAACAATGTTTATTATACCTCGGAATGAAAGTATATTTGATGGAATTTGATTTCTTGTGGAAATATTTCATTTTTATGAGATTTTCTAAGTTCTGTATGTTCAGTTTGTTGGTTACTATTTATGCGTTGTATTGTAAGATCCTCAGTCTGCGAATTTGTTCGTTCGCTTCCAATGCTCGTGCTTTATTTCTTCTTCTCGTTCTTGTTACAGTCTTGAAAATAAATGCTCATTTTTATACATAATAAAATATAATTAGACAGTAAAGAATTTTTCAATAGTAATTGGCTGCAGTATCCTTCTGTGACTTAGATGGCTCCTGAAATGAAATTATGTTTCTGTTTTGTTATATTTTCTCTCTATGATGGAAAATCGAATCCTACAAAATGTGTTTTTTTTCCTTTTGTATCATGGTAGGAAAAAAAAGTAGTTTCCAGTTTGGAACTGTTAGTCGTTTCATTACAACTGCATTCTTGCTTATGTTCTTTTAGTAATAGAACGATTTTATAGTATAAATTTAAAAGAAAGTAACAGTTAATTAAACTTACAGAACTTAATTAACTTCCTAATCCTAATGACAATCTCCTAGGATAAATTTAAAAGTCACAGGTTCAATGACCTGTCAGAAATCAAACGTAATAGTGAGATAAAAATCTATTCTTTTTTTCTACCCTGAGTTGGATGCTCCTGCATCAATTTATCTTGAATTTATCTACATATTTTTAGAAATATTTATCTCGATTCTGGAAATGAATCGAATTTACAATAAAATAAAATTTCCTCCAGTAAACAGTTATATTAAAAAATTGTTTAAAAAATATAATCATTGCAGATGGTATGTAACTTCTTAAAATTTGTGGTAAGAACCTTTAATTATTTTTCTGACGTCTTTCTCAAATTTAAACAACCTAAGAAGTGACTGAAATTTAGTTGAATAATAATGAACACATAGATATCATGGTAAATCAACACTTTGATGGCGTAAATTTTTGACACATGAAAGCTTCATGGAGTCGTATCTTCTTGATAGGGAGCTTTAGTGTGTAGTCTCTCTTAAAAAGGGCTTTCCATTCTGTCCTCTAAATTAATTCGAGTAGTAATTCTCCCTTTGCTAAAGTCATTCAGTGAATCATATTTTCACGATTTAGTCACAAATGAACATCAAAAATTTATTAAATTTGAGAATACTTTTATCTAATATTAAATCTGAGAATACTTTTATCTAATTGTTTTTATTTATTGTCTATGGGGTTTTGGTTAAATGATGAGGAGGCAGACTATTATAGCACTCATCATAGGTTCAATTCCCTTCTCCGATCCGGGTGATGTATCTGGACATGTTGATGAAAATGGAAAAAAAAGGGAAAAAAGAAAAGAAAATGAAAGATACTACCAAACTTAATAAAAAAGAAAAAAATACTCTTTTTATTTCTTAAAAACAAGATTCACTCTAGTGTAACACCCTGTTTTAATTTAATTATTGGTAGATAAACTTGTTATGGTACATTTAGAATGATTGAGTAATGAATAAGGATATTCGTCAAAAGTATTTTAAACTTTGTGTTTTTCAATAATAGAGTTTAATTTAATAATTACCTTGAATAAAAGAATAAAGTAACTTATTGGTAAATAATTCCAAGATCCATGGAAAAAATGGTGGAGACAGTTCTGGCAGTTACCTTCCCAAAAGGATTTAGAGGAAAATCCTAAGGTGGAAAGAGGGTTTGTGCAGAAAGAAATTGGGGTTTAGCAAAAGGTAGTTGCTATGGGTTGTCCAGAGCTAGTGGGGAGACCAGTGGAGCTCAATAATTCCCAAGTGAAGTAGAGACTTGATTTTATCGTGAGGTCTCACTACCTGCATCAGAGAAACTCATAAGTCCTTGTGAGGAGCAAGGGGGGACCACACGACGTGATTTCCTCGCTCAAGGTTGGGAGGATTAACGGTTACTCATAAAGAATATTCTGAAATAGGTATTTATATATATTGGGTCTCTATTATTTTAACAAGAGTACCTTTCTGTGTTATTATTATAATTGTTACAAGTGGTGATTTCTGTGAAGTTATGTTTAATATGTATTCACTATACTGAAACGTACTAAGCAGGGTACTGCAGGGCCCAAATATAAAAACTAATTTCTATTATAAACAATTACAGGAGGAAAATTTTGTAAGTAGTAAAAAGATATAATATGATTAAAACCAGAGTATTCAAACATATTTTTTGAATACAGTATAGTTCCAATAAATACAATAACATGATTAGATAAGAAAATTCTAAAAGAAAACATTGCGATAGTATGGCTAGTTAAACAAATATCTTGACCATAAAAATTTTGAGTTTACCATTACAAAGTATGTAGCATAATTAAATGCACAGGGTAAAGAAGAAAATACAGACTGCATGGAATTTTGTACTGTATAAAGGTAAAGGTCTAGGCTTGCGGGTTTAGTACCAAACCCAGGAGCAAGGTTCGAGCTCTATTTCTTTGAGCCAGTGACTGGAAGGTCAAAATACTTAACTGTAAAATTTCTAGAGACAGCTAGTGCAAGAAAACTACGAAAGAGTAAGAGAGTGCAGTGGAAGAAAAAGAAAAATAAACATTATCATTCTATACCCAATAGCATGCATGACAAAATAGAGCCGATAGCTTCCGTAAACAAAGTGACTGTAAAAACGCGCTAAAAAATATATAAATTACTCAGAAATTGGTATATAACCCATATACTCTTTACACCATTCTTGAGTGTGTAACTAGAAAATAAAAATGAAATAACTCTAAAGAGTTAAATAGTGTATTACATATATGAAGTACCAAAACCAAAGCTAGAATTCGCAGTAATATCGAAAAGCTTGAATGTAGAACTAAGGGAATTAAAATTTAAATAGTTTATATATACATTTCTCTTTAGAGAAAGAGATTTTCAATAATATATCAAACTGAGTATCTAAAAATCGAGAAGAGGGTCGTTCCCTAGAATAAAACTTTATTTCTAAACATTAACCAGTAAAGGGCACCCTAATGTTCACAGCTAAGAGAAGGAATGCGTTCATGTCGAAAAAAACCCTATGTCCCTATAGGAGACAGAAGGGTGGTTGTGGTTGTGGTTTCACGAATAACCAACTAACTTACATATAGACAAGTAGCGGAAGATAGCATAAATTACCAGTAGTTTCCAGAGGGCCGCAAAGATGGTTTTTCTGTCAAAAAAGTAAGCAAGTATTCTTGCATTCCAAAACACAGCAGAAGGGTACAATTGTTGAGTTAAATTTAAGAACTGGTAGAATGAAGGTGAACCACAAAACTAAATCGTTAAACAATCTAAATAATACCTGAGTTGATGAAGAAGCCGAGAGTCTGGCGCAACTTCGCAGTCTATCGAGCACCTTTGATATGTAAAACGCATGACCCAATACCTCTACGACAAAGAGAATTTTACGTTAATATCCCCTACATAATGCACAGACACTGAAGGAATAAGCAAAACCAGAAACTAAGAAGAAAACTTATCTAAGTGTTACCTTGGATTTCAATTGAAAAGTTCCTCTGTGAAGAGGTATAGCAAGCACCGAATGAATACACTGGTGACAACAACACCGTGCTGGAGAAACCCTCAAAATTTCACGTAGAGGAGAATAACACAAGCTGCAAAGCTGAAGCTCGGAGCTTCTCAGTAGAGCAAATGAATTTATGGAAGGAAGATAGAGAGGGTTAGTTACTCTAACTATTCCTCTCAGCGTATGTACCGTTGATCTCGACAGATAAGATTTCGACGCACGAGATCAATTCACTAGGACTGAGTGCAGGACAAAAGACAACTACGGAGGTGGACTGGTGGTGGCATCGCAGGGATTGAAGACATGCGAATATTAAATGTAATAACAACCCTCATAAACTTAGTCTCAGCAATCGAAAATGAAATGATAACTGATATTACAGAAAAGCTTAAGCATTGACATAATAATTGTAAAATTTTAATTTCATATGGTTATATCATACGGATAAATCATAATGATTATTTAATGGGAATCCTAATGGGATGGCATGACCTTGAATGTGACAATGATCCAAACAATGCTTTAAAAATTTTTGGTAAGGTTAACATGACTAAATACGTTAACACTTAGTAAAAAGGTAACAATTACTTTAATGTTCGTATGTTTATTACTTAGGATAAAATACAATAATTGATGTAGTGTATATATATAATACAAGCTTGTTGATTAGAAATTGTTATATCAAGATGATTGCTTAAAAGTATTTTTCTTATGTATGCGAAATAGATGATAATAAAACATGTAATCAATGCTTAGAAGTTTTAATGACCATAGTAGTACGTAATTGTTTTTTACATGAATGTTGTATGGATGAAATACAAGTAGTAGCAGAGTGTGGTTACATGTTGGGGCCAGATGGGCCAACACCATAACATGGGTAATATTTTTTCTCAGTAAGTTTAATGTTGCAAATTGTGTATAAAATAGTAGAAGAAAAGATTAGTGTTAAGCTACCACGAGGAAATGATATAGTCATCAAACACCCAAAAACACAGGGGAAACCCATCCTATGACTAATCCTAAGGTCAACCCCGAGATGTGGGTACAGTTAAGCATAGACCAACACCAGAAAACAAGAAGAATGTTGTAAGAGCAGCAATGTCAAACAAATAGATTACTTGACACTGTAAAAAAACTTCAGACATAAATGCTTAGGGTTCGCACTAATAATGAAAGGTTAATGAGGGAGAAATAAAGGATATTAAAAATCCTTTAAGATGAACCAAATCATCTCACATCACAACCCAGCCCTAAGAGGGACACTCATGGAGAAGGACAACAATAAAAACTAATGTATGATAATTTTAAAGATAGTTGAACACACTGGAGTAATAAAATTCGAACCTACAATGAAGCAGAATGTAGAAATACTTAATAACAACAAGAACTAAAGAAACAAAAAGTGGAATTACAGGGTGAATTCTGGAAGATCAAGCCTCCTACCTTCGACGAAGATGCCGAAGAAATGGCTAAATCTTGGATAATAAAAATGAAAAATTAATTTCAAGTGTACGAATACAACAACAAGCTCAAGGCTCATTTGGCCATTTACCAACTACGGGAGAAAGCGACATTGTGGTGGGAAGAAGTGAAGAATGTGTGTGGAGTTCAAGATCAAAATGTAACTTGGGATGCGTTTCAAAATGATTTCAAAGATAAGTATCTGAATGAATAATTCTATAATGAAAAATCCAGAGAATTTCATGATCTAAAATTGGGGCAAATGTCTATGGATGAATTCATTACAAAACTCATTTCATTATTAAGATATGTACCTTATTTATGCGATGAGAAGGAAAAAGTACAACATTTTTTTAGGAGCCTGACATTACACATTAAAGAGAGAATTGAGTTTGTGAACCCAAAAACCATGGATGAAGAGAGAAGGAAAGCACAGATGTGCTATCCTCAATCCAAAGCTAAGGGAGAAACTCGGAAAATTTGGCCACCCCGAAAAGGGCAGAAAAGTTTTACCAATAGTAGAAATAATAGATACAAGAATTATAACAATATTGCAAGGAATCCACTAAGTAAATCAAATGGAAAGAGTTAACTAAAGACCAAATGGGAAAGTGAGGAATGACAGACAAAATATTCTAGTAGACCTGACAACGTACAATCCCAAAAACCCTTGTTGTAGTGCTAGGGTGTGGGGAGGTGCATTATTTCAAAAAAACTCCTCATCAATGAATACATGATGTGCTAGAAAATCTTCAAGAAGCATGGACTATGGGTGATGTAGCTCGAAAAATACCCAGAATCAATGTAGCTCTGGAGGATTGGTAAGCAAACTTTCAGCCAACTATGATAGAGTTGGAAGGTAAGCTAAAAACCCAATTTGTTTCTATTTTAGTTGACCCTGGGGCCAGTTTGAGCTATATCCACCCTCATGTAGTTGAAAATTGTAAACTTCAGAATCAGAAATTTAACAAGCCTTCATTAGTACAACTGGCTACAGGATCAAGAAGATGAGTCAATTCCAAAGTATTAAACTATAAATTGAGTATTGGGGACCAGCACATAATTGTAGAACGCAATATTCTACCTCTGGGATCATAAGATATTTTATTGGGGATGGATTGGCTGGAGAGGCGTTGGTCATTAGTGGACTGCAAGGATAAAGTAATTTATTTTAAATCAAGCGATGGGACACATCGAGAACTATAGGGTATTAAAATCCCTTACAGTTACGACCTATTACTGCATCTCAGCCATGCAAAACCATGAGGAAAGGGTATCAAATAATTGCAATTTAGGTAGGATTCTCCAATTCCAAGGACAAGACTCTTACGCTAGAAAAAATTCCTATAGTGCAAAATTTTCGAGATGTATTTATTGAGGAAATTCAGGGATTGCCACCAAAAAGAGATATAGACTTTACCATAGAATTAATAGCTGTGGTGACAGCTGTATCTCGAGCGCCCTACAGAATGAGTGTGCCTGAATTAATGGAATTAAAAATGCAGCTAGAAGAATTAATGGATGAAGGGTACATCCGGCCAAGTGTGTCCCCATGGGGAGCACCAGTGCTATTTGTAAAAAAGAAGGACAAAACTATGTGAATGTTTATGGATTATCGGTAGCTCAAAAAATTGACTGTTAAAAACAGGTATCCATTATCACGAATAGACAACTTGTTCGATCAATTAAAAGGAGCTACAATTTTTTCCAAGATAGAATTAAGGTCAGGGTACCACCAGATCTGAATCAACGAAGAGGGTTTATCCAAGAAAACCTTTCGTACTAGGTACAAACACTATGAGTTTGTGGTGTTTCCATTCAGACTAACCAATGCACCAGCAACCTTTATGAGTTTAATGCATGGAATTTTTCATTCATACTTGGATAAATTCGTTCTAATTTTTATTGATGATATATTAATTTACTCCAAGAATATGGAAGAGCACAAGGAGCATCTACGCATTCTGCTAAAAAAGTTATGAGAACATCATCTCCATGCTAAGTTTATTAAGTGTGACATTTTCAAGGAGCAGATCCAATACTTAGGACATGTAATTTATGCTGAAGGAATTGTTTCGGACTCAGAAAAGATAAAATCAATCATGGAATGGAAGGTCCAAAAGAACATAATGGACATTCGTTTATTTATGGGTTTGGTTGGCTACTACCGATGATTCATCAATGGATTCTCTAAAATAGCCTTTCCCATTACCTCATTACAGTGGAAAGGATGGGTCTTTAAATGGACTCAGGAATGCCAGAACAATTTTGAGTTATTAAAGGAATAGATCTGAGTAAAGTATTTGAAGTATGCATTGATGCATGTAAGGAAGGTGTAGGAGCGGAATTGACCCAAGAAGGAAGAGTCATAACATATGAATCTAGGAAGATGAAGGATCATGAGAAAAGGTATTCAACTTATGACTTGGAACTAAATGGAGAAGTGCATGCCTTGTGGATATGGAGACAATATCTGGTAGGGAAAATATTTGTGCTGAAAACTGATCATAGTAGTTTAACTAGCTATTTTAAACAATTAGATCTGAATGCTCACCAATAAAGGTGGAATTCATTCCTAAGTGAGTTTGAATTTGATATTCGACATGTGAAAGGTAAAGAGAACCGGGTGGCCGATTCCTTAGGAAGGAAGCTGCATGGAATCTATGAGCTTTACGTTAATCAAATTGAATTCAAATTTCAAGAACATATTATGGAAGCAACACAGAAGGAACTTGAATACCAATTCTTATGGAAGCAAGAAAAAGAAGATGAAGAGAAAGGGAAACCATCAGAATATGAACTCAATGATAATCAATTTCAAGTCTACTAGAAAATAATATATATCCCTAATCAAAATAATTTGAAAATAATTATTTTGGATGAATATCGTAGGATTTCCTATGAAGGACATCCAGGGTATCAGAAAATGTTAACTGTAATTAGGAAATATTATTCCTAGCCGGGAATGTGAAATGATATTGCAGAGTACTTGATTAAGTGCTTGGACTGTCAGAAAATTAAGATTGAGCATGAGCATCCCGTAGGATTGCTTCAGGCTATCCTAGTGCCAAAATGGAAGTGGGAAATCATTTCCCTCGATTTCATCACTAGACTACCCAGAAACAAAGGTACGATGATTCAATTATGGTGGTAGTTGATAGACTCAACAAATTTACTGACTTCATTCCCGTCCAGTCAACTTACAAGATAGTACAAATTGCTAACATCTTCATGAAAGATATTTTTAGACTGCATGGTTCCTCGAATTTTCATTTCTGATCGTGATGTAAAATTCACATCAGTATTTTGGAAGACACTATTTAGTGGCTTGGAGACGCAAATACAATTTATTACCGCCTGCAATTTGCAAATGGATGGGAAAACAGAAAGGGTGAATCAAGTTTTAGAAGACATGCTGTGCATGTATGTAATGCAACAACCAACAAAATGGGAGAAGTATCTACTTTTTGTTGAGTTTTCTTACAATAACGGATATCAAGAACCACTTAAGATGAGCCCCTTTGAAGCATTGTACGAGAGACAATGCCAAAATCCTATAAATTGGAGCAGTCTGGAAAAGAAGATGATGCTTGGGCTGGACATACTAGAAGAAATGGAACGGGAAGTAAAAAAAATTAGATATAACTTGAAGGTAGCTCAAGAATGGAAAAAAGTTTATGTGGATAGGAAAAGAACTTTGTGAGAGATTGCAATAGGGGAAATTTCACATTGAGGTGGAATGTGTGTGCAAAATTAGCTCCTAGATATTGCAGAGCATTTGAGATTTTGGAAAGGATAGGACCGGTGGCCTATCGACTAGCACTACCAAGCCATATATTAGTACATAATTTATTTCATGTATCACTACTAAAGTGTTATGTACATGATTCCAAACATGTAATACATTGGAAGGGTATACATGTAAGTAAACAATGTATTACATCTATATCAAAATTATATTTCTGATTTGAATAGATTAAGATAATTCTTGTATGCAGGTAGAACCAGATGACGAGTTCCTGGTAGAACTACAACATATTCTAGATCAAAGATAAACAATGCTCAGGAGGCGAGTCATACCCCAAGTTCAAGTGTAGTGGAAGCACTTTCGCCCTAAGGAGGCTACTTGTGAGACGAGCAGGCTATTCATAAGACCTATCTGGATTTTTTCTCCTTCAAAAAATAACATCGAGGATGGTGTCTATTTCAACGGGGGAAGATGTAACACCCTATTTTAATTTAATTATTTGTATATTAACTTGTTATGGTACATTCTGAATGAGTAACAAATAAGGATATTCATTAAAAGTATTTTAATACATAATCCTTTTTCCTTTTCAATAAAAGAGATTAATTTAATAATGACCTTGAGTAAAAGAAGAAATTAACTTATTGGTAAATAATTCCAAGAACCATCGAAAAAAGGGTGGTGACAGTTATGACAGTTACCTTCCCAAAAGGATTTAGAGGAAATTCCTAAGGTGGGAATGGGGTATGTGTAGAATGAAATTGGGGTTTAGTAATAGGTTTTTGCTATGGGTTGTCCATAGTTGGTAAGGAGACTAGTGGAGTTCAAGAATTCCCAAGTGAACTAGAGACTGAATTTCATCCTGAGGTCTCACTTCCTGTCTCAGAGAAACTCCTAAGTCCTGGTGAGGAGAAAGGGAGGAGCAGAGGATGTGATTTCCTTGCTCAAGGTTGGGACGATTACCTGTTACTGATAAAGAATCTTCTGAAATAGGTATATATATATATTGGGTCTCTAGTCTTTTAACAAGAGTACTTTACTGTGTTATTATTATAACTGTTACAGGTGGTGATTTCTGTGAATTTATGTTTAATATGTATTCACTATATTTAAATGTACTAAGCAGGGTACTGTAGGGCCCAACTATAAAAACTAATTTCTGTTATAAAGAATTACAGGAGGAAACCTCTGTAAGTAGTAAAAAGACACAATATGATTGTAACCAGAATATTCAAACATACTGTCTAAATATGATATAGTTCAGATAAATGAAATAACATGAATAGATAACATAATTCTAACATAAAAAAATTACAGTTCTAATGCAAGCGATAGTATGGCTAGTTAAAGAAATACCTTAACCATAAAATTTCTTAGTTTACCATTACAGAGAATGTATCAAAATTAAATGCACAAGGTAAAGAAGAAAATACAGACTGCATGGATTTCTATATTGTGGAAAGGTAAAGGTCTAAGCTTGTGGGTTGAGTACCCGGTCCCAAGAGCAGGGTTCAAGCTCAATTCCCTTGAGCCAATAACTAGAAGGAAAAAATATTTAACTGTAAAATTTCAAGATAAAGCTAGTGCAAGAAAACTACAAACGTGTAAGAGAGTGTAGTGGCAGAAAAAGAAAAATAAACATTATCGTTATGTACCCAATAACATGCAGGACAAAACATAACTGATAGCTTTCATAAATGAAGTAACTGTAAAAACTGGCTAAAAATATATAAATTACTCAGACATTGGTATATAACCCATATACTCTTTACACAATTCTTGACTGTGTGACTAGAAAAGAAAACTAAAATAACTCTGAAGAATTAAGAAGTGAATTACATATATGAAGTACCAAAAAAAAATCTAGAAATCACAGTAATATCAAAAAGCCCGAATGTAGAGCTGAGGGACTTCAAATTTAAACAGTTTATAATTACATTAGTATTTATAGAAATATTTTTTCAATAATCTATCAAACTGAGTATCTAAAAATCAAGAAGAGGGTCATGCCCTAAAATAAAAATTTCTTTCTAAACATTAACTAGTAAAGGGCACCCCAACATTAGGGGAATTTTGAGGTCTAAAATGGGCCTCCTACGAAAAATGTACAACCAAAATAAACTTTAAAAGAACCAATAGGATTCAAGATGATGAGGTCAACCATGCGGGATAATTCACCATTTTTTAATTAAAAGGGTAAAAATATTAAAAAAAATAAAATAATAAAACTACTTTTTCAACTCGTCTTTTGAACTTATCTCCCAAAGTTTTTACTCAATTTTCAAGTGGGAGTACTCATTAAATGAAAAATTTAATTCCTCATCCAAGGAGTGCCCATGTTGCGTACTTTCGATAGACCTTGCTAAGCAAAAAATGAGAAATACATTAAAAACATGATTGCAATCACTTTTTTTCATGTATTTCTCATTTTTTCGGTTAGCAGAGTGAATCAAAAGCATTCAACGTGGGTACTCCTTGGATGAGGAATTAAATTTTTCATCTAACAAGTACTCCCGCTTCAAATTTGAGTAAAAAAATTGGGAGATAAGCTGAAAATATGAGTTGAAAAAGTAGTTTTTTTCTTTTTTCCCTCTAAAATCTGAGGATGTCATCAAATCTTATTTTATTATTTCCACTATTATTTTATAATTTCCTTAGGAGGCCCACTTTAGACGTTGAAATTCCACTAATGATTTTTGCAGCCAAGAGAATGAATATGTTTATGCGGACAAAAATCCTATGTCCTTATATGAAACAGAAGGATGGATGTGGCTGTGATCTCATGAATAACCAACTAACTCACACATAGACAAGTAGCGGAAGATAGCATAACTTACCAGTAGTAGCCGGAGGGCCACCAAGATGGTTTTATCGTCGAAAAAGCGATCAAGTAGTCTTGCATTCTGAAACATAGCATAAGGGTACAATTGATGAGTTGAATTTAAGAACCGGTAGAACGAAGGTGAACCACAAAACTAGATCGTCAAACAATATAAACAATACTTGTGTTGGTGAAGAAGTCGGGAGTCCGAAGAAACTTCGCAGCTGACAGAGCACCTTTGATATTCAAAATTCATGACCCAATACCTTTACGAGATACAAAAGGTTATGTTAATATCCCCTACATAATGCACAGACACTGAAGGAATAAGAAAAACCAGAAACTAAGCGGAAAGCTTATTCGAGTGTTACCTTGGATTTTGGTTGAAAAGTTCCGCTATGAAGAGGTAAAGAAAGAGGCGAATGAATACACTACTGACACTAGCATCGTTCCATAGAAATCCTCGAAAGTTCACACAGAGGAGAATAACACAATTTGTAGAGCCCAATCTCAAAGCTCGTCGGCAGAGCAAATGAATTTCCTGTAGGAAGATAGGGAGAGTTAATTAGCCTAACTATTCCTCTAGGCATATCTACTGTTGATCTCGGTGGATAATATTTCGATGCACGAGATCAATTAACCAGGACTGAGCGCAGGACAGACGACAGCTACGAAGGTAGACATGTGGTGGCATCGCAAGGATTGAAGACATGCGAATATTCAATGTAATGACAGCCCTAAAACCTTAGTCCTCGAAATAGAAAATGAAATGATAACTGATTCTGCAGAAAATCTTAATTACTGACATAATCTATGTAAAAGTTTAATTTCATATGGTTATATCATACAAATAAATATTAACGATTATTTAATGGAAATCCCAATGGGATGGCCTGGCCTTGAATGCAGACAATGACCCAAACAATCCCTTTAAAACTTTGGGTAAGGTTAACATGACTAAATATGTGAACACCTAGTAAGAAGGTAACAATTAATTTAATGTTCATATGTTTATTACTTAGGATAAAATACAACAATGTATTTAGTGTATATATATAATACAAGCTTGTTGATTACAAATATTTATATCAAGATGATTGCTTAAAAGTAATTTTCTTATGTAAGTGAAATAGATGATAAGAAAACATATAATGAATGCTTAGAAGGTTTAATGACCATAGTGGTACGTAATTTTTTTTTTACATGAATGTTGTTTAGATGTTACATAGAGTCTATGAGATCTCTTGCTCTTATGGGATGTCGTATATTAGATAAACTGGGAGATGACAAACTTGTAAATTCTTCAATCCTCGCATATCTAGATTCTTTAATGCTCCCATATGGTGGAGACCTTCCGTATTCAAACCAGTAAACCATCATTACTAAAAATTTCCATAAGGCCCGTCACTACCCCTTTCCACCACTAAACCATCATTGCTGAACATTCCCATAAGGCCCATCACTACCCCTTTCCACTATTAGCGAGTCATTAGGGAGGCTCTAGAAATCGAAAAGCACTGTAACAACTTTAATGGATAAGATGGGTAACAATTTTAATGGAGAAAATGGTTATAAATTGAACCAATCTTGAAAACTTACTATCCATTTTCTTCCTTGAAAATCTAACAGAGGTACAATCACTAAACCTTTTTTTAAACTTGTTTCAATTTGACCACCTTAATTCTTCCTCCTTTAAATTTAACCTTTATCTTAAATGATATTTTTAATATTTTTCAATCAAATTTCCCTTTTCTATTCATATCATCTCTATAAATTAAATTAAATTTCCCTTTTCCTCTATCATAATCCCTTCCTCTTGACCTAGATTTCATGACTCCATCTCTTAATAATTTTTTGTTTCCTTATTAATACCCTTCTTTATTTTTACCATTTTATTAATATCATTCTAATTTCTTTTCTTTTCATTTATTATTCCGTTAGCTCATTCTATATTAAATAAAACAATAAAATATTATTATATTACATTTTTTTTAACCAGCTCTTCTAGGTTAATAATATGTTTATATTTATTCGTTTATTAATTTTTATTCTTTGATTGTATTTATCATTCCTATTAAGTCCTTATTTTTGGTCATTTCCACCGATCTTTTAATTTTAATTTTAATTCTAATCTAACTATTTAATTTAAATTTAATCTTAATCTAAGTAATTTTTACTATTTAATTTTGTTATTTTTATAACCAATGTATTTATTCACATTTGTTTTTTATTTCTTATCCTTTCTTGTAATTTTTTCTAATTTTAATATTCTTTTTATTCTAAATTGAGGTTTCCTTAATAGTATCAATATTAATTCTTATTGATTGTTTACTTTTTACTAAATATTTTAATTTAAATGTATTTAACGATTTATTTTTTCATTTGACTTTTTGTCATAATTTTTGATAGTTTATTTTAATTAGGGAATCTTACTAATACTACACAATATTACAACATAATTATGACTCACTTTTAAAACTTACATTCTAAACTGAACCTTAATTTATAGTTATTATTAATAAAAGAAAAATTACAATATAACAAATTGAATTTTACTATTTTTATGACTTATAATTTCTTATTATTAATTGCTTCAATATTTAAATGTTTATAGTCATTTACGAGCACTATTTATCAAATTTATCCTTTTATTATTTTTTAGTTGAGATAACATATAAATGTTTACCAACAAACATTATGACCTCCATAGTAAATTGTAGCACCTTTCAACACAATCATTTTAAATTAAGATGTTTTGGAGGTTTGGCCCAATATGTTGGTAGTCATCCTAATGCAAGTACATAAATAACTAATTCGTCTCATAATGATGTCATTTTTCCTTGCATCATGCTTATTTGTACTTATATACCACTATGAGTGTCTCTCCCTACCACAACTAGTCTTAGTACTACAAAATTCCATAATTCCTTAACACCTCCATGCGCATGATAGGCACCACGCTTAGTCTTATAAAATCCCCTTTTTAGGTGTTTATAGTAAACCGATAAGAGTAGGCATTAAACCATCAATCAATAGTGGCTAATAATCAAGCACCAATCAGGGAATGGGAGTGCCGATCTGAGATTGTTTCTCCACATAATATAAAATTTTGTAATGATTATAAGAAATAAATAAAAGTTAATTAATATATTGATTATTTAGTTAACTAAAAATATAAAATTTCATTACAAATAATATATATATATATATATATACTTACTTGAATCCACAAAGTCGGGAAGAAAATTGTTCATTAAACTAGTGAATTTAAGAATCATAATTATTTCCATTTTATATAGTGATTTTTAATATATTTCTATGAATAAAATTTGTGAATTTCTTTGGAAACAAAATCTTGATGGTCTTAACATGTTTTCTTTGCATTTTTATTTGTAACTTACCACCGAGCTAGTTAGGAACATATTTATGGTAGTAAACTTAATGAGGAGCATCATAATGGTAGTAAACTTGATTTTCTAGGAATTATTAAAAGTGTTTAATTTTTCTAGAGTTTTTTGACGGTGCTATATGTTGGAACACCTAATCCTACATGCATAGGTGTGGAATGCGAAAAATCACAATGGAGTCCAAGTGACCTTGGAATGTGAAACCAAAAGTCACACCATTGTACTGTAAATGTACATCTTTTTATAATGGAAAATAAGAAAGCGTCATGCTTATCTTTCATTGTGTGTTGACTCTCTTGTGTGTGTGTTATTCTCCTCATACACCATGTGTGTGCTTTAACATGGTGTTTAACATGGTATCAGAGTGGGCGATTGTTGGCCCTGCTCCAAATTGAGTGAGCCATTTTTTTTTATGGCCTGTGCATATCTACAAAAATTTTTGGCATTTTTGCAGCACTCAGAGTTTTTGCAGCAATGATTTTGCAGCATTCAGAAATTTTATCTTCAAGAAGAGTAGCATTCAGAAATTGGCAGCATTCAGGCATTGGCTTTGAAGAAAGGCATTGGCTTTGAAGAAAGGCAGCACTGTCCATCTGAAGGTTTTCATTCTAATTTTTTTGCAATTTCTGCTAATTAAAATCTGCAATTTGAAGAGTTGCTGGATACTATTTATATTGGGCTTCTGAAAAAAGATTCTGGATTTTCAATTCTGCTAATTTCTTGAAATCACCCAAGTCTCTTTATTCTGCTGCTATTTTAAAATAAATTCCTTATTCCTCTCTGTTGTTTTTAAATTAAAAAAAAAAAAATTTAAATAAATAAATAAAAATTGTGCAACCCCTATCGGCCTTTCAGCCCTGCGCTCCCTACGCATTCTGCACTACACACACTGCTCTCGGCCCCCTCTATACACATACTACTCCCTCTCTCTGCGTGAGCCTCCACCTGCACACGCCCTTCCAAAAAGCAACTCCCTCCACATGCACGTTCCCATACATCGAAATCTACCCTCCATTCCCACGCAATCTCTCATCCCTCACTGCAATCTCCCTAACCAATACAACCGGCAGCACACATCTCAACTCACAATCTGTTCTCACTAACACTCGCCTCACCTTACAGCGCTTCCTATCGCTCCTCCCTTTTTTAAATTTTTTAACTTTTACGCCCTCCCACGTCCCTCTTACAATACCCTACCTCTCTTTCCAATAAAATTCCGTCCTTTTTTTTAAATTATCCCCATTCTAAATTAATCCCATTTATAATTAATTCAACTTTTAATTTTATTCACTCCTTTTTAAAATCTCCTCCCCCATTAAAATTTCCCTTCCCAATTAATTTAATAAACCCTTTCCCATTTTAATAATCCCCTTCCCATTTAATTTAATAAATGCCTTCCCAATTTTAATAATCCCCTTTCCATTTTTTTAATAAACCCCCATATAATACCCACCCCCCATCCCTTTTTTAATAATTCTCTTTTTAATTCACATCTCCTTTAATTCTCCTCCCCACACATTTTTATTTTTTATTTTTCATAATCTTCCCCCCTCCTTATAAATTTCCCTCCACATTTATATTCCCTCCATTTTTAATTAATTTCTATTTTTTAATTAATTAAAAAAAAAAAACTGCAGAGAGAGGGGAAAGAGAGAGATATGAACAGTAGAAAAAGAGGAAATGACATGTGAGCAGATGGACTATACACATAGAGAAAATTGCAGATTTGACATTGTGTGATTTGTGGCATATATAAGAGGGTGATTTTTTGAAGAAATTGACATTTAAAGACAAGTTTGCCATCATTGCAAAACAACTATTTGAAGAAGAAAATTCAGTTTCCATAAAAAGATTCTTTCACGTGTTTTCAGCTACACCTTTACAAATATTTTGCAGATATATGTATTGAGCTAACATTTTATTTTGAGTGGAATTTGCCTCTTCATTCATAGTTGGAATCAGTGAATTTGAGTCATTGATGTAAGTCATTGTTGATTGTCCTCCATCATTTGAGGAGCAGACTTTGTACTTTGAGATTTCCATAGTTGGAAATTCTTTGGAGTAATTTGTATTTGTTGTTGAATCACATTGTAAATGGGTGCATTTTCGGTTTAAGCGGACACCCTTTCAGTTTTTGAGCCTAAGTTGTTGAAAATGGCTAAATTCAATGAGGCATTAGAGTTCTTGAATAACCTCATTCATTCAAATGTTGATGACGTGATAAAAATGAGCAAGGATGCTCTTTGTAACATTCAAAGTTGTTTGTAAGATGCACATGAAAAGATTGAGTTTTTGGAGTTGGAATCTCAGCTCCAACAAGATGAACTTCAGCAAAAGAGTCACCATTCTGAACTTATTTATGTTCAGAGGATTGAGAAAGACTCCCATCAGAAGAAAGAAGGTAAAGTTGAAGTTGATTCCCATTCAGTTCCTTGCACTGGAGAAGATTTTTATGCAGATGCAGCACCTCAGCCTGCACTTCTCAAGCCCATCATCAGACCTTGGGAAGAGCTTGTCCACAACAAGCACTGAGCTGGTCTTGGATATGACAAGGATGTGTCCTTTCATATTACAAACTACACAAAGACCATCATATTTGAGAGTGTCAGATTCCTGTATGACAGTTCACCTGCATTTGTTCCAGATCCTGCTCCACAACAACAACATCAGATTGTAAAATTTCAACACTGTGATTGAGTTGGCCATATGAAATATCCTTGTTTTGATCTTCATCCATGCAATCACTATGGTCACCACACTCATTCTTCAGACAAATGCTTCAGAAAGAAGCCTCCTACAAGAACCGAGATTCATATTGGATGGATCGCTTCTTGGCAATGCGCATCAGTGGCCAAGAAAATGTTTAAGACACATGTCATAACTTGTTCACACATATTGAGCAAACTTGCAGTTGAGTTTTCGCCATCATCTCACCTTGTCCCTGATAGGGGGGAAAATGGTGGTCATGTACACGCTTCGACGTCAGATGAAGTGAGCCTGAGCCACAATCTCTCATTCCATGTTCAGAGTTGTAGCCAGCAGTTCAAGCAAGCCTAAGCCACAATTCGTTATTCTGAATTCAGAGATGTAGCCAAAGACATGGATGCCCATGAGCATGCCTTTGGTCAGTGGATAACCTAAAACCATCATCTTTGGTTGGTGGATAACCTAAAAGCATCACAGGTAGTAGACCTCCCTTCTTTTAGGTCGAAGGTCTCCCTTTCATATATGAGGAACACTTCCTCTAGCAGAAGCCTTCAGCTTCTTGCCAGCTTTGGTTGAGTTCCAGGAAATGCTTCAAGCATTCCAGAGTTGTTAGTAATCCTAAAACCATCACAGGTAGTAGACCTCCCTTCTTTTAGGTTGAAGGTCTCCCTTTTTTATGAGGGACAATTCCTCTAGCAGAAGCTTTCAGCTTCTTGCCAGTTTTGGAAGAGTTCCGGGAACTGCAACAAGTATTGCGTTCCAGTGTTGGTGGTCATCCTTAAACCACCTCTTTTTGCCAACATTTCAGAGATTTGATTCAGCCCAAGTGCTGCCATGTATACTTTGCAGATTTGTATTACAACTCTCTTCTTGGACTCACACATACCCCTTCGGATTAATTGAGATGCCCAGAACACCTATCCCTACATGGGTAGGTGTGAGTCAGAAAAGTCACAATGAGTCCAAGTGACCTTGGAATGTGAAGACAAGAGTCACACCATTGTACTATAAATGTACATCTTTGTATAATGGAAAATAAGAAGGCCTCACTTCTCTTTTTCATTGTGTGTTGATTCTCTTGTGTGTGTTCTCATTCTCCCTTACACCATGTGTTGTGCTTTAACATGGTGTTTAAAACTATAAACCTTTATAACTATCTGAAATTCTCACAATCTTGAAGACAAATGGACCTCACATTGTTTGGTATAAGAGCCCCATTTGGAATAAAGTCCCGACCGCCATTTACAATTAGATATTTTCCTTGGTTGTAATTAACACATAAGAGAGCATAAGTAGCCCTTGTGAAACATACAATTGCAATGTATACAAGGTTCTTACACGGACAAGGTAGAAAGTGTGATCTTTAAGAGAAAGGTGATAGTACCATTCTAATAAATATATGCAAGAGCATAGAAAAAAATGTTAGTTAATTTAAAAAATATTTCACAGAGTAACAATGATAATGAAGGCAAGGAAAAACACACATTCAACAAGATATACACCAAAGACAACGAAATAGTTCATTTTTTTTACTATGAATGAAAACATAGTTATCAATCAAATAGGTAACTAAACTGGTGCCTACCTTTTTGAGGTAGCAAAAAAAGAACCCAATTTTGAAAAGTGGTGATGCAGAATCACTTTTTTTTTCCAGAACATGTTTTAATTTTTTATTTTTAATTTTTTTTTGTCTATGCTTTTTAGCCTTGTCGATTTAAGATAGTGGTGGTGTATCTGCATCTGCTGTGTTCCTAGAGGATTGATTTTGAAGTATTATACATTTCTAATGTCTTATTCTTCTGAGATATTTATTTTTAGCACTTATGTATTATTATTATAAAAACAAAATTAATTTTTAAAAATAAAAATTTGTAATGAAATCTTCATTTTTTACATAGATAAAAAGATGAAAAATGGTCAATATTATAAAGTTTATATTTTCTACATGTTTATGTAATGTTAATTAATATTTCAATGCTATCAGAATAATTATGTCGCTAAAACAATATTTTGAATATATCTTAAAATACAATTTTAGAAATATAAATAGAGAATGCATAAATACACCTTTAGGAATATTTTATTAAAAAAATAGATTAAAATAAATAATTTTTTGGGAAAAATATAACAAAAAACTTAAGAAAATAACATTTAATATTAATTTTTATTTAAAAAATTAGTAATCACATGTTTTTACAAAAAATAAGGATTCTTCTCATGAATATAAAAAGTCTAAACTTTACAATTAAATTGAGTTAATAGAATCTCAAAACTAAAGCTTTATTTAAGCATAAATTAAAGGTCATCAACAATATCAATAATCCATATTCAACATCTTCTAGAAAGTCAAAGTGATGTCTTCTTCATAACATTTTCTGCTTCATTTTAGGAAATTACCTCATCTTCTATTGGATCTTTACGTGTCACGAAGAAATATTCCAAAATGTCACTTTCCAATCATTCAATAAATGGTGGTTGAGGTTCCTTTGCTTTTTTTGCCACACGTGATTCATTAAAATCTCCTTTCCTCAAACCAACTTCTTGCTTCGCATTTGGAAGGAATTTAAGAGCGTTAATTCTTTGTTGAATAAATTTGCATTGAACTGGATCTTTCTCAATGGCAATGCAATTTCTTCCTTTTTGTAGGCAACATGCTAATGTTGTACCTAATCATCAAGCACAAAAAAAATAAGTAAGAAAATTACTATGGAGACATAAAAAGTAAAAAAGACAATATTTAAATTTAAATTTGTATATTAAAACTTACCTGAACCTGAGAATAAATACAAAACCCATTCTCCTTCATTTGAACATAGATCTATAAGATAGTTAATCAATACTTGTGGTTTTTGATAAATTTTAACTATATCTCCTTTTGCATCTTTATCCTCATATGTTAGTTTTCTTACCACTGCATCATAAACCAATACTTGACTATGACTCTTCCCATCTACTCGATTCATAATAATATGCTTATAGCTATCGTCTTTTGTCCAACATTCAACATGGATGAACTCACAATTATTTATAATAGGCTGATCTTCGGAAGAAACAATATTTGACTTTTGCCTGTAACATAACATAGTAAAAGTTCAATTAAATTTTACATGAATAAAATTTTTTAGGAGGAATCAAACATACAATTTCAAAGTCTTACCATGTAAGTTGCATCCTTGAGTTTGCTTTACCCTTGAAGCTTGTTAATAACATTGGAAATTGTGTGTCTGAATGAAATGTCACAAATCGCCAAAGTGGTGATGTTGTCACTTCTTGAAAACTCGTAACCACTTTACTAAAAGCTTGATAAGTATATGGTTCTCTATCATATTCAATGTCTGGGAAATTGAAACCATGAGGAATATCTGCAATAACTAGGCCATATTCCCTTTTAGGTATTAGTGATGCAATGTCTTCATAGTCACCTTGTATTATTTGATATTGGACACTGTCGAGCCCATTCCAAATGTAATGATTAAGAGTAGGATCTAGTTCAACATTCATAAGACGCTTCCTTCTCATGTTCTCCATATTAATTTTTTCAATAAAGCTTTTGAAAGTATCTGGTACTCCATTTCCATCCTTCTTCGACATATTTAATGACACACACACACACACACACACACATATATAAGTAATAAAATAAAAATAGTTTAAATATGAATAAAATGAATTTATAAATCAACATACCTTATTGAATGCAATATAAAACTCTTTTAGTGTTGATGTAGAACTTGCTTCTGGGTAGTTGCGTACAACATCATCCCAACTGTTTTCATTCAACATTTTAACCATGTGTTCTTGTATTTTCATAAAAATTTTCTGACTGAATAAATCAAGTTAAAAGCGTTAATATATTGACATGTATAACAAATTATACCAACATCATTATGTTTTATTTAAAATAAAATTATAATGAAAGAAAAATAAGAAATAATTCAAGAAACTTACTTTTGAAATTCTGCACACATTTCTTCCATTGATAATTCACCCGACTTCACATGGGCTAGTATTGATTTGACTAATTTATCATCCTTCACACCTTGCATTGTTCTCCAAGGTGTAATAGTCATATCCTCTGGAAGCTGCTTCATTTCAGGACCCCCCTTACTGTTGGTACATATTATGGGTTTACTCTTTCTAACCTTCTGATTTTTATGGAAATATTCTCCCACCGATCAAAAATCTCATCAATCAAATCCCATACCTCCCTAGTTCTAAATGCCAACTGAAAAATGTTATTTGTGCCTCTAAAGAGATTTGTATTCAATTTTCCATCTTTTGCTTTTTTTTCATCAATTTGATAACCTGTTTCCATTAAACATTCCTTTCGAAATGCTACACTAACTTGTTTCTTATCCCCACGACATTTTTCTATGAATTCATTATGAATAAATCTGACCCTTTGGATGAAAGTCATTTTCATTCTGTACTCATTATCTGCATTATGATCCCATGCCAATAACTTTGATTCCATTTCTGTTAAGCCAGGGTAAATGATGCATTTCACTGTTTGAAAAAGATAGTTATTGGGATATTCTGCAATCAATTGTCTCTTAGCCTCTATTGAATGGTTCCCTCCAATTACATAATATTTATAATCAAAACATTTTGTCTTGTCAAATGCTTGTTTGTTGGGAACCTGACATGGATCGACAAGAACCACATAATCCACCACATGCACATATGGATTGAACTTGAACAATGTTTTCAGATTATGTAGATGTAGGTGATGGGCCTTTCTAATTTGATATTGAGATTGTCCTTCATCTGGGCCATAAAATTGGTTAACATTAAGCTCAAATGTTTGGCCACCAAGAATTAATTTATTCTTCCTCAACTCTTGTCGAATAGCATTTTGTTTTTTTTTAATAATGCCATCCTCTAACTTAGCACCTGGTGTTATGATTTCTCTGCTTTCGTGAGAGCTTTCAATTTGTTCTTCACTACTGCTCACGACCTTTACAGGTTCACCAATATTTGATTTCCTAGTCTTATTGGATAACATATCAGTTTTTTTATAAACAAGCTCTCCTTCATGAGGTAAAAGAGAGACATCTTTGGCAATTTTTCTTTTTGGTGTCTGATCTATTTTCTCCTTTTGCACAATAGTTCTCATCTCCTCCTCACTAATTCTATCATAATTTTCTATTTCATGTTCGACACCTTCAAAAGAAACATGTTTAAGTTTACTAGATTGACCCACCTTAGTGACTCTTGGTTGATCCCCTCTTTGTACTGTTGTAGTGTCACGAGCTATTGCTCTTTGCTTCAATCTCCTTTCCTCTGCTTTGTCTTTGTGGAAAGTTTTGATCACATCCATAACATTTGGCACCAACATATAAATACCTTCAAACATGTTTGAAAGACCCGGAACAAAATCCTATGAAACAAAATAAAACATGTAAATGATCAATAATTTATAAAAAATTGAATCATCCTTACAATAATGCATAGAGGAAATAAAAATAAGCATACTTACAATGTTATTTGCAATGTTGCTTGATATTTCTTCAGAAAATTTTGAAGATATTTTATCTGTGTCATACTTGACGATTGATAGACGCTATCTAACCTTCTCACATTTCTGAGCCTTCCTTGCAGGAACATAAATAATGTTTGTATTCTGGACCATACATATGTCTCGTACTCTGCCCATCACATCATATGGCTCATTTAAGTCAATCATACCACAAATCAGATAGATGTGTATATCAGCCTCCATTTCACTGTCTTCAAGATACCATGAGAAATCGGTTTTATCTATTTCCTCGGCGTTCTTCCAATCAGAAATAAGCTTTAATGAACCTGGTGCCCCACTTTCTTGACTTTTATTAGTGTGTGCAACAATATCCTTATTGCGTCCAACAGTGTCCATAGTGCGTCCAGCTGCAACTTTAGATTTGGGAGTTGTATCCATAGTGTGTCGAGCCGCAGCTGTAGATTTGGGAGATGCTGCCGTAGATTTGGGAGCTACTGCCCTAGGTGCAGAAACATTCACAGAAATATTTTTTGATGCCATTTTCCTGATATATATTAGTTAATGGAAAAATATTGCGGATAAAATAAATTTAATAAACAAAATTTATTTCTAAAACTAAATAGTTTGAAATTAAAGCAGTAAAATTAACTATAAAAATTTTCATTTAAAAACAAAATATTATAAATCATATGTATATATATCTATATAATATGTTTTGAATACATTTTATAAAAAATTTAAAAATGTGTTTAAATTGTATAAAATAATTAAAAAAAAATAAACTAGTATTTTCAAACTTCAGTTTTTGTTTAATATTTAAAAAAAAAACAAAAAAATTACTAATTATCTATAACAAATGTTATAATATTATATATATTTTTATTTTTTTAATTGTATTGTTATATAATTTTTTTTTTATTAATTTATTATATTGTATTTTTTTTTAAATTATATAATGTTTAAAAACAAAACATAATTGTTGTTTTATATATATATATAGAGAGAGAGAGAGGGGTTATATTTTGAGATTTTTAACAATTATTATTTAACAATATTCTTATTATATTATATAACATTTTTTATTATTATTTTTATATATAACAATGTTTCTATCAACTTTTAATTGTTTTATTAAAACAAATTATTAAAAAAAAAAAAATTAAAAAATTAAAAAACAAAATAAATAAAAATTAAAAACCAAAATTAAAAAATGTTTTATTAAAACAAATTATTAAAAAAAAAAAAATTTAAAAATTAAAAAAATAAAAATAAAAATTAAAAAAAAAAACCAAAATTAAAAAATGTTTTATTAAAACAAATTAAAAATAAAAAATTAAAAAAATAAAAAATAAAAAATAAAAAATTTAAAAAAATTAAAAAAATTAATCGTTTGCCCGTGGCCACGGGAGGCCGATCGGGCGGCGCCACGGGGGCGGCCCAACCGGCCTCACGGCCCCGTTGGGCAGAGGGCCGATTCTGGGAATCGACCCTCCACCCAGCGGGGGCCGTGAAGCCGGCTGGGCCACCCTCGTGGCGCCGCCCGGTCGGCCCCCCGCGCTCAGCGGGTGCGGTTTGCGCGCACAGCCCGCTGGGCGCTGGGGGCCAGCCGGGCGGCACCACAAGGGTGGCCCAGCCGGCCTCACAGCCCTCCGCCCAGCAGGGGCCATGAGGCCGGCTGGGCCGCACCCATGGCGGCGATTAATTTTTTTAATATTTTTTAATTTTTTTTTTTTAAATTTTTATTTTGTTTTTTAATTTTTATTTTTATTTTTAATTTCGATTTATAATTTTTTTTTTATATAATATAATTATTAAAATATTATTTAATAATAAAAAAAAATGTTAAAAATATCAAAATATAACAAATATTAAAAAAAAACAATTTATCAAATCACAATTATGTCTTGTTTCTAAACATTATATAATTAAAAAAAAACAATATAATAAATAAAAATAACATTTGTTTTAATATAAAAATATAATATAATTAAAAAAAAATAAAAAAAATTCAACGCAATACAATATATATATATATATATATATATATAACAAAACAATAAAGAAAAAAAAAATTAAAGATTTAAAATTAAAAAGAATAAAACTAAGAATTAAAATTAAAAAAATAAAATAAAATAGAATATAAAATAAAAAAATTCTCAAAAAATAAATAAATTTAAATAATAAAATCACTGATATATTTATGATAAAAAAAAAAACAAATAAAAATGTTATAATATTACTTTTTTTTTAATGTGCATGGCCGTTTTATGGATTTTTCTGTCTAGATGAACCTATAAGTCTTAAAAAAGAAAAAAAGAAAATCTAAATTTATGTCCTTAAAACCCTAAAAAATTAATTTTTTTTGCATTTTCTTCACTAAAAAAATATAAAAAAATTAAGGTTTTTGAACCTAAATACCTTAAAAAAATAGTTTTTGGACACAAAAAAACTATTGAAAAACATATTTTCCCCAAAATCGTCTTTAAATTGACAGAATAGAAGGAAAACTAACCTTTAAAATGGAAAAAGCTGCTATCACCAATGCCAACACAACGCCTCAACAAAATTACGAATAGCAACACAATGCCTCCAATGCCAATGCAATGCCTTCACGAAGTTACCAATGCCAATGCAACACCTCCACAAAATTACCAATAGCGACACAACGCCTCCAATGCCAATGCAATGCCTCCACGAAGTTACCAATGCCAACGCAACACCTCCAGAAATTTGCTCTAACAAATACCAGAAAACTTGATGTGATGTGATGAATAGAAATAATCATTCTTATTATATAGCAAATATTGTCTGATTGGTTTACTGTTTAACGAATGTGGGATTAAAATTTCAAATTTAAAATATTTACATTTAGTTTATTATAGTTCATACTATAGTTAAAATACTTATTATTTGCATGTAGTTATCATAGTTAATATTTTATTTAATATTTACATGTACCGAATGTTGAATAATTCAAATATAATCTCAGATTAAAAATTAAAATATGAAATACTTACATGTAGTTAATTATATTTAATATTATAGATAAAATAGTTAATATTTGCATTTAGTTATCATAGTTAATATTTACATGTAATCAATGTTTAAAATCATGGGATTAAATTTTAAAATCTAAAATATGTACATGTAGTTAATTATAGTTAATATTATAGTTTAAATAGTTAACATTTACATGTTGTTATTTTTGTAAATATTTACATGTAGTCAATCTTAAACCATTCAAATAAGAAAATTATTTTAGTTTCGAAGACATGCATGAAAGGAATATTTTGTGGATATTTTGAATAGAAAGTATGGTGAAATATTTGAAGACCAATAGTTTATTAATAAATTTTGAAATATATTTTAGATGAATATAACGTAAGTTTAAAATTTAAAATTTAAAATATTTACATGTATTCATTATAGTTAAAATAGTTAATATTTGCATGTAGGTATTATAGTAATATTATAGTTAATACTTACATCTAGTCAATGTTAAATCATTGAAATAAAAACATTATTTTAGTTTGGAAGGCATCTATGATAGAAATATTTTGTGGATATTTTGAATATAAATATCGGTAAAATATTTCAACACAAACAGTTTATTAAAAAAAATGTTAAATACATTTTTTGACTAATATTTGTACCAAATATTTGAAATGAAAATTTTGGAGGGAAAGTTTTTCGCGAAATTTTTTGGGGGGAAATTTTGGAGGGAAATTTTTTCGCGAATTTTTTTGGAGGGAAATTTTCAATCTTTAAGCTATATATCGTAAGTGGGAGAGGAATTTGTATCATTCAACCTATTCTTGTTGAAAGCCATGGTTTCTTCTGATAGCGAAGTTTTTCTTTGTACAACATCAACATCTTCGTCACGCAACAACTCTATTCAGAGTGATGAATATAATGGGAGTTCGTTCACCATGAATAGAGAGTCAAAAAATCGACTTGGTCATTATCCTAAAGATGATGAGAACAAAATTGATGAGGTGCAGCAAAATGAATTTTTTGTAAATCGAGCGCCAGTTATACCACTTACTCTTAATCCTAAGGATTATGAAAGCAACAATGATGAAGGGCATGATGAAGAATTTCCAGAGTCAAAAGTTTCACTTCATCCTAATCCCAAGGATTATGAGGACACCATTGATGAAGAGGGAGATGAAGAATATCCACTTTAGCTTAATCCTAAGGATTATGTGAGAACAACAAATGAAGAGGGTAATGAAGAATCTGTAGAGTCAAAATATCCACTCTGTCCTAATCCTGAGGAGTATGCCAACACCACTGATGAAAAGGGGGATGTAAAATTTCCAGAGTAAAAATATCAAATTCGTCCTAATCGTAAGGATTATGCGAGCACCACTGATGAAGAGGGGAATGATAATGTTTCAGAGTCAAAACATCCACTTCATCCCAATCCTAAGGATTATGCTAGCACCACTGATGAAGAGGGAAATGAAAAATTTACAGCGTCAAAATTTCCACTCCGTCCTAATCCTAAGGATTATGCAAGCACCACCGATGAAGAGGGGGACGAAAAAATTCCAAAGTCAAAATTTCCACTTCGTCTTAATCCTAAGGATTATGTCAGCACCACAGATGAAGAGGGTAATGAAGAATTTGCAAAGTCAAAATATGCACTTCGTCCTAATCCTAAGGATTATGTCAGAACCACTGAGGAAGAGGGGAATGAAGAATTTGCAGCGTCAAAATATCCACTTCGTCCTAATCCTAAGGATTATGCCAGCACCACTGATGAAGACGAGGATGAATTTCCAAAGCTAAAATTTTCACTTCATCCTAATCATAACGATTATAATTTAACCATTGATGAAGGGGGGGATGAAGAATTTCCAATAAATATAGATTCAAGGCATTCACTTATTCCTAATCCTAAGGATTATGAGAGCTTCAGTGAGGAAGGGGAGGGGCATGATGAAGAAATTCTAGTGAATACAAATTCAAAGCTTCCACTTATGCCTAATCCCAAGGATTATGAGAGCACCACTGAGGAAGGGGAGGATGAAGAGTTTCTTGCAAATGATAATTTTAGAGGCACAGATCTAAATATTGCATTTTCTCCAAGTGACCATTTCAAAGACACTCATGGTGATGAAGAATTGAATCCTCCTAGGGAAGAATTTGAAAGCATGGGTCAAGATGGTGAAGAATTTCTTTTGAGTCAGGGTTACAAAAGTGCCGATGATTCTTGTGAAATTTTTTCTTCAACTGATGATGGTAAAGAAAATTTTCCACGCAATGATGTTGATGAATTTATTAACTATGTTGAGGATGATGATAGTGGGGATAATATTCCTCCTAATGGTGATGAAACTACTTTTACAAAGGATGATGGAATGATGAAGCCGTTGCAAGCAAATATTTCAACTAGGAGTAGGAGTAGACCTTTTCATATCAATCCAAAGCATTCCAGTTATACAAGGGCGAGGACAAAATATCTCACGACAAGAAGTTCTATCGTTCATTTGATTTCAAGTGAATGTTGTCGAAGGGATTGCTTGAAAAATATGGATTTCAACTTTGTTTTGGAGAAAAGGAAAACATATATGTCAATGAATAAAAGCATGCAAAATTCATATTTAGTGGGTTGCATGCAATCTACACTAGCAGGTTATGATTATGATATTGGGAATGTATTGCTTTGCAGAAAGGCGTTCAAAATGTTGTATTCAATTGGTAATTTTCGTTTGTCAAGAATCCAAGATAGATTGGAAAGGGATCCCACATATTATTCAAAAGCACGTTATAAACGGGAGGTGGGGCCGTTTGCAAATACTGCTAAGACATGGATGAAAGACTTCTTTTCAAATCATGGAGAGTGTATGCCAAATAAAGACACAATACATATTCTAGATAATTTCTCGAGACGAGAAATATTCATGTTATACAAATATTATGCAGAAGCTGTTGAAGGAATTGGTAATTTTATTACATATTCTTATTTTACAAGGATATGGAAAACTAAATTCAACAATGTTCGTATTCCTAAGAAGACAAGGATGGGGATTTGCAGCACATGTGCTTCTCTTAAAGAAAAAAGAGATAAATTTCAAGGGGCAGAAAGAGGTATGTGTTCAAAACATTGTTTTTTAAAATTTGATACTTATCAACTATGAAAATATATTTATTCATATGTTTCTTTTATTTTATGTATAGATTCCGTTGTCAAAGAACTTCAAGACCATCGCAATCAGCAAACAAGTGAAAGGAAAAAGTTGTATAAACATCGAAAGAAGTGTTATGATCATCCAAATAAATATTTGGGATTGATAATTGATGGTATGGACCAAAAGAAAACACTTCTTCAACATTTTGTCCGCACGCCAAAAAAATTACAAGAGGAAAATTTCATTCAGTTTCACTTGGTTGGTTGTATGGTATTTAATGAGAAGATGTTTCCAAGAGTTTTCTTCACAACTCCAAATATTCACAATGATGCAAATCTGACCATAACTATAATCCATGATGTGGTTACTCATTGGTCTGGGATTCTTCCTAAATTTTTGTATTTACAATTAGACAACACAAGTCGTGAGAACAAAAATCAAGTTCTTTTTGGGTATCTAAACATGCTCGTTGAATTGGGGATTTTTAAAAAGATAAAGGTTGGTTTCCTTCTTGTTGGGCATACTTATGATCATATTGATCAAAATTTCAGTCGTTTTTCAATAACATTGAGGAGGGAAGGTGTTGGGAGCCTGTCGTCATTAATTGAATGTATTAAGAAGTCGTACATTCCAGAGCCTGTTTTTCATGTGTTGGAAGAAACTATTGACATGCGAAGGTTTATTTTTGGATCGCATGGTGAGGATAAATGCATTGAACAACTTAACGACATTAGCTTCCAACATCAATTTCGTATCAAAAAAATTGATGGGATAACACTTATATGGGGCAAGAAGTATTCAACTGTTGAAGAATGGGGACCATCATCAGGTTTAGCATTTTTGAAGTTCATTCCAGAGCGTCCAATGTTTTCATCAAAGATATTGTTATTACAGTCAGTTTCCGAACTCCATAATGCACGAAGGTAGAAGAGAGACATAAATTATTCTGAATGTCTAGAGGAAATTAAAAGATGTATTAGAGATACATATGAATACTTCGATGTTGCTGATTCAGTTTGGTGGGAGTATTTTTTCAGTAATCAAAGTGATATGATTTCAAGATCAATAAATGGGGATACGCTTTTGAAGACTCCTTTTTTTTGGCCACAAAATATGCCAAATGAACATGAACATCAAGAAACACACAATGTTGAACAACAACAGCCTCAAGCTATTATTAATTCCCCACAGGTAGAGGAAAGAGAAATCTATATTGGTTCTAGAAGATCACGTGCACAACGTGAAGCCATGGAAGACCTTTACAGGGGTTCTGTGCAGGATCTTAAGGAGGGTTGCATGATAGCATTGTTAGCAGATGAAGATCCACTTGGCTATCCATTCTGGATTGCCAAGGTTATAAAGGTCATTAATGAAAATGAAGAGATTACAGCTGTTGATGTACATTGGTATGCCACAAGTACCCACCCTTTCAATGGTGTGTACAAACCAGAGATGGTAGTGGAAAAAAAAATTGGCAGAAAGAGAAAAATAAAGGGCACAAATATAAATCGTCGCCGCACAGATGTCTTAAAATTGGAGGATGTTGACATACTTGTGTATGACTTCAATTTGACAAAGAAAGGAACTCTTCGGTTGCAGACCATAAATATTTTGAAGAAATTGCTACCAGAACAATTATTGTTGAAATGGGACTCTGCAGAATGTAGACGTAGATCTACAAGACTTTTGAACTCTGAAATGGTGGGCATGCATGTTGACTCAGATGGAGCACTAGTTGATGAAAGAGAAGAATATGGATCATCTTCATCTACATCGAGCCATTCATCTGAAGATGTAGATTATGATGGTGTGCCAGAACCTATGGTTGATTTTGAATAACTATGTAAGACACTTTTATGTAATTGATGTTTGCATGGTAACTTGAAATAAAATTTTTGACTTCCATCTCATTTTTCATGAAGTTATGAGACATTTCTATGTTTATTGGATTATATGTTTTAATTATGAAGAATTCATCTCTTTAGAATATCGACAATGCAACAATGAATTACAAAAATAATTTATGTTATATTCAATGTACCAATGTTGATATTTTAATTATAAGTAAAATAGAAAATAGAAACTAATGTTGAATTTTAGATTATGCAGTGATATTACCATGATATTATGTATTGTTACCATTTGGTATAAGATACTTTTAAAAGTTTTAATAATTATATGCATCATTGAAACAGAACACTTTGTTTTGATGCTTGATTTTTAGGTTTTGGTTGAAATTATATTTAAATTTGTCTTATGCTAAGATTTGAAAAAAGATAAGTTTTTATCCTTTAAAAATTAAAATTACTCTTACTTGTTTCTGTTCAATGATAATTTTTTCATTTACTTGTTCATTTTTTTAAATTGTTAAGTCTTATAATTTCTCCATAATTTCATTGTTCAAGTATGTTGAACACTTAAGATTGAAAAACTTTAGATTTACAACTTGTCATTAAAGTTTTTATGCGCTACCAAATTTTATCTTTAAGGTTATGGTTGACAATAATTACAATTTTGGGGTTGTTTAAAGTCAAGATATTTTATGTTTAACAACATGGATGAAAATTGTTCGAAATGATAAGCCCTTCAAACATGTATTTGTTTATCTTTAAGATCATCTATCAAAAATGTTAGAAATTTACGATTTTAAAAAATGTCATAATATGTTGTCTTTAATTCCATCGTTACAAGTGTCAAAATTATGACACAATTTTTTTTTTTGTTATTCCAGCATCAACTGGTTTTGTTTTGAGGGTGTTTTTTCAATCCTTTTTTCAACAAACAATTTTGTTTTTAGCATAATTTTATAAAATGTTGAAATTTGACCTTCAAAAAAAACCAAGTGTGTTCTGGAAGACACACTTGCTTGTAGCCTTGCATGTTGAACTTCTCTAGTATCTTCTGGGCATACTTTCCTTGAGACACAAATAGTCCACCCTTCCACTGCCAAATTTCCAATCCCAGGAAATAATGAAGGAGGCCCAAGTCCTTCATCTCAAACTCCTTTGCAAGATCTTCCTTGCATGAGTGTATCAACAGTTCATCACCCCTTAGTATCAAATCATCTACATAAAGTACAATGATCAGCATCTTACCCTCCACCACAATCTGGTATAGGTTCGGATCTGCCTCACTCTTGGTGAATCCAAGTCCGGTGAAATAACTGTCTATCCATGTGTACCAAGCACGAGGTGCTTGTTTCGGCCCATAAATCGCTCTTTTGAGCCTACACACATGCGACTCGCTACTGAAGATTTTGAATCCTTCAAGCTGCTCTATGTACACCTCCTCCTCAATGAATCCATTGAGGAACGCAGTCTTCACATCCATCTGATGAATGTGCTAACCCATCTGCGCTGAGAGAGCGAGGATGGTTCATATGGAAGAATACCTTGTGATAGGTGCAAAGGTTTCTTCATAGTCGATCCCCTCGATCTATGAGAATCCCCATGCAACAAATGTTGCCTTGTACTTCTCAACGCTCCCATCAGTAGCTTGCTTCACTTTGTAGATCCATCTCGAACCTACCACTAATTTCCCTTCCGACCTTGGGACAATCTCCCATGCACTGTTTCTTACAATCGAATCATATTCTTCCACCATGGCATCTACCCATGTGGGATCCTCCATAGCTTCCTCGAAAGAAGATGGTTATATCATGATACACTTGCTCATCATAGCCATGTATCCAGTAAATTGGTCAGGTGATTGTCTCTGTCTGCGTTGTGATGTAGGTGCTCCTACATTTTGTGCTGCATCAAGGTTCAGTCGCTCAGCTTCTATAGTGTGCTTCCGCCCTCTGATGTTTGGCGCAGCATGAGTGGTTTCTTCCACTCCATGAACCTCCTCTTGTGGTTGATCCACATCCTAAGGTTCATCTTTAGGAACCAATAGCTCCTCATCTGCAATCAAGTGTAGCTCCCTCTCAAGCGACAACTTCATGGCTTTCTCCTCATGAAATTTGATATCCCGTTGCACAACAGTCATTCAACTGTCTGGAAAATACACACGATAATTGTAGGGTGTTTTTGTGTACCCCAAAAATATCCCAACCTTTGTGGTCGGATCCAGCTTCTTCCTAGCATCCTTCGTCACATGAATGTAAACAGGTGAGCCAAAAATATTCAAATGAGAAATATCAGGCTTCTTACCAGAAAGCGCCTCTTTGGGTCTACTCATGCCAAGTAATCTATGAGGACAACGGTTTTGCACATAAACCACAGTGCTTCAGCCCACAAGTGTATGGGAACGCCCTGATCATGCAACATCACCCATGCAGCACCCACGATCATTTTGTTCTTTCTCTCCGTGACCCCATTCTGCTGTGGGTTATGAGGCGCTATGAGCTCTCTTCGAATTCCTTCTACGCTGCAGAAGTCTTTGAATTCGCCAGAGATGTATTCACCACCATTATCTCTCCTTAGAGCTTTCACCTGCTTCCTCGACTCTTTCTCAACCAGCACCTTGAACTCACAGAACTTTGAGTATGTCTTGCTCTTCTTCTGCATGAAGAATATCCAACACTTACAAGAAAAGTCATCAACAAATATCACATAATACTTTTTCTTTTCTATCGAAGCTACTGAGAAAGGTCCACACACATCTGTGTGAATTCTTTCAAGGATCGTCGTGGTGCGACTATCCTTCGTATGAAAAGTGGCCTTCAAAAATTTTCCCAAATTGCATCCCTTGCACTGATCTGACTGTGCAAGTGTACCCTTGGGAAGCTTGGTAGAAATCTGCTGCAAAATTTTCAAAGCACCATGGTGAATATGGCCCAATCTCCTGTGGCACAATTCACCCTCATCCCGGCTCACCACTCCTTCTGCTTTGCCTACCATAGCTGCACAGCCATCTACCTACAATTGATAAAGGTTCTTAACTCGAGCCCCTATCCTCCAGGTTTCACCAGTTTCTTTACTGCGCAGGAAAGCCTTTCCCTCACTAAAGACAACATCATAACCCTTGTCTTCCAACATCACCACAGAGATCAGATTCTTCTTCAATCTTGGAACATGCATGACATCCTTCAATATGAAGGGTTTACCAGATTCCCTCTCAAAGGAAATGGTCCCAATACCGGTCGCATTGTATCTACCATCATTTCCCATCTCGATGTGCACTCCAAGATCCTTCTCATCTAGATCACTGAAAAAATATTTGTCTTCGATCATATGGAAAGACGCACCATTGTCAAGAAAACACACTGATCCCATCACACTTGAAACCAAGCATGTGATCAGCAAAAAATACAGCTCAAACTGCGAGGCTAAGGCCTCTCCACTTGCAGATCCAACAACCTGATTATTTTTCTTCTTCTATGGACAATTAGTGGCGTAATGTCCATGTTGGTGACAGTGAAAGCACTTCACCTTGGACAAGTCCTGCTTCTTGCCTTTTGCACCGGATTGAGAAGGATTTTTCTTTCCCTTCCCTTTCCTTGCTTTGGCATCCAAAGCACAATTTTCTTCATCTTCATTCTTTGATGAAGATCCATCCCTGGTACCCCGCCTTATCTCCTCCTACACAAGATCTGACCAAAGTCACTCCTATCTTGGTAGTTTCTCTCGACCATTGACAGAGTCCTCGTAGCTATGCCAACTCTTCGAAAGCCCAAGGAGAGCCAAGCTCACTAAGTCCTCTCCATCTACAGTAACCCCCACACTTCCCAACTCATCCCTGCACTGGAAAAACTTCGTGAGGTACTTGGGTATACTGTCGCCTTTCTCCATTTTTATTTTTCTGAGCTTGTCTTTAAGAGCCAACTTCCTTTGGTCGCTTCTGCTTTGGAACAAGTATGTCAAAGCTTTCCACATCAAGAATGGAGAAGCTTTACCATGAAGGCTGGACACTATGTGATCCTTCACACCTTCCAACATAATCCTTCGACATTTTTCTGTCTTCTTTTGCCATGCGTCAAGTGCGGCTGCATCGCTAGAAGCAGGTCTTGGAATTTCTACATCTATGAACTCCTTCAACACATTATCATCTAGCACTGCCTCCATCATATCCTTCCAGGCAATATAATTTGAGCTGCCCTCAAGGGCATACTCCAATCGCAATCCTTTGAAAGACATTTCAATGAATTCTCAACTTCGACACCAAGAAAACATTGCAGCAAATTCGAATTCCACCAGCACAAAACTCAACTGCTTCAATAATTTAAATCTTCTCTAATCAATATCGCTCTGATACCATGTATAAATTATATAGCTTATGTGTTATATA
Source organism: Pinus albicaulis (assembly GCA_034641835.2). Taxonomy (NCBI): domain Eukaryota; kingdom Viridiplantae; phylum Streptophyta; class Pinopsida; order Pinales; family Pinaceae; genus Pinus; species Pinus albicaulis. The sequence goes on along the minus strand of CM076579.1, from coordinate 1,169,042,077 downwards.
TCCAAGATTCTCCTGATCACACACTATTTTACTTCATGCACAATACATAATCTATTCCACTATTGATCATCACATGTGGAAATTAAATCAATTGCAATGCACACATGAAACCATAAAAATTCACACACATTAACACAGTTGTTTAACGAGAAATCCTGAAGCTAAAAACCCCAACTATCTGTATATAATATATGTCATAGAGATCATATAACAATCCTCATACAAAGCTGATCATATCAAGCTATCAGTACAATACAATCGCTACACACTAATCAGGCCCGATCTTGCAAATCCATGCACCGATCTTTGCCACCTGCTAGCCTGCCTCTATTGTGAAATCCCTACTGAAGAATGGCTTTGAATGAACTCATATTCGTCAATCTTGCACTACGCATTCCTCATTGGCATCTCCATTGAGTGTTGGATGCAATCAATGCATCACTATAGTCACAATTGATAGTCACACTTGCTCTTTCACCTACCTCTCCACTGATCTCCACTAAAACTGTCCATGCACTATAGTTAACTATTGTATTCTTTAGTTGATTAATGAGTTATTATTTAGTGAATTAATTAACTAATTAATTCACACCACTCTCAATAGTGTATCAATCAGTTAGACTAGATACAACTAGCTCAACTGAGTCTAAATGAGTTAAACTAAATAAAACTCCACCAAACTCTGTCACATGAGTTCTAACTGAAGTCCTCATGCATTAGCTCCATTAAAACCTCAAGAATAGCGTAATTCCTTCTGTCAGCTGCTGTGCCACATCTGTGCACTTAACTGAAGTGCTCCAAGAGAATAAGATAATGTTTAGATTCCAAATATTATTAAGAGCTAATAATATTCGACATATCTATTTTTAGACTGGAAATCTAAAAATAGAAGTCCATATATTTTTCCAACTTTACCAACCATCCAAAAATAGCATCTTGCAACTCATAGAATATGATCGACATGTCTAAAAATAGACATAGTCTAAAAATAGACTTTGTGCTAAAAATAGCCTGCGGGCCCACTTAGTGAAGGCGACTATTTTCACTAAGCTCATCATATTGTTGAATCTCAACAATTGGAGAATAATACTATGAATTAAAAGTAATCATGATACTATGAAGTTGATGATAATATGAAAAATGGAAAGACATAAATACATAAGCTCAATGGAAATCTCAGGTTTGAAAGACAATTGTTGCAATTGTATATTAGCTTGATAGAAAGAAATTACATAATAGCCTTCTCATTACATTCATCAAACCTTTTCAAACTCAAAAACTCCCTCATTTATATAGTAACGTCTCATACAATGATCTTCCACCTGGGCCAACCTAAAATTCATACTTAAGAGACCTATTTATAATATAATTACATCACTTGGAGACTTTCTAGGGATATTTTATGTTTGGCAGAGTTTGAAGACAAAGGGGACTCTTCTTTCATTAAATAACTCAACAAATTTATTTAATAACCCTTATCAAATGAAACCAATTGATTTTATAAATGTGTTGGACTGTTGATATGTCATCATGTGATGTGGATGGTGAGCTGGACCTCCTCCAAGTCAAATTTTAAAATTTCTACACAAATTTGGCTAGTAAAAATTATGAAAAATAGGACTCAAATATGAGTGAATATTTTCCAAACCCTGATGGATGTGAAAAAAATAAGAGAGGTTGTTTTATATGGCCTTGTTATAAAGAAAAACCTCCTTCATATTTCCAAAATTCCTTTCTATTTGGTCATAAAGTGAGCTTGAAGTTTACTGCTAAAACAATCATTTCCAAAACTTTCGTAGCAAACTCCAAAATCCACCTTTTTCATAATATTTTTCCTTTCTGAGTACTTGAGGGTCTTCCTTGGGGCCAATGAGGTAAAAAAAATTCTCTCATCCATATTTTTTCTGAAAAAAATTCTGAATTTTACCCTCAAAGAAACCGACAACACTTTCGTAGCAAAATCTCGTCTTTAAGCCTGGGACTTGCTACGAAAGTACCTAGTTTAATGATATTTTGCACCTTCTTCCTTTTTTCACTTAAAAAAAAATAATAAAGCATTTACATGCATGGTATGATAGTATAAGACAAAATATGGTCCAAAAATGTGTTGCCTTGCCATCTTTCATGGAGGAACATCATCATTTTGCAAAACCATTTTAAGACCCGTTTCTTCAATTCAGCTTGTATCATTTTTATCGAACCAAACTGACATGCTGAGGTGTTGGCCAACTGAGACACTGGAATTAAAACCTTGTAAACCTAAGTTGAGATAATATGGAGTTTTCCTACTGAGCTACGCCCTTGAATAAGTGGCGAAATAATATTCATGTTCTTATTTGATGATTCATCCACCTTTTCATTGCATTGACTTATAAAAACCATCAAAAACACATAAAGCTGGAAGAAAAACAGAGGTACGGGAACTTTCATAGCAAATCCTGAAACGTTTACACTGAATTTGCTATGGAAGTTGGTAAAAGTGTCAAATTCACTCTAATGACCAGATTAACTCATGCACAAAATATTTTTCATATTTTCCTTTAAAAATGACACCTATCACATTAATGATGACCTTTCAAACTCACCAAAATATCTTCATACATGCAATTTTTTTGAAAATCTCAAATTTAAAAAAATTCCTATTCAACCCTAAGTGACTTACCATAATCAACTCAAAACCAACTTAATGGTTATCATGGATAATAGTGGTTAATGAAAAAAAGTCATTTATTTCAGCTCAAAACCCAGTAGATCATAAATTGATGAATCTAAGGAATACTTTTCCATTTCCCTTTCTCAAAATGGATGATGGACTAAAAAATTTTGGTTTCCACGTGAAACCGAATTGGTATAAGAAATAATATTGGTCTTGGGTTATCGCAAAAATAGAGAAAAGACTAAAAGGTTGGATCCTAAGGTGGTTGTTAAGGGTAGGAAGAGTTATGTTGGTCAATTTAGTTCTAGACGTTATTCCCGTATTTTGGAGTTCAACGGCTTGGATCCGTAAGGGATTTTTAGAAAGAGCTAGAAGTATTTGTTTTAAATTTTTATGGGTTGGCTTTCAAGATCACTTCATCCTTCCATGGGTTTAATGGAATAATATTGAAATGCCTAAATTTATAGGCAACTGAGGCCTCAAAAATATTTTATGGTTCTTAAAAGCTTTGGCTACTAGATGTGGTTGGAGACTCATGTCCACCTTCAGCCTATGGACTCAAGTAGTTTATCAAAAATGAATTCACCCTTAATCTCTTGAGGACTGGGTAAGGCTGAGGGACAAACCTTATGTTAATATATCAGTTATTTGGCATGATGTTCTTAATTCACTAGACCTTATTGCTTTGGGGTTGGCCTAGAAGGTCAGAAATGGGTCAAAGGTCAAATTGGGGCATGACACTTGGCCTCGTAGTGGGCATGCTCATTTCTTACCACAGAGAATTTTTGATAATGACAATGAGTTGTTTTGGTCTCACTCTTTAATTGGAACTTATACTCCCAAGATGGGGTATCTTCACCTGAATATGGTTATAGTGGAGGAGACTATGGAGTGGTGGTGAAGATTATTTTGGAAGGTTAATTATTTAGCAAAATATCTCTTATTCATGCCATGTATTCTTACGAAAAAATTCCCTATTTGGGATTTTCTACAAAGACGCCATAATATAGACCCTAGTTAATGCTCCCTTTGTAAGGAAAATGTTTAATCCATTGGGCATATTTTTTCTCAATGCCCATTTTCTTGTCATATATGGAATTTGTGTAGTGTTGTGTTTGGTCAAGGATGTGTTTAGAAAGGTCCATATTTTGAGGAGAAGTGGAGGTATTGGGTCCAAAAAAGGAATAATAAATATTTTAAGGCTTTACCTTTTCTTATATGTTGGAGTGTCAATATTGCAAGAAATAAATAAATCTTTCATAACAAGCACTCCTCTCTAAATCGAGCGGTTGCTAAAGCTATGACCATACTTTCTCATTATCTTCAACTATCTGCCTTTACCAGGAATAAAATTTTGAACCCGGAGAAGCTTGCAAAAAATCACACGTGGGGTTTCTTTGATGGGGCTAAGCATCGGGGGAATGTCTCTTGTGGTGGTGGTTTCATTCTTTACTTATCCTACAAACATTATTTCAAATTAAGTCTCAAACTTGGGAGGGGAACAAACAATATGGCTAAGTTGTTATCTTGCTACTCCTTATTTTATTTTTCTCGTGAGAAGGGGTGTGATAAACTCCAAGTGTTTGGTGATTCCTCGTTAGTCATAAATTGGTTGAGTGAGATACAATAGTGTCTTTGTTTGCACCTTTATCATATGTTGGAGGATTTATAAAGGATCAAGATTTCTTATATTGTATATTTTTCTTGCACTCATATTTACAGGAACAAAATACAGAGGCGGGGAGGATTTCTAAGGAAGGCCTTGAGTTTTATTAGGGGGTTTGGTCCATTGAGGAGGTATTAAATGATGGACATTAAATGATTTTTAATCGTCTATTCCTATATTATTTTGGCAGGCAGATTCAGTAGGTATATGTCTATTATGTTTCTATCTTCATATTTTTCTTGTTGATGCCAAATTTTTACAATGATGTTGAAGCCTATAAGTTTGATTACTCTATCATTTTGTTAAATGCATTTGAGTTGTATTACTCTGTTGCTGATGATATTTTTTTTGTAAGGGTCCCTAGAATCAAAAGCTGTAAATATTTATTGTTTTGTTGTGTTGAGAAAAATACTGAGAGGGGAGGTGAATTAGTATTTTAAGACAAACAATAAATTTTTATTTGATTCTGATTTTTGTACACTACTTTCCTGAAGTAAACCTACGCATGTAATCTACCATTAAGTAAACAAATAGAATATATCCAACAAACTTCTATTTCAATTAAATATTCATTTGTTTGTCTTAAACCTGTATATTGGTGATTCATCAGATAATTGATCAGAAATAAATAAGTGTAGTAAGAACATAATAAGGAATCACACATAAGCAATACACATGAACAACATGATTTAAGGTTGAAATCCAATGTGGAAGAAAATTACCACTGTTGTCATCTATGACTCAAATTTTATTACTATGAAAAAACTCTTACAATCTTGTACTAGTGCAAACTCATAATGCACTGAGGAACCCACCTGAAGAAAGCTACAACCTTCACTCGTTCTCCAGTTCCTACTGGAAGGGATCTCCAACTCCTTGACCTCGTTTACCAGCACCCACTGGAAGGAAGCTCCAAACCCCTAATATAATCACCAGCTACTACTGGTAGGAAGCTTCAACTTCCTTACTGAAAGCTCCAACCCTCAGCACCATCATGGACCACATTTCATAAATTTTCACACTACATCCACCTACTTCAACACATCACAACCCATAGGCCACCTCTCATCAAAATTTTAGATTAGACTCACTACCATCATTTAAACCCAATATCATATATCAAAACTGAAACTGATCATGATACTAAATCATTCAACCAATTACTGAATCACTGAATAAAACAACCACTAAATCAATCATTCATTGAATCAAATAATCACTTAACCAATCACCAACTCAAATCAACCAACCTCTTCTTAAACATTCAAAAAAGTGAGATCACTGCAAGAAAAACATCTGTAATGAACCCAAAACACCTCATCGACCTACTCAATGAACTTCAACCCTGATAAATCATATGAAAGAATATGTAAGCTACTTTTCTTAAACAAATTTGTGTGTATACATGCTTTTCGTGAATGTAACCTGCGTACAAATCTTAACATACCAAATTTTGAACTACTATCAATATGAACCAGAAAAATGAATTGCACGTAGACATACTGAATCATTATTTTAGATCACAGATTTCTGAACCCCATACAGTTATATGCATCATGAATATTATTAAACAAATCAATACTCAATCAATTCAACTTCAGATATTATTTTTAAATCCAGATCAACATGAAGACTTCATTAACAAAAAAAAATAAAACAGGACTGATTTGACTGATCAGACATATTATTAGCAGAAACCCTAGCTATTATACATGCTTATCATAAAGGGTTTTTGCATTTATATGCACTTTTAAGGAATGAAACTCGCATGCATATCTTCCCATACTCCAAAATTGATACACTACTACTCATAAGAGAATATGTGTGTACACGCCTTACTAGAGAAAAAAACCGCGTACATATATGCAATTTTCAACTTATATTTGTGTTGCACTTTAAAACTTCAGACATACCGAGATCACGAGATTCAAATAAATAAACACACACCAAATCATAGATCTATTCAACCCATAAGCAGATCATATAATGCATAGCTATTTCAGGTCTAATGATCGTGATCCATAATTATATTACCAAGTGCATATATATTTCAGATTAATCACTCATCAATAGCCCATGTCATGCAATCGTACTTTAGATCGAAGTAATCATCAATCATTATCACAAATGCATGAACAAACACTTGGATTTTCATCTCCTTATATAGCTTAGGCCTTAGCCAATACCATGGGTCAAAACCACACTAATGTGGATGGTATTCTTTGATGAGATCAAATATCCATTGACATGCTCACTAGTATGGGATAATACCATGGTAAGGACCCTTATTATTTATTAAACCATAGTGTGCAAATTGTACGCGCCTTTTCTTCTTCATATCCACATGTGTACGCGACTTTGCTTCACCTAACCTACATATATTTATGTAAATTTTCACCTTCATAATGTTTATTTATCTAAAATTCATACCTCTGACCAAACACGCTGTCACTCCTGAAATATCCTGATAATGCTTCCTATATCAAGAATATCACATCAATTTTTAACTCAAGTAGGTTTCAATCAAGGACAACACATACATCATAATGCCAACAATATCCCCCTTTCGTCTCCATGGAAACTACTTTGGTGTTTTTGTTTGATCACCACAACTTGTAGATATTTGTAAAACACCAAACACCAACATGTAGATACCTGTAAAACACCAAACACCTAGTTAATTTTATCCCCCTTTGACATCAAGGGAAAAGGGATGACTGATTTTGAATGAAGGATTCCTTTTTGTAGATTTGTTCTGCACTATATATTGACCATGCTCCCCTTCAGCACATGCTGAAGCTTTTGAAATATTTTCAATGAAGTACATGACTCTATGACTCAAATGAATATGAACTTTCCTATCACCAAGGAGTCAAATTGACATCAAACACCCAACCAAGTCGGGTTACATAACATCATATACCCATCATGGAATTAAATATAGAATTGACTTCAGCTTCAATAGTCCAAAAATGATTCAGTATAACAATAATTACATTATTGGTCTTTACATGACCTTTATAACAAATGACAAATATGTATTTTATAAGAAAGACCAAAAGGAAACAACATAACATCATTCAACCAACTAAAAGAGTTTCTTCTGTAATATTTCAAACATAATGCCAACAGTGCATCCTTAAAAACAAGGCTAATGATCCCCCTCAACCTATGCTACATGTTCACTATAAAATCTACCCACATCAACTCATATATCAGACCATCTTCACCAATAAAAAAATCACCGATGTCATGTTGTACCAACTCATAGATCATCGTAACTCAATACCATTTATAAGTAACATCAACAGATTGTAACCATCATCAGAACAAGAAAGCCAAATAATAATTGACTGAAGCATGTCAGAGTATTTTCTTGATTTTTTCCCATAGTTTCTCTATCAGAGAAAAACATATCAAACTCTATGTATAAGAACTCGCATATATACGCGACTATCTTTCATAAAAACCGCGTACATAAAGTAAGCTCCTAAAATATCAATTGTGCTTGAGAGTAATAGCAGACTGATCAACATAGAGATGAAATAGAGACTACTCCTAGTTTTTGTCTGAGATATTTAGATGCTTCACGTGGAAGAGATTTTGTAAATATACAACAAATTGTTCTTTTGGGGGAACATACTACAATTTTACCTTTTATTTAAGCACTCGTTCTCTTAGAAAATGGTACTTAATTGGAATGTGCTTGGTTTTGGAGTGCATAATAGGATTTTTTTTAAATGCTAATAGCACTTGTATTATTACAGAGGATGGAAATGGGTGGAGAACACTTGATTTGAATATACTACAATTTCTTCATCATCCAGAGAAGTTGTGTATGCAAAAACAACATATTCTTCTTTTGTAGTAGATAAGGCAATAGATATTTGTTTCTTGCTGAATCAATATACCAATCAAGGCCCAAAGTAAAATGCATATCCACTAGTGCTTTTCTGGTCATCTACATTTCCAGTCCAGTCTACATTTGTGTAAGCATGAATAGTTATATCTGCATCTTCGAGATACCATAAGCCAAAGTATTTAGTTCCTTGTAGATATTTTAATATTCTATTAACTTCCTGAAGATGAGTTTCCTTACAATTTGCTTGGAAGCATCAAACAATCCCCAAAACATGCATGATATATGATCTAGTACCTATTAGATAAAATAAGCTTCCAATCATAGACTTGTATTCTGGTTGATTAACTATGGGAGATTCATCATGTGAGCTAAGACTACATCTTGTAATCATTGGAGTACATATTGGTTTGCAATCTTCCATGCCATATTTCTTCAGAATCGGATTGAGATATTTTTTTTGTGAGATAAATATGCCATCCTTGGCTTATAGTACTTGTAAACCAAGAAAGCATGTCAGCTCCCCAAGTAAAGACATTTCAAATTCTTGCTACATAACATAAGCAAACTTTTGACTTATAGATTCTTAATTGCTGCCAAAGATGATATCATCTACATAAACAACAATAATTAGCAGTTTATCAGCATCTATTTTTGTGTACAGTTTCCTATCTGCAGACCATTTTGTGAAACCTTGCTGTTGAATATACTTTTCAAGACAATAATACCATGCAAACAATATAATTCAGTCCATTTAGCCCATATAATTCCTTTTTGAGTTTGCAAACAATTTTTTCATCATTTCCTAGAATGAACCCTTCTCATTGTTCAATATACACTTATTCTAGATCTCCATTAAGGAATGAAAATTTTACGTCCATTTGATAAACTTCAAAATCACGAAAGCTTGAAAATGCAAGGAACCTTCATATGGCTTCAAGTCTGGCTACAGGTGAAAATGTTTCTTCAAAATCTATTCCTTCTTGTTGAGCATAAAATTTGAAAATGAGTCTTGATTTATTTCTAATGACTTCTCCATTTTCGTTCAATTTATTTTTAAATATCCATTTTGTCCCAATAAAAATCTTATCATGATTCCTTGGAACTAATTCCCATGTATGATTCTTTTTTATTTAATCAAGTTCTTCATGCATTTCCCTAACCCAAAATTCATATTTTATAACTTGGTTTACATTTTTAGGTTCAATAGTAGATAATAAAGCTATATAGCTAGGAGTTCCCACAAGAGCTCTTCTTGTTTTTACCCTAGCTTCCTTTTCAGCTATAATTTGATTTTCTGGATGATTCTTTTGAACATAATTGCATGGAGTATTTTCCCTATCAGTTGTGCCTTATTATGAGTCTTCATTGCTTTCTGCTTCTATATCCCTTTGGTTTGATGTGGGAAATAATTCCTTATCATCATCATCATTTGTTGTTATTACATTTTTTTAATTTATGCATGCTTCATCAATCACAACATTAATACATTCAACAATATTTCGAAGTCTCTTATAGTAAAATTTGTATCCTTTGCTTCTAGAGGAGTAACCAAGAAGAATTCCCTCATTTTTCCTAGCTTCTAACTTACCAAGCTTTTCATCATTATTTTTGATGAAACATTTAATTCCAAAGAATCTAAAATTATTTACAGTGGGAGGCTTACCATACCAAATTTCATAAGGAGTTTTATCATTTTTTACATGAACATGATATTTGTTGATAATATTTACTGTGGTATCTGTTGCTTCACCCCATAATGTATTAGGTGTTCTGAACTCATCAAACATAGCATGAGCCATTTGCTAAATTGTTATATTCATCCATTCTGCTACTCCATTTTGCTGAGGAGTTATGGCTACATAAAATTGCCTTTTGATGCCACGTTGTTAACAAAAACAAAAATAAAAATCATCTGATATGAATTCTCCTCCTCTATCAGATCTAAGGGATTTGATTTTTATATCTAACTGATTTTATACTAATGCTTTAAGACGTTGAGTTTATCAAATTCTTCATCTTTGTATCTTAATAAGCCAATCCAACACATTCTAGAGAAGTCATCAATAAATAAGCTGAAGTATTATTCTCCTCGAGGTGACTTTTTCCTTAGTAGCCCACACAAATCAGTATGAATAAGTTCAAGAGGCTTACTTGTTGAACCTTCTTTGGCATTGAATTGTACCCTGACTTTCTTACCGAATTGACATGACTTGCATATGGTACTTTCTGGTAGGGTGATGTTGGGAAAATCACAAAAAACTTTAAGGTTTCTTGATTTGTGTAGTTGAGAGAAGCTTAGATGTCCCAACCTTTTTTGCCATAGCCATCTTTCCTCCACTTTTCCAAAGTAACATTGTTCTTGATTGCCTTTCAAGACATAAATACTACCCATAGTTATTGTTCCTTTTATTATGGTCTTCCCTGTGTCAAGTTCACGAACAACACATTCTTTTGATCTAAAAACAACATAATTTACTTGGCCAAACACTTGACTAGCACTTAAAAATTTATGCTTTAATCCATGGAAAAAAAATCATTACCAACTTTAACTTTTTCTTTCAGAAAAACAGATCCTTTACCTTTAATGACAACAAGAGAGTCATTTTGAAAAGTAACATTATTTTCTTTCTCTAATTCATTGTATGAAATGAGTTTATCTTATATAACCGTTAATGTGTTTTGAGCATCTATTGTCAATGTACCACTGATTTTCTTGATCTTTCGCTTACAATGATATACCACAACTTTCATATTCTAAGTACTCCCTTTTCCATACCTTTTTTGTTATTTTCTACTTTTGAGATGTTGGTTGTAATCATTGTATTTTTCTCCTACATTCATATTCCTCATGTCCAAAGCTATTGAAAAATGGGCATTCAATTTCATCTTGAAGAGGTGATAAATTAATATAGATGTTTTTCTTGATTCTTATCTCATTCCTTTGTTTTCTTGCTTCTCTATTCATGATGGTTTTGGATGCAATTCATTGAGTAGCCTTCTAACCAAAATTATGGCATGATAAGCAATTTCCATTAAAGTAGAAATTTTTGTGATCATAGTATCGTCTGATGTTGTTTACCTTTTGATTGAATATTTTTTTGTTGTTTATCCTTGGATTAGAGAAGGAATGATTT